>JAKCOX010000274.1:0-338169 GCA_022605575.1 Laterallus jamaicensis coturniculus | reverse complement strand
AGGCTGGGGGATGACCTGTTGGAAAAGAGCTCTGTGGAGAAGGACCTGGGGGTCCTGGTTGATGACAGGTTGGCTATGAGCCAGCAGTGTGCCCTGGTGGCCAAGAGAGCCAATGGGATCCTGGGGTGCATCAGGAAGAGTGTGTCCAGCAGGTCGAAGGGAGTGATCCTCCCCCTCTACTCCGCATTGGTCAGGCCCCACCTGGAATATTGTGTCCAGTTCTGGGCTCCCTGGTATAAAAGACAGGGACCTTCTGGAGAGAGTCCAGAGAAGGGCGACAAAGTTGATTAGGGGTCTGGAATATCTCCTCTATGAGAAAGGGTGAGTGAGCTGGGTCTGTTCAGCCTGGAAAAAAGAAGACTTAGGGGGGGACCTAATTAGTGTTTATAAATATCTTAGGCATGGGTTGCAGGGGGAATTGGCCAGCCCCTTTTCAGTGGTCAGTGGGGACAGGACTAGGGGCAATGGCTGTAAGCTGGAGCACAGGAAGTTCCGCACCAACATGCGGAGGAACTTTTTCACAGTGAGGGTGACAGAGCCCTGGGACAGGCTGCCCAGGGAGGTGGTGGAGTCTCCTTCTCTGGAGATATTCAAGTCTCATCTGGACGCCTATCTATGTAATATGAGATAGGGAGCCTGCTTTGGCAGGGGGTTGGACCTGATGATCTTTTGAGGTCCCTTCCAACCCCTAAGATTTTGTGATTCTGTGATTCTGTGATTCTTTGTCCAGACCTTGGAAATGTAACTCCTTAAACTCCTGTCTGCAAAGCATCCTATTATTTATGGATGCTCATCCCACCATCAGTCAGAGACAGGCATCTATTGAAGGATTTACAGTTTTCGAAACTTTGTGGCTGGTACCAAGGAATTTCCTTGTTGCTGTTTTCTGTAGTTGTGCTTCCCAGCACAAAACCCTTACATAAGCCTCCTTGACCTAAGCCTGGTCTCCCGCCTTAAGTCACCAGTATTATGTGACGTCCAAATGAGGGAAGTTTTCTGCACTATAAAAAAATGTGGAAGTGTACCTTAAATAGAAAAACATCAGGATTGTCAAAGCACAAACATCCTATCTTATTAAAGAAGGCAAAAGCATTCTGTATTGAGCCTAGGTAAATGAAAGCTAGGATAGACATGATTGCTGTGAATTCATTATGTAAGCTTGGCAGACTCCTCAAGATGTACATTGTCTCCAAGAGCAAAGGAGCTAGCAAAGTGCCATCTCCCATAGGTTTGTTCTCTTCCATTTCCTTTTTGCAGTACCCACTAACATCTCATTTGAATACTTCAATTTTCCTTCCTATCACATCTGCTGAGGCTCCTACTGCAATCTTTGTCCCTCTTCCTCATTCTGCACCCTCTATTTTCCCTCCTATAGCCCAGATCTCTCATTGGTACTTTGCAGTCCCTTCACACACACTTCCTTATACATCTTCTTGCAGTCAAAAAGCAGCATGTTACGATTAATGCAGGTGAACTGACATGGTTCTATCAAACACAGTGAAAAAGAACTGATCTCTGCTCTGTCCTGGTGGAAAGAGCCTCTCACCTCTAGCAAGCTGTTTACTTTTTAATAGGAGCCTGCTGTCTGTGAAACAGTCCCCCACCCCTATCATGTTGTCTTCAAAATCTCCAGGAATTCAAAACAGAAAGCTAGTTGCACAAAACTCCATTTCTGAGAAACATACTTAAAAATAATATAATGTTACAACAACATTTGGAAGTAAACTGGTCAATACGGTATTTTAGGTTGGAAATGACAAGGAAGTTTAATATTCCACAGTGTGATTTGAAGGCAGCCTTCTGACACGAATTGTGCAGAGCTAGAAACACGTTTTTAAGGTTTACCTTGTAACAGTTCTAAAAAGTGCTCTTTTTCAGAAGACAGGATGTGATATCCCAGGATGTTCCTCCCAATTTCATATTATTCTGGCATTTGCTCTGTGATTTAACATCTCCGTCTTAAACAGTGTCGTTCAGCACCATTAAAAAACAGGCTGAAGGAAAGATTTACTCTCCTATAATCTTAAATCATAAAACAGTAATTTCCAGGAGCAGATGCATTCAGAGCTGATGAACCCACAGATCCAGACCTTCACTCTGGGGCAGAGTAGAAACACTATACTTCTTACTAGGAAGCCAAAGAGCTAGCAGACAGTCTTTTTCAAAGAACAGTTTGAAATGCTGTGTGAAGCTTTTATTTCATCTTGATCCAGATTATTTCTTGGCTTTGTTCTACCTTTTAACTGGCATAGGTACCAACTGCCATTAACTGCCAACCGCCATTAAAGAATCATCTGAGTTGAGATGTGTATCTTTAGCCTTCTTTGACTTCATTGAACTCATACAACTTCTCTGACTTCAGAGTACAGATGAAACAGGAAATAACCTGGAGGAATCAAAAGATTGAAGAAAAAGTCATAACAATATAGTGTGCTTAGATATCTTAATGACGGGCAACTGAACAAATTTAAGCATTATCTAAGTTTTCCTCTGCCAAAGCTCTCTGTGCCAGAATTAATGGGTTTCTCAAGTTTTTGATGTTCCCTTATCTTGCATCCAGGATGACTCTTAAGATCCCTGCCAGCTGTACGATCTCTAATATTGCTTTTCTTTTTTAATTTAAAAAACAATCTTCTCTGCACTTTTGTATATTTTTGTGCTTAATAAAGATTTGAACAACTTTTGTTTGGATACCACTCATGAAGCCTTCTACAAGCCATTAAATCAGCTTTTCTACAGTTTATGATGTATGCAAAATCAATTAAAACTGTCTCTGATTCATGACTCATTGTTGTCCTCTGTTGTAAATCAACCATTGCAAAGTTTATAGCTTGCTTCTCATCTCACTGAAATTTAAGGTCCAGCTAATGGAATAGCAAACTTTTTGCTTTCCCAAGCCTTCAAACTAGGTGGAATTCAGGTTCACTTTTGAAATTGAAATATTCTTTGAAAACACCAGATTGCAGAAACAACCTTAGCATAACTCAGTAGGTGACATTTTTCCTCCTGCACTGATATGAAATAATGCCTCATCAAGGTTTTCTTAAAGATACTAGAACAAAACATGATCTGGTACTAAAGTACTCGTGCTAGTCTTTGACTGAGATGAATACCAGAGATTACAAGCTACTTGCAGAGCTTAAAATGAGTGAGAAGGTAGGGCTGGCAGTCCATAAAGGCCAAGTCAGATCAAGTCAGGCACTTACAGTAATACAAACTGTACTAAAAATCATGAAATAATGGCTTCACCCAAGCACTGTGGTATCCAACAAGTAGCTGATGCCCATGTTGCTATGACTTTGTTGTTTGTCAGACCAAATCTGTTTAGGTCAAAACTACCTGAGGTTAATCTTTTTTGCAATCAAAGAATACATTTGTATACAAATTCTGTGACATTTTTATAAGGTATGGTTTGTTGAAGATTTTTCAGTCACCATGACTATATCTTGTCCATGTAAATACAAGTGATTTTTGCATACACTCTTCAATGTTTTTTCCACTGTTTTATGTTGCTATCTTTTTTCCTCATAACTGACAGTTATATTTCAGTACATATGAACCATCTCATTTGTATGTCATGTGTCTTTGTTACACTTGTGTCTGAGATATGAAATTCAATGCTGGCAATCTAGACCAAAAATTTAAGGTTCAAGTGTAGTGTTCATTTTGCCCATAACTTTGGTAAGAATTTTGAAAAACATTAAGTTATCTTGGTTAAACACTTGTAAAAAATCTCTCATGTACCTTTATTTCCATATCCAAATATAAACGATAATATGCACAAATTCCCAGGACTGAGCAAGTAAGCACATAGCATTTCCAGGTTTTCTTGAGCTTTCAAGATAAGTGGGACAGGATTAGATTCATATATAGTCATTCTCTTCTAAGCTTTTCTAACATCTGAAAGGTGCCAACTGAGATACTGCCTGCTATCACTGTGAATAATACTCTGACAACGCTGGATAATTAGTCTATTAAAGACAAATCAACTAGCAGAAATATTTGCAGACGACTTCTATTTGCTAAGAACATTATGCTATGGAAAAAACTTGGGCTACCATGCCAAAGAATGTATCTGAAAAGGTGGTGTCAAAGGTATGTGATCCAGAAAGCAGGCTTACAGTCTTGTCATATGAGACAAAAAACCCCACAGATTGTATAGGTTCAGTGTATGCTTTCTGAGTCCTCCAAAGTAAATCTCTTCTTCTTACCTCAACATTTCCAGACTGCCATTCATTTGACATTGTCCAGCTGGTTTGATGGGAATAAAGATTCAGCAGAGGAGAACAGCAGGGAAATTGGACAAGGATTTCATAGGGAGATTTGGAACATGAACCAGTAGTCACCAAAATTCAGGCATGTTGTTATGTAATTAGATTATGTATCATGATACAAGACACATTAAGAAAGACTGTACAAACATTGGCATATTGTGTTAGTCAAGTACTGACTTCCAAAATTCTAATAATATCCTTTTAAACAAGATTTTAAAGAATTATTTATTCACATATATCATATATATACACATACATATGTAATACCAAACACACAAAATACCTGTTAAAAGACCATATTAGTTGCACAGTCAAGCATTGCAGACTCATGAAGTGACTGAATTATAGGTCTCCAGGCAACCCAATTTGCTCCCTTGTATGACTATACTACAACACTGTTAAATTCTGAAAGTTTCTAGGGCTGAAGTTCTGCTATTTATGTCAAAAGCAAATGAAATTCCTGTGAAGCTTTTTCCAGACATAAGGCTTGGGAACATATAAAATGAAATTCCTACAGAAGGAGATGTTATGATAGGACTAGTAATGCTGGCATTATTTCTGAAATCAGTGTCAGTGAAAGTTTTCTGGGTGCCATTGACTATTTAATAGGGCAAAACATTAAAAAGTGTCAATAATCAACTATCTTACTAACCAGACTGTTACCTGAGGCATCTTTTTTTTTTGTTCAGAAGGTTTAGAATGTCCAGTTTCAGAGTTTGTAATAAGAATTTTATTGCTCACACATTATTTGAATCATGACATACAATTTAAAATAATTTTAAATCTTGCTGCCAATGTTTTGCTATGGCAATGCATGACTTGCAAAATATTTAGGGTAGTTTCCAGTTTTGTTTTCAAGAACTGACAAAATGAGTTTTAGCTTGGACTCAGTGGTTCCCTAGGAAAACTAACAAAGTAAAGTGCCGTTTAGATAGTAGGATCAGAAACAATCAGTCATTTTCCTGTGGTATTTTTTTAAATAAATGGAAATTATGCGGTGAAACCATAAACTGTATTGTGCACTTTTAAACCACTCAGAATTATAGGGAGACTTCACAGTACAGAAAAGTAAAGCATCATGAAAAGCAGTTTGGGAGGGGATCATATTCGGCTCCTTACATGTTGATGGCAGGGATATCACAAATTTTGTCTCTTCCCTGTCCATAGTCATGCTATGTGCACAACCACAGTCACTCCAAGAGAGGGTCATTTCAGCCTTGGTTGGAGGCACAGAGATCACTCTGTCCCACTATGACCACAGCACATAAACCAGACGTGGACATAAAAGTCGTTAGTGTCCAGGGACTGATAGGAGACAGGGGAGAGTCATAGAAGGGCTATGGTTGGAAAAGACCATGGTTGGAAAAGATCATCGAGTCCAACCATCTATCCAGCCCTGCAAGGTCCAACGCTATACCATGTCACCAAGTATAACATCTATTCTTCTTTTAAACATCTCCAGGGGAGGCTTTTTCTGAGTTAGGAAGCTTTACATCCAGATCCCGCTGTCCTGCAGAAGGTTTTTAGAAATTCTCCAGAACCCTTGACTAACCCTCTGAGAATTATTCCGAAAACACTTTTTTGTGTCTGTCAGTAACCTCTTGTGGCACAAAGCACATACATTTGGGCAGCTACCAGCACAAAATGTCACTAGATATTATAATGACAGAAATTACCCACTCTTGCTTAAGGCTCTGGACTTTTTATTTGCTTGCAGAGACAGCTCTGTTGATGTCCCACTGAGGGAGTTAAGAATATTTTAGCCCATTTATGGCTATAAATATTTTGTAACCCTGGGGAAAAAGTTTTACTTTTCTGTTCTGCCGTGATTGCAGACAAGCAATCTCCAGCTGTGATGCATTCACTCTTTCAACACTTACTATGCGATGACAGTAAAATTAGAGATAGGAGCAGAGGAATCCCAGCGCAGCTGCCTCTTCAGAGTATGCATATTTCCTGCTTCACCATTTAAATAGCACATACAACTGTCCCTTCCTTCTGCAGTTTTTCCCAGCATGTGTCCTGATTGCAGAGTACTAGGAAGTCCCAAGGCTTGCAATGTGCTGTGGAATATCTGTGTTTTGAGGGGCACAGAGTCCTGGGGAACCAGTTCAAATGAAGTACTTATGCTGGTCACTCAGTGTGAGAGCACCCAACAGATCTTTCCAGATTTGGTTAAAGGCGACTTGCATTCCTTGTGCAGCAATATAGCCTGGAGAAAAACACAGCAAGGGACCAAATGCTGCTCCTTCATCTGCTGTTTTTATCCTGTCACTGGGGAAGGGAATTTCAGAGTGTGCCAATGCACATGGACTTTCTCCAGATACTTTTACCTACTACTCTCTAAAACTTTTTATGGAAGAAAGTCACCCCAGACCTGTCTGGGCCTCACAGATTGTTTCTTTACAAGCTTGGGCCATGACCATTTCTGAGACTATAGCACTGCCTCCAAAACCAAAACTGGTTTAAGCCTTTCAGACTTCAGGATGTTTACTTTTGCAGTGTTGAATCAGTCATTATGTAGGCAATAGCCCCAGTCCGTTGTAAGTCTGGATCCCTATTGGTACAAAGCTTTCCTTATTTGGACTCTATATGGCCTTCAGGGTCTTCAGGAAACATGTTGCTGGTAATTGTTACTTCTCAGATGCAGAAGAGAGGTTTCTATCCCTTTCCCTTGGCGAAGGGTGGGGGAAGGGGTGCTATTCCTCACAGCCTTCCCCTGCTCCAGCATGGGGTCCCACCTATGGGAGACAGTCCTCCACAAACTTCTCCAACTGCAGTCCTTTCCCATGGGGCTTCAGGTCTTCACCAGCTGCCCCAGTTTGGATCACTTCTATGGGGTGCAGTCATAAATCACAGAATGTCTCTCAATCTCTCAGGCCCAGACCGCTCCAGCCTGGTCCCCCACAGGGCCAGAAGCCCACCCAGCAAGCCTGCTACACCTACCCCCCATCCCCAGCAAACTTGCTCCGGTGCGGATCTGTCTCTTGCAGGTCTCTGTGCCTCTGTCTCTCTCCATGGGCTGCAAGTGCTGGCAGAGGCTTGCTCCAATGTGGGTCACAGCATCTTCTGCATGTCTTCCCCTGCTCAAGCATGGGGCCTCTCCATGGGCTGGAGGTGTTTGCTCTGTAGGGCCTGCAGAGAGCTTCTGGCTGCTTTTAGCAGAAGAAGGCACCCCTGAAGCCTCCTCCTCCACCACCAGAACCCAGCCATGCAAAACCACAACAGAAAATTTGAACAGAAGTCCAGGTACATGCACACTGAATCCAGTTCAAATCTGACATGGCTATGCATCAGTCTGCACAAAACTAATGGCCACTATTGCAAGGCTGCTATTTCAGATAACAAATTTTTAATATTATTTTTACAACTGTGACTGTACTGTGTAGTATTTTGTCTGCAATTTCTTGCCATGCGGATAGCATGACATGGATCCCAGGTACTTGGTTGTGTTTGGTTCCTATGTGAAAGAACATGCAAAATAATGCACAAAATGATTCTCAGTCATTACATAGACGTTGGGGAAGACTGACAGTCACCTTACAAATACTCATGAAAGTTTCTAAGTTGGATGAATCATGAAATTTCAGATTTCTCTGTTTCTGGTATCACTGAACTTGACCTATTTCTGTCGATAATGTCAGGTAATAGTTCTTAAACTCCTCATTAAATTTTTTTGTTAAAAGTAGGCTTTGAATATCTTACAGAGATTAATCTGGTCCTGGAGTGATTTTGATGATTCACTTCCTTCCAAACTTTTTTAATATTTATCTTGGTATCTCATCAATTTTGTTGCATTTGTAGATAAGTGGGAACAGTAATAGAACTTGAAGAACATTCTTTGATCCCTAAATAACCATGAAGACTTCATGCCAGTAGAATGAAATTAACTCACCTCTCTTACTTTTACCATGTCAGTTGTCATGAGGATGAGGAGCTATTATTAATGGATTTTGAGGTTCTTATATGCTGCTACAAAGGAAACTAGAAGACACATGTTGCTTTGTTTCTTCACACTGAAATAACATTTCAACTTTTTATTTTACCCTCTTTTTATGCATATTTGACTATGCATAAAAATTCAGCAATAAATTTTTGGATTCTCAGATGCTTTGGTTGTGTTTTGGACACAGTGAAAAACACAGCTTTTTGGCACAGAGAGAATTGAAATCCTTAGTCTAAAGGTATTTTAAACCAAGTTGCTTCTCATTCCTAAAGAGTATATATTTTTTTCCCAAACACTAGACACATTTTAATTACTATACCTATCTGTTGTAAATATGACTATTCCCGAGTGATCATTCCTAAATAACACAGGTACTCAGTGGAGATTTCAGTATTTGCAGGAAAAACACTGAGAAGCCTCTGGTTTTCAAGTGAGTGACAGACAAGAGTAGAGGCTGAGAGAAAGCCAGCTGCCAAATTTTGCTTTCTATCATGAGGTTTTAGCGTAGGGCTGCCAACCTAATTTTTGACAGTTTACCTGACATTTAGCATTCATTTACAAAATCCCATTTGGTTTTCAAAGTCCCTTTGATTCTCCAGTTCACTAGTGTTTGTATGTCCTTTATAGATACTTGAGGGTGGATCTTAACTCTTTTTATAAATATAATGATGTGATTTCCAATTTGCTGCTCACTTGCAGTACCAGAAGCACTGTCAGGAAGAAAAAGTAAAGGCTGGTCATGATTAACTGTACATGTAATGTCCAGTTGTTCATCCATGATGTCCCTGGCTTGTATCTCCAGTTAACCTTGATTTGCTTCTATGACTGTAAAGGCTCTGATTAGCTGTATCATTCTCCTTTACAAATCTTACTGAGCTCACGTATCATGGCAATGGATTACAGAGGTTAATTTTATGTTATCATATGAAAGAAACCCTGTAATTAGTTTAACATTTCTTGCCTTTAATTTTTTTCTGGATATCATTTCATTCTTTTGCTGTAAGAGTTTGTAAACATACTTTCCTCATCTATTTCATCTTTTGCATTTAGTGTGTTCAATAACTGTAATTTATCTCCTCTGCAAGGCAAACAAACCTAATATTCTCAGTCTCTCAAAGGAGGAGTGCTTTCTGATTATTTCTTGTCACCTAACTGTGCGTGGTCTTGGTCGACAGCAAGTTAAACATGAGCCAGCAGTGTGCCCAGACAGCCAGGAGGACCAACCATGTGCTGGAGTGCATCAAGCATGGCATGGTCCAGGGAGGTGATTGTCCTGCTTTGCACTGCGCTGGTGTGGCCTCACCTCAAGTACTGAGTGCAGTTTTGTGCACCGCAGTACCTCCAAAGTAGTGGCATAGCACTGTTTTTTGTATTCTTCTCACTAATTATGACCTCTTTGGCTGCATTTGCTCATCTATTTTTCTTTCAAAGAGATCAACATTTACTTTGAAAAACAAGCCAGTAGCAGATTTTTAGTCTTTTTTTCCCCAAGACTTGTTTTCATCTGCCATCTAGCATAATCACCTGCCTGTGAAAGGACCATCTAGCACTTACCTTACACAGAATAGCGGAAGTGAAGATAACACATAGATTAAATTTTAGTATCTCACGTCTGTCATTATTCACATCCAGTCTTGCAAAGTATCGGGCTATGCGTAGTACTATGGAGCCAAAGCCCTCTGAAGCTCTTGTGATCTCTCTGGCACTGTTCTTGGATGAGTCTCTGACTTGCTTCATCAGTCTCATAACTGCTTCCATGACCCATTCTGGCTTCTTAGCTACTGAAAAAGGTTCCTTGAAATCTTGTAGAAAATACTAATGAAAATAGTTTAATCTCCATCACAATTTGTAGAAGTTGAGCCTAGAAGTAATTTTGAAAGTTCTCCATTAACCAGCACACATTCTATGTCTTAATACAGGGGCAAGTTAGTCACAGATCATCAGAGTAACACAATACACCCATCTGTCCTTAAATTTTAGTAGTGTCTTCTTAACAGCCTTTACAGGCAAAAGAATCAAACATTGCTGATTACATCATCCACCAATGTATGTGTCCCACAAGGAGTGTATTTTAAAGATTTTATAGTCCTAAATGGACTTTTATCTTTTCAATTCCACAAATCTGACCCAGAGGTCAAGACTATGCAAGCAGCTCTCAACTCTCCCTTCCCCGCACAATACACTCACCCATCCTCCAATGTGCAAAACAGTATCTTGACTTGGTGTGGCTGTATAAATTGGCAGAGTTTGCTGTGGTCTAGTAGTCTGCAGTTAGGAGAAATAGTACAGCAAGGGGGAATGGATTAAAACTAAAGGAAGGAAGGTTTAGATTAGATACTAGGGGGAAGTTTTTTACAGAGAGAGTGGTGAGGTGCTGGAACAGGCAGCCCAGAGAGGTGGTGGATGCCCTGTCCCTGGAGGTGTTCAAGGCCAGGTTGGATGGGGCCCTGGACAATGTTCTCTAGATCCAGGCCTGGAGGTTGGTGTCCCTGCCTGTGGCAGGGGTGTTGGAACTCTATGATCCTTGGGATCCCTTCCAATCCATGCTATTCTATTATTCCATGATTTCTGGAATTCATGTACTGTGTTACAGCAATTGTGTCCCTTGTTTGCCTTCCCATATTACACACAAATCATCAGAAGGGATCTTCCTAAATTAGGTCATTACTGTAACTCATTTGGACAGGCTTTCCATTTGATGTGGTTAGAGTTTGGGACACTGCATATTTTATAAATCAAGTGATACGTTTTTCTCTGTCCATATATCATGGTTTAACCCCAGTCAGTGGCTAAGCATCATACAAGTATTCACTTACTCTTCCTCCCACAAGGGGATGGGGAGGAGAATGGAAAAATATTCTGGATTGAGATAAAGACAATTTAGTAGAATAACAAAGGAAAATAATAATGACAGTAAAAAGTCACCACCACCACCTATAATAAGTGATACACAAACACAATTGTTTAACACATGCAGGAAAATAAAAACAAAACACAAAACCCAGTCTCATTACCAGCAGTGATCCCACCTCCCAACTCACTACCTCATTTATATTACCAATATCACAACTTAGATCGTAGGGAATATCCCTTTGGCCAGTCTGGGTCAGTTGTACATGCTTCTTGGACAAACGACAGGGCATGAGAAGCTGAGAAGTCCTTGTCTTAGTGTAGACACTAAAACTACATAGCAAAACCTAGATCATCAATCTGTTATCAACATCGTGTCCCTCCAGTAGATGTTTGAAAGTCCGCCATGAGGACCAGGGCTTCTGCATATGAGGCTGCTTATCTGCTTGGTTTTTCTGGTTAGGGAGGCCTTAAGCAGACCTCCAGTGTAGTGTCACCTGTCTCTGCTTACCCTTAGTCATGACCCAGGAGCTCCCAGTCAATTCCTTATCCATCCCCCAGGTGGATCTCCATGCCCTCCAGCTGGTCATTGACATAGAGGCCCACACCTCCTCCTCATCTCCCCTGTCTGTCCTTCCTGAAGAGCCTGTGTCCTTCCTGAAGAGCCTGCATCCTTCCATCCCAACATTCCAGTCATAGGAGCCATCCTACCACATCTCTGTGATTCTAGTAAGATCACCTTGCAGGTGCACATACATCCCTAACTACTCTTGTTTATTCCCCATACTATGTGCATTTACACAGAGGCATTTTGGTTGGACCCCTGATGACCTAGGCTGACTGAGTGGATTGGCTGTAATGCCTTTGAGGTGCTTCACCTGCATTTATCTGTTGGTTCCCATTACTTCAGGAGATCCTGTCTCATCTCTCTAAGAGTTCAGGTGTACTGTAATGTATCTGGCATCTCTTAACAATAGGCTGACGGCTCTTGGTATCAACTCATCCTTCTAACCTTGGCGTGTCATCCCACCGCTTGTTGCAGGCAAGCCTGACATCCCCCTTCCAGCCTAGTTTAAAGCTCTGCCAATGAACCCCAGAAGCTCCTTAACCTAGGCACCAGGGAAGCAGCAGATTTCCCTAAGAGAAGCATATTAGACTGTCCAGCATATTAGAATCTCTGTTCCACTGAGAAGGGAGTCTTCTTCATCTATAAGCTGCCTTCTATTCCTTGTGAAGGTGGTCATGATAAAGAATGGTTGGCCTAGTGGGGGTGTCCCTGCCCACAGCAGGAGGCTTGGAACTAGATGGGCTTTAAGATCCCTTCCAAACATGCTATGATTCTGGGAACTTTAGATGCTGCTGCAGTGAGTGCCTAGTGATTTCAAGAGTGTCCAGGTATTTTTCTGCTTTACTCTTGGCAAGTACAAATAAAGAAAGCATTCAAACAAACCCATATTGCCACTGTCCCACCCTTCTCCCCCATATACAACTTGCACGTTACAACTGTTCTTTATCTACTTTTATGCAGGAAAGCTGACATTTCTGTTTGCAAATGCTAGATCTGTCAGTCTGATCACTGATCAGGCAGGACAAAGATGACTTCCTAATCTGCTTCGCTCCACGAATGCAGCAAGGTTATAGTAGTCCTATCTCTGAGAGAGTATCACTCTGCTTCTTTCCTGTGCCCACACTGGCATGTTAGCTTTATGACCATGCATTACCAGTGCACATCACCATGAAACTTCTGTTAAAAACACTACTTTATCTTACAGAAGCTTTCACTTTCTGCTGCATTCACCAGATCTTGCAACCCAAAAGTGGTTCTTAGTTCAATCTTAGCCCAGCTGGTAGTATTTATGAATGCTTTTTGATTATTTGTATTGAATTTTCAAGTTGGAGGTGTGTGGTGTAATATTAAGTGAAGCAAATGTTTGATCTCTGTCATATAACGAGCATATTTCTGTCCATCAATCAAAATAATATTTATTTTCTTCTTTTCTGGTAAATGAATTTTGTTGTTTATTTCCTCTGCTCTTGTTTTCCTTAATTCTTACAATCTCTGCCAGTTAAATGAGTATGTCTTCCAGTAAGTAGGAAGAAGATTCAATCCCCGTTGCACACAGATTATATTAAGCATCCAAAACTGTTAAATTATACACTCCATTTAAAAATAGTTGAAAGGAGGAGGAGAGGGTGTAAAAACAAATTATTGGCAGCCTGTTTGCTGGTCACACTGCTTATAAAATCTAGAGAGATATAGGAGAAGAATTGTTGGGAAAGCTGTGGGATTTTATTCTGTAGGAGGCCTCCTTGTGATTACAACTCATGTCATAGAGTTATTGCCCTTCCTGTCAAAGACCAGTTTGGTAACGAGTTATGTGTACCTTGTTCTATTTAGAAGTATGATTATTATAAAATATTCAGCAGGTGTGCACTTCAAAAGCTTATGCTAGCTATATTCCCTATGTTATGTATCGATCTCCTGGAAATATGTAGTATCTTTAAAGCACAAATTGACTTTCAAAGGATACTCATCTCTTTTCCTCTGAGTATTTTATTCAGGGACAAGAATGTGTCCTCCAGCGACTGCAGCTGACAGCTTTAGATGAAAGCCATTGTGTCAAAGGCTGTCTTCACTGTTTTTAAGCTCTCCCTCATCATGTCCAGGCTGATGTGAATCAGGCTCCAGGACTTCTTTCACAATTTTTCTTTAGAAACTGAAGTTGGAGACTTTTTTCAAGACTGGGGGCAAGTCAGGAGGTCTCCACTGAAACTTCATTTTCTAAAGAGGGAAAATCAGGGTAGCACTGTCAAAATACAAGGTATCAAAGCATATCCAGCTGCAGATCAATACTCTGCTAGAGTTAATTTGCACAGTTTCAAATGCAAATAAAATTCAGGGGTCTGGACCTGTTGCCAGTGGTAATTTAAAATGCCAATACTCCTCACTGTGTAAGTGGAAATCAGCCTTCATTCAGGGATCTGCCCAAAACAATCCTGAGGGAGCATCCTCATCATCAGATGGACTTCCTCAGTTGATCTCAAAATCCTGAAATTTGCTGATGAACACTGAATATGTTTCTTGGATTAGACCTATGCATGCTCATAGTGCTTGCAGAGTTGTCTTTATCTCAAGAAGCAATTTTTTTTTTTTTTGTGAATAAGAAGGTTTCTTTCTTTTCATGTGCCTGAGTGTAACTCAATTTAAATTATACATTTGGATGGAATAATTTAAAATAAATTTTAGAGCACCACACAAATTTGAAGTGATGAGGCAAACCAGCGTGCCACTTGGGCAGATCATCACAGCTGTCCAAACTGCTTGAAGCTTGAATGGTCCATTAAATTATGTGATCTGATTCTCTTCTATCCATGAAGTACTGCAAGACGAGCTTTTCAGGAAACCAAGTAGCTTCACAATTTGTATATCTAAAGCTGCAGTCATATACTCATTTGACACAGATGTCTCTTCACTCCTTCATCAACCTCAACAGAGCTGTCAGAAGGTGGCAGGCAGAGGGTAGAGAGCCGGAGCTGAGATGGTTTAGTTGATCTGCCTCAGTACCTCATCTCTGCTTCTTACCTGTTGCTGAGAGGATGTAAGAGCCAGAGGACCAACCTCTGTCCTGGCAACTGGAGAAGTAGAAGCTTCTGTCATTTTGGTGCTCTCCTCTGATTTTCTCCTTTCCTTCCCCATAGCAATGTCTTGGTTGTGCTCCCACTTCACATTTCCTCTCCTTTTCCAGAAAAAAGTAACACAAAGATGAGCGGGGGGTGATGTGCAAGAGGTTGCATGGCTTCTCTCAGAGGCTTGAAGTACATGAGCAGCTGAGGAAGGGAGGGGTTTTGGCTACAAATGTTTTATTCAATGGTACCAGAGAAGGGCACCCCAGAAGGGCTGGTTCATTGGAGGAGGAAAAAATAAACAGAATAAAACAACAAAACACAAAAACAAGAGGTACCATTTACTGCCTCCACAATCTCCCCTGGTTCCTCAGCACCCCTGAAATCCTCTGATCTCTTCGGGAGATCCACTCTGAATCCTTGTGCTGTTTTTGGCTAGGCTAGAGTTAATTTTCTTCATAGTAGCTAGTATGAGGCTACGTTTTGCTTACATGTGTGGCTTTTGCTTTACCTACTTAACTGTCTTTTTCTCAACCCAGAAGTTTTCCTACTTTTACCTTTCTGATTCTCTTCCCTGTCCCACCATGGGGGAGTGAGCGGTTGTGTGTGGCTTAGCTTCTGGTTGGGGTTAAACCACAAAAATCCTGAAAATCTCTTTTACCTCTGCCAGCCCTCCTCATTCATTTTCATCCTCTGAGACTCCTGCAGATTCTTCCCAGCCCTGATTCCAAACTCTTCACTCAATCAAATTCCTTCTGCTGCCACTGTGAAACTGAGCTTTGCCTTTAATTCAAACCCTTGTCTTCACAGGTACTTTATGTGCATATGTGGGTCTCCAGGTGCTTGCAAGACTTGGATTTATTTTACACAAATTTATTTTTTAAAATTTTGAACAATTGTTTCCTCATTACTATCACACTGACAATCCACGAATACAAAAAGAAAAAATAATTTCCAGAACATAACATTTAGGAAAAATAGTAGTAGTTTTCCATCTCTTTCAGCATACTGCAGGTTCTGTTTCTCAACCCACCTTTACATTTCTATCAATTATATTGTTTCTATACATTCCCACTATGTTTTACTTAAGTATTTCATGTGCTTAACAACCCCAATTCTATGTAACACCACACTTTAAAGCTGAACGAATTCCTCTGTAACACTCATAATTCTTAACTTTGCCCAGCTGAAGCCATGTTTGAGCTGGAGAGTTTGGAAATATCCCCGAGTGATATTGCTCTCATCACACTTACCAAGTAAATTTATCTTTTATTGTTGTTGTTGCTGTAGCTTCTGCTCAGCTTTATTTATAAATCTTTGAAAATAGGAATTTATAATGAACACACAGTCAGTTTCTTAAATTACAGCACTGAGGCAGTAACAAGTAAGCACCACTATAATCAAGCTAATTAAAAGGCCACTTTAAGGATGGAAATCTGCATATGAAAAGGAACATCATTTTCCTGATGGTAGTTTTACTATCCTCTTATATTTGCATGCACCCTGTGGAGCCTCACCATCATTTAAAGCTGAGCTACTTAAAGAAAATCAGGTTTCTACTCCTAATCTCTTTAAACCAAAGCAATATTTCTAGTTTTGGCCAACTGGTTCCATGTTTTTCAAAGTTCATTCTTTGAAGAACTGAAACATTTTCATTTATCCAGAATAGCAGATGCACTGCACACTTGGGGACAAATGAAATAAGAGAGCTGTGTACTGAATTTTTAATGATGTTTCCCTGGTAGAGACTTCAGAAAGCACTTTTGAAGATTACAAACTAACTCGATAATGAGCACTTTTCTTCATTTCAAAGCTATGTGGAAAGATCAGTATGGACTTCCACATTCAGAAGCATCTGTGAGACATTCTGGTCTTAGCTTTTTTTTTCATTGCCAGAAAGGTAAAAAAGTGGGGTGGGGGAAACACTAACAAAAGACTGTAAATTGCATACAAGTCTCCTTTCTAACCCCAGTAAAAATAATTCCTGTGACTGGGTTTTGTCTCATAAAATCCATGGTTTTTTGACAACTAATATGCTTTTTGAAGCTGAAAAGACTTTATTTAGGCTATGAAACATTTCAAGGAGATTTTAAGTATGCAATGTAGACACAAATTCAGAAAGAAGGGCATTGAGGTCTCTTGGAGCTTAGCTGCTGAGGAACACTGGGCTCATAACTTATGTACTTCTAGACTTTCTTTTTGCAATATATCCTTACAGTTCCTGCACTAAATAAACTCTGAAAACTCAAGCAATCATTTTATCGTCTTCTGAAAGATTTCTGTGAACTTGTAAACTTATGGTATATAATGCCTAACAACCGTCACGAAGTTTCTCTTAACTGTCCACTCAATTTCCCAGTGTTGGTAACGATTTAAGGCCTCAGAGAGTGCAGTGGACTGTGGAGAATTGGTTAGTCAGCTGTGGTTAATTTATACTCTTTTTTTTGGACCACGGTCTGGGGTTTTATTGCTGGTTGTATTTATATAAAAGCTTGAACCACACCTTTTTCAGGTTTACTTAGAAGGTGACTGTTAGATTTTTCATTAAGCATATGCGGATTTGCAAGAATTTAATTTGTAATTTTGCTACTCAGTGAACAGCTTCCATGAGTAACCCAGTATATCCTGTCATGTTCCTGCATTTCTTTCATATATTAAGTTCCCTTTGTCTGATTTCAGGTAGAATCAGGATCGGGGATCATTTTGTTGTTAACAAAAGCAGAGAAGTTTGCAATAGTCTTCCAGTCACTCAGCTGGATTAAAATCGTTGTTTCCGCACTAGATTTTCTTAAATGGGAAGGAAGAAATAAATAACCAGGAAAGTACTGAGCTGGCTCCCTGACTTGGAGCACAATAAAATTCCCACCAACATTCTGCGGATAGTAATTTCATATCCATCTGCATTATCCTAGTGCAACTTCAAACAGTCATAAAGCAAGAATACCATCTAGTTAAGGAAAACACATATCTGTTACTTGACATGCAGTGTCCACAGGTAGCTTGAATACTCTAATATCGTTGTCGCTTTCCATTCAGTGTTTTAGGGACATTTAAAACATTGTCAAGAAATACTGAGCAACATTGAACTGATTTCTAATCACTTAAGTAAGATCTAGATTCTCATATTTACATAAGCATTTCATTTGAATTTAAGTCATGAATGAGTATATTTGCTGTAGAGAAGTTGTGTGTCACTGTTAAGTAGGCATTGTCATTAATTTTAAAAGAATCATTATTGGAATGTTAATGGGAGCAGAATGAGCTGAGTATCTCGTCTTTCCTATGATAAAACCGTGAAGAGATTAGTGTATACTACACTACTTACATCATCAAGAAATAATGTAGATAGATGAAATATCTACAAATAAAAACCCCATCGCAATTTGGAAGAATTGGAACCATTCTCAAAAAAAATTCAATATAGTAATAAATATTTTTGCAGAAAACATTTTGGTTAAAAATTGGCCTGGCTAACACTATCAATTATTCAAGTAACATAAGTCATTTCCAGTACTTTCTATTGACAGTATGTTAGTGTTGCTAACATTAATTGACAGGTGAAAGGAGATTCATGTAAGTCCTGGTAAATGTGCTACAGCCAGAGCTTCAAAGCTGCTTCCAGAATTGTGTGCTGGTCTTTCTTTCCTCCCTCTATGGTAAATCTTCAAAGCAAATCTTATGATCGCATATGTAGGCATTGGAAAAATGAAACTCTACATGCTTTACTTACATAAAGAATCATGCTGACAAGTCACAGACTAATGCCCATAACTTTCAGCTGTGCTGTGTGAAAAATGATAGTGGTAAAAAAATCCATGTTTGCAAATAAAACCATATAAAATCTCCATTACATAAATTCTTTAAAGTATTCTAGACTTCCTTGAAGTGTTTGACTAACCTGACAACCAGCCTTCATCCAATCTTGAATCTTTCTTTTGCAGAGAAAAACTAGGAAGATTATAGTAGGGGAATTCTGGTTTCCTGCTGGTATCATTGTATCTCTGCTCTTTTAAACCAAGCTATAAATGTGATATTGATACAGAGGCTGGATTGGCCTCATGCACCAACTCACTTTTTACCATCACGGATTAGCCAGGTTCCCACACAGATTCCCTTACATTTGTCAGCAGCTTTTCAAATCATGTCCTTCCCAGTTAACTTTCCTTCACAACAAGTTAATGAGACACAAGGAGAGCCAGAGAAAGTTTAGTCGAACTGCTTCCACTGTGTATCCTTTGCAAACAGGCTTGTTGTTTTCTCCATTTAGGACTCGTTGAGCTGGAGGTGTCTGAAATGCGACCCTCTTGTGATGAGAGATGTCAGATGTCAGTATGGTAGGGTTAGTTAGGTTGTTCCACCCATTTGTCACTTGCTCTTACTGTTCTTGCATGCCACAAAACACTGTTGATCTGGATTTTGCCACTGCCCACTGGATCATCGCATGCCTCCCTTATCTGCTTCTCCCACAGCTTGACAGTTTTACCTTCCATTTGTTCAGTGACCTGGGTTGCAAGGCCTAAAACATTGCCACAAAGTCCAGGCAGGGAGCTCAGTAAACATCTCCATCCCTTGGGCACATAGGAAAGCTCATCCATGCAGGAGTAAAGGCTTCCTCCCAGGCCAGCTAGAGTGGACCTTTCATCACAAATGCCCCCTGTGTCTGCAGGCTTCTGGGTTTGCTTGCTTTATCACACATACTGTTTTCATGCTTCATGTCCCACCCTTCCTACTCTTGTTGCAGAATGACAGACTGTCTGCAAAGATAATCTCAAAGGGTTCTTTTCTGTAGCTTGTCTAAAGAAAAGTGTTGGATAGCTTGGCATGCAATGCAAGACCAGCAATCTGGAAGCCTGATGTTGAAGAACAGACGGTTATTTCAAATGGATCTGGTCACCAATCTCTTACAGTAAGAGTGTCCATGTGTGGTGATTGTTCCATAAAAATGCAGTGATACTGTCAAAGTGAGTAGAATTAATCTGTACTATTTTCTCTGTAATACAGATAGATTTTTTAAATGACTTACATATTTCCTGAACCCTTCTCTAAGAGCACTGATCAGTCAGAACTTCCTCTAGAAATCTCCAATTTTTTTCTTCAGTGATTTGAAAGTGACAATGGTACTAGGTGGGTTCTTACACAGATTTACAGTTTTATATTCACCATGGATGCTCAAACCGACTGTTTCTGTCTTTTGCTGTTCAGAATGTAACAAGGAGAAGATATTTTTGGACTTCTTAATATCCTTGTGTTGGAATGGAGAAAACAAGAGAGACTGCATGTGAAGGCAGTGATTGCTAAAAGGAAACATATTTTTAGGTACTAAGATAGAGTGACGTATTTCTTTGGAATGTTTCTGCTGTAGGACATGTTCACTGTGAGAAAACTAAGGCCAAGTGTTGTCAAATTCACGCATACGTGCAGACTGCATGCCTTTCAGTGAAGTGTCTCCTTGCACCCAATCCTGCCTTCCCTAGTAAGGCAAAATCTGGCGTTTTCCAGCTTAGTGACTAACTTCTGCAGCAATTTTCTTGGCAAAAATCAGAGGACTTTAAGATACGTTCCTCTGCATGTTCTCATGGCACTCGTACTGCTCAGACCTATGAAAGCTCAGGGGAATGAACTATAACTTCCTTCAGAGATTATTCATTACACCCCAGCTCACTTTTTGCAGTAATCTGACTTAGAAACAATCTTTAAATAGAAGCTTCCATAGTATTAGTAATGAAGAAATGTTGCCTGGCAGGCATGGCTCAAGAGGAAAAAGACCTGCAAGAGCTGTTGTGTACTCCAGATCAGTGTGGCTGTAGGTCAATAGAAGTCAGGGTGATGTGATGTGCAGTGCCCTGTCCTGAAAAGAAGCTTCACAGGGCTCATAAAAAGGTTACTCTTCTCATCAAATTTAAGGAGCCTCTGACATTTCTGAGCTTCGTACGTCCCTTTAGCAGCTTTTTCCATTTTTCCTAGCTTCTATGCCTTTGAAAATCTTGTATTTCATTTATGCACACTGCCTTGACACCTTTCAGATGAAAAAAAAAAAGCTCTATAGATGAGAGAACTACTGCCCTCAGTAGCAAGCTCCCCTCAAAATTCAGAAATTACATAAAAAATTGAGATGTGAAGAGGCAATTCAGGGAGGTGACAAAAAGTTCAAGAATTATTTTTCATAAGAAGACAATATGTCAGGTTTTTTCATCTGAGGTAGGGATCTAGAATTTATTTTAAAAATAAAACACATCTCATTGTGACAGATTCTATGCTCACTAATATATGCAGCCAACATTTTTGTTATTCTTTTACCTCTATAAAAAGTCATCATGGAGTGACATGGTGATCTCTTCAACATGTACAGGAGAAATTCCAGTAGGAGTGGGATGTTTCTAGGCACCAGAATCACTTCTGGAAAAAAAATAAATCACATAATAACATAAGCAATGGAAAGAAGGGGAATAGAATAGATGCAGAGGACCCCAATCAGTGTCCCTCTCCTCCCTTTCCTTCCGTCTTTCCTCATCCTCATCACATTACGGTATGTGAAATGTGTAGGGGACCTAGCCAGTGAGTCCAAGATGTGTTAAGGTTGACAGTGCAATCCAGAACGTCAGATGCAAAGGTGAAATGTCAGACAGAAATGGTTGCAAAATACATCCCTTCTGTTTTCTTGGAAAGCAAGAAGTTTGCAACTAACACATTTTTTAGATTTAACTTTGTTTTTCAGTTGCATATTCTGATCAGGTACGTCTTAAACTGGAAATTAATTAGTCAGTGTTTAGAAAATATCTAAACAGAACCAGTGAAGTACATCTGCATACTGATGAGACAGTATCTTAAGCCTCTGTAGCTGGAGGCAGGATTTAGAAAAGCAATGTCGAGAATTTCCAGATGAGATTCTGCCAGGCAGTTGGCCTGGGAGAAGAACAGTCCAGAGGGAATGTTGCAATCTTGCATTTGACTGAGCAAGCACCTGATTCAAAAGCCAGTGGGGAACATCACCAGCATGGTTGTATGAAAGACAGAACAGCAGCCTGGTAGTGGTGATTATGCTCTGTACTTCTAGGTAAGGAATGTATGGAAAACTCACAGTCAGGAAAAGATGCTCACAAAAGATATTCATCAGATCAAAACAGGAATGTGTGAAGGTCTGTGACAATACTGGGGAAAACATCAAATTGTGTTCATCTTAGGGGATTTTTCAGACTTTCCCAAAGGCATTGCAGACCTACACTTACCATTGATCAAAGAGGGTTGAACTCAGTATCCTCATTAATGTTACAAGTTTTTCCCTACAGAGGTCACCAGAAATGCATTAAAGTAACTCCTGTCCCTACCGGCCTAAATGCAAAGGAAATGTTAACACAAATATTTCACATGTGTTCATTTCTGATCAGAACACATGTTCAGGCATCTTTAAAGAGCATGAAAGAAATATTGATGTTGTTTTGAATTTTTTTAGAAAACATTCTAGGCACTTAGTGCTGAAGACTTGAAATGCAAGTAAGTAGTGTTAGTATTGCATGTTAATTTGGGCTGTCTGAAGAAAAGATAACAGCTAGAAATTTAAAACACATTCACAAAATCAGGTTAAAATAGTCTTAGAAAAATTAATCTGGATGAAGCCCATGGGTTTCCATAAGCATTGCTCTTAAAATCTGTGCATAACTTGTGAGGAATAATATTAGTTCTGCAAAACCCTTTTGGTAGTGCTGTCTAATTCAAGAAAAGAGATAGTGTTCTGTCCAACATAAGCAGAGCTCAAAATCCTAAAACAAAACTTTTATTTTTTGATGTGCATGGAGATCGTAAATTTAGAGATGAGAATTTTTACTGTGGTTAGGAGGCAGATCTGCCCCTGTATGGGCTACTCTTATCTTGCACCTTTTAAAACACCATCCTAGTATCTAAGGTTTGCTCATGTGACCATAACTCAAACAAAAATAAAACCAGACATAAGACAGGCTACTGCGAACACAGTAGAATGTTTGAAAAGTTGTACCTTCTCTAGGAAATCACATCCACACATCCATCACTACTTATACAGAGCCTTTTCCAACAGCTGATCACTGTGGCCAATGATCTGCAGCTTTAGCACATCCCTGCAGCTCTTTACCACCATTAGGCACAATCATGTGATGCAATTTGAAGCCTTGGAGCTTGATTGCAAATCAGTGTCAGCTGTTAAGAATATTTTTTTAATTTTATTTTTCCTTCTCAGAGCACTACAGGAGACAAAGAGAATGATCTACATTACCAGCTTAAACATTTATGAAAAATAGATAAAAGTAATAGAAGACTGACTACATAGACACAAATAAGACTAATAGCATGTTATATCTAATCCCAGACTCCATGCTGCCACAGTAACTAATTCATTAAAAAGTATTTCTGTATCCCTGGTGTACTTTTCAAGACAACAGGGGTTTTTATTCAAGTGAGTGAGCACAGAGGGGAGCACTCGCAGAACTTCTTTTTTGTTCTGATTACTCTGGCTATAAAAAAAAAGATTTTGTCAAATTAATGTTTACTGAAGAGATGGAAATAGACCTAATGCACGCCTGGTGGAAGAGCTCATAGACTGAAACTATCTCATGCTCTATACTGAGGCAAAACTCCAATCAGTTTATCACTTTAAAAATTGTTGCTTGCATTCAGCATCTGACCTGCATCTATTGGGTTTCACTGAAAAACAGACAGAGCCTGTTGGGTTTTTTCTATTTACTTCTATAGTTAACTGACTTTAAATGGGAGACAAAATACGAAGGCATACCTAATGCACAACTATGGACAACGCAGCGTAAGTCTTTATACCCAGTGAAAAATACACAGCCATGAAAGCAAAGAACTCAGTCTTCTTGCTACTTCACATACTACTTCCACCTATGATCTTAACACTTTGCTTTTGTTAGTTTACTTTGGACCCTATTTTTTGTAGCAGAATGATGATAAACTTACCTATGCTTATAAAGGACGTTGAGAACTGTAATGAAAAACGCTGTAGAAATGCTGTGTGTTCTGGCTTAGTTTGATAAGTTGGGGTGACTCACAATCTGTTCAAATACTCAGTGTATCTGTAATGCAATGATTGGCAGAGCATCACAGGGGATATTTGCAATAGGGAAAAGTCACCATCTAACAAATAGTGTCTTATCTTCTTTCCACTGAAGTCAGTGGGAGTTTTGCCAGTAATTTCAGAGACAGTATGTCCAGTCCCATAATCTCCTTTGAAAATTACACCCAGAGGAGGAGACAAGCAGGATCTAAAAACTGAAGTGCTCTTAGAACAGCATTCAGTGTTCTGGCAACATCAATGCAGGAAACTTGCTTTGTTCTTTCACTGCTAAAAACCATAATCCCTTATGCTTTATGTCACAGTTACATTCATTTATATGTGCATTAACATGACCGTATCGCATATGTCTTACAGGACTCCTCACAGAAATATGTGGCATAGATTGTTTGAAAGAGGTGTTGTTTTACAATGTCTGAGTTTTATTGTATTGTATAGTTCTCTGAGTGCCGTTCCCTCCCTTTTCCTCCATAAAGCTAGACTCCTGTTTTTTCCAGGGGAAAATACTGTGTGGGATCCTGTATGGGTAAACTGTGCCCTTGTATCACAGGGTCAGAGAGTAATTTGCAGGTTTATCCCCTATTTCCTTGCCTTGATGATGCATGCAGGTCATTTCTGTTGGAGCGTAAAGGTGGGGCAACTGAGAGTGGATTTAAAGGATGCAGCAAAAGGCTGCAGAGGACACCCTGTCTCAGCACAGCTAACCATGGCACATGCTTCAAGAAGTCAACTGACCTCTTCACTGCAAGGCAAAAACAGTGCTGAGAGTCTGAGCTTTTACTTCTGTTTTATCACCTACAAGTAACTGCTGGAAAGGAAGAGGTATTGTGATCAAAGGCGAGCTCAAGACACACGGACATTTCAAGATGCAGACACAAGTACCAATGTGCTTTTAAAAAAGAAATAAGGATAAAAAAATTAGATTCTCCCACCCCTCTACCCTATAAACCACAGGAAGGACAAGGGTGCAGGAGCAAAGGGTTCTGTTGTTCTGTCTTTATGAAGGCAAAGTTCAAATCGCTTCTCTTAAATTCATCAATGTTTTAATGCCTTCGAGATCTCTTATTTATGCATTATCTAAGTGCCTGGCTAGTAAATTCCATGCTCCCTATTTTAACGAGGCTGTAGGAAATAGAAAGCATTTGGTAAGTTGTATCTACAACCAACAAGACAATCAGAAACCAGGAAAGGAAACTTTACCCTACCTGCAATCAAAAGATGCTGGATGCTACACAGGGAGGTCTGTATTTGGTATAAAGTGCCTCAAAGCTCAGCAGAGTTCAGAGCAGAAATAAAGTCTGGCTCACTTGAATTAACACAGGATTTGGATTCACTAAACTCCTCATTAAAATGATTAAATACATCAGAGATGACACTCGCTTCACAGATCCTTCATAGTTATTTGATCTGAACCATTTAAATACAGGTAAATCTGTATTTTTGCATACAGAGCAGTTGGTTTGCAGTCACTGAGAGCAAGCAGGCAGCAGTGACAATGTACCTTCCCTGGAAGCACAGCCAGTCCAGGAACTGAGGGAGATGTTTAGATGAGACAAACAGAAGTGTACAGTCAGCCCAAAAGAGTGAACTTGTATTTTCCTGAGTGACTCCATGTAGATGTTTCCAGGTCTTGGCCATGCTTCTTTGTTCCAAGGGTTCCTGGGGTGTCTAATAACTCCATGTGTGTCTCGGGTAAACCCTGAGCTCATACATCCTCCTGAAAGCATGGCACCGAATAACTTGGGCTGACTTTGCAAATGAAACTTGTGCTCATCACAGACAACGCTGTGCCAAAAGAAATAAACCCTGATCAGTATTAACAAGGTCTGTGGGGATCTGTGTCACAATAGTTGCCATAAGAAGGAACAGATCCTAAGAGGTCTAATAAATTTCTGATTTTTCTATTTTCCAAGTCATCCTGGCCTCACATTTCCTAGGGAGCAGAGAGGTGAACTGAACTAATTAATTCTTCATTGACAAATACGCAATTTTTTTCTTGAAAACTTCAGTGCTTAAAAGGTATAGAGTGGAATTTAGCCACTGAGTTGCCCAGAGGTGTGACTGGCACTCATGGACCAGTGCTAGGCTTATTTCACCTGTCCTTTATATTCAGCCAAAAGTATGAGTTTTAAATGAGTAAACTTATTTCCCCCTTTGATTTAAAGAATCTGAAACTGAGAAAGTGTGTCAGTATATTCTATCTATCTCAATGGTGGCCCAAGAGGCAGGAATGAACGCAATTATAAATTCTGTCTTCCTGAAGTAGACATAGCCATATACTTCTGTGCAAAACCCTTGCATATCAGAAGTTCACAGTAATGGCAGTCTTAGCTGGAGAAAATTGATGCTAACTGACAGTGCTTTGAAAGCAGAGAAAGGTAGGTCAAACAGTGTCACCTGTAAACTGATGTTTTCAGTAGCAAAAGCTGCTTTTGCTGATTTTTGTCAGAAAAAACACCGAGGTAAAAACTACAGTTAAACAAAACAACTTCAGTTGTTGGTTGTTATTTTTTTTCCTTCAGCTTGGTTTTGTACAACAAGATTTTCTTCCTTTTATAGTTTTGGAGTCACTATTTAATGTGAAAAGTCGGAGTACTTTAACATACATTATCACCATGGAGCAGCATTGCATAAGATGTGGGAAAATACGCTTCATGCAAGGAGAGAGTGAGGTATGGAAAGTTGGGTCCATCTGGCTTCGAGTGAAGCCTTCAGCTTCTGCCTGGCCAACTCTGCCTCACTGCAGTGTCCCATCTCCTTCACATCTCTAGAGGCTGCGGTGAATGTGTATGCATGTTAGCACTGGGGGCGGGTGAGGAAGGGCTGGCCCCCACATATTTGCTTTAATTCTTCTCTGAATTAAAAAGGTAGATCTTTAGGTGACATGAAATCATATCACGTCAAAACCAGCATTCTTATTCTGCAAACTGGACTGCTTCGTCTTGGCTGCCCAGAGAGGTGGTGGATGCCTTGTCCCTGGAGGTGTTCAAGGCCAGGTTGGATGGGTCCCTGGGCAACCTTATCTAGATCATGCCTGGAGGTTGGTGGCCCTGCCTGTGGCAGGGGTGTTGGAACTCTGTGATCCTTGGGGTCCTTTCCTACTCAGACCAGTCTATGATTCTATGATTCTGTCTCTAGGTAATACACATGTGGATGCACACATTTTAAAGATGTAGTATTCCTTAGATGATAAAGGAAATATTATACTCAGTGCAGCTGGTCACCACTAACACACTAAGCACTACTGAACTATGCTTTCACCTGTCATATCTGTTGCATCAAATAATGAGACTGACAGACTTCGGTGTAGCCTTTTTTGAACCACTTCTTGCATTACAAGCTTTATGACTTAAGGAAAGAAAGAAATGATGTTTTGACTTGAAGTTGCTGCTTTGGAGTCCCTATAACCAGTGTTCTGGCCAGAGGTTCTAGAATGAAAGTAGTTGGAGTAAGACTATGGAATTAGGTCTGTTCTATTAACATAATTGGGAAATAGGGCTCCAACACTTAGCAAGAGTCTTTGTAGAGAAGAAAGGTACAGAAAACCTTGAGCATAGATTTAAGGAAGCTAAGTTTTCCAGCTTGCTGGACAGTAGAGTCAGCAAAGAATTTATCCACACAGGAAGACTGAAGAAAAATTCAAACTCCAAGCACCAGGTGAATATTACAGTTACATCAGAACATAGCTATCTGAGGAAAATATCATCACACCAATGGTGTTATATACCACTATTTTTATACAAATACACACAAGACGGACTGAATTTAACAAGATGCATACAGCCACTATCCAAATAATTCACCTCCTTTCAATTTTAATTTTTTAGGGTTTTCTAATGTGCTAAAGCTTGTGTTATGAAAGTTTCGAAACCTTTCTCCTATTTTAACTTTTGGTATCAAATCAGTATTTAAAGCAGCTCAGACACAAACAAAGGACAGTATTCATATGTGCAAAAAAATATTCAAGATCCTCAATATGTGTAATGTTATGCAGAAGGAAAAGAACTCATCACCCAAACAATTTAGTAATTTGTGGCCAGATTTGCATAGGTAAAGTTGATATCCTGCCACTGGCACAATATATACACTGTACATAATTCAATTCATTGTTCTCAAATTACTAAATGAGCGGATTCTTGGCATTTTATGTAGTATTCGACAACGGTCCAGGGACAAATCTACACCAACCACTACTGATTGGTGTAGCAGAGAGGGATATAGTGCGGAGTGGCTTACCTTAACTCAGAGCTCTTGACCCTTCTGCATCAATATATAAAATTAAATATAAAGACAGTTTTCTTGCTGAAAAGTTTAACTGTATTAATTTTAAAATATTTAAGAGAAACTTAAGAAAAACCCAAAACAACAGTTTAAGCACCTATCAAATAACTCGGCAAAGTACAGTCTCCCAGCCTGGAAGTCATCTGCCTCTGGAGGTGGCTGGACTCTGAAGGTTCTCTTGGAGTGCCCTAGGCAACCTCAGTTGTGTCTTCTGAACATATGCAGAACTGCTCCAACTCAGGCACTATATACTTTTCACCTGTGTGAACCTTCTTGGTATCCATAAACTAGGTGGAAACTCATCTAAGGCTCAAGGGAGGTACTTATTAAATTGAGTTACAGTCCTTGTACACACAACAGCAAAGGTTTCAGTAACAAAAAGGAAACAGATCCACTTCTAACTGTCCTTTTGAAAAGCAAATACAGACCCCTGCCAGACTATTCAGCAATAAGAAAGTGGCTTAATGCTCACAGATTATTTGGGAGTCTTGTGTTTTAGGACCCCCTGAGGTCAATACAAACAAAAGAAGGGGTTTCATAAACTGTGAAACATTCCACATCAAGAAAGCCATGGATATCAAAAGATTTTATGTCTTCAAAAAATACAGAACTGCCATCTTATACTCTGCAATTTTTGTCCATATACATTTTGTGAACTGGTTGTTTTTACAGGCATAGATATGAAAGCAGTGAATTTTGTTCTATGAAACAGACAGAATATAAACTGGACAGCCCTGGAGACACCAAGCATCTGTAATATGTGATAAATGAAACATCTTGCTGGCTCTGCAGGACACCTTGAAATCCTAGAGTGACAGAATGGTCTTTTATCATAAACGAAAATAACCCTGAAATTGGAACTTGTTCATATTTTCCCAGACAGGAGAGCTTGTTGCCTTACATTGTTTCATTATCACCTTCCTCTCAGTGATGTGAAGCAGGTTTGGAGTCTACGGGTCCCAGTTTTAGGCAATGTTTACAATTGTTTTGCCATTAATGACACGTGAAGTTTACCTTGAACACCACTAAATTTTTGCACGATACTAGGACACTCATCTGAAAGCAAAGGCTGCAGCTCTGGCTGGGGAGCCTGCATCATCTACTCGAGCAGTGGCTGATTTCTCCACCCAGGCAGAGCTGCTCCTGAAGGGAAAAACTGCAGTGCAGACCTCAGACTGTCAGGAATGCCCAGACCTTTCTTCCAGGACATCAACAGGCATCAGACCTGCCTGCAAAAAGTGTGCCCAGGTGGATGACCTCTCAGCAGGTGGCTGAGCTGCAGGAGGTGATGAGAAGGCTGCACAATGACAGGGTGGCAGAGGAGTTAGACAGGTGGGTCCAAAAGCAGTTTGCAGAGGAAACACAGCCCACAGCCAAACTGCCAAAAGCTACCCCACTGGCACACAAAGAGAGGGTTGGGGACCATAATGCGAAGGAATGAAAGCTTGCAACAGCAAGGTCCAGCAGGAGAAAGAGGGTCCTCCCAAAGCCTGAGGATCCCTTGGAGAACCACTTCACCACTCTTTAGACTGAATAGAAAAATCCTGTAAAACAGCCTGACCTGTTCCCCATATAACAACCAAAGCAATTTAGAAAAGGCAGCATGTGATAGTAGTAGGCAAATCTCTTCTGAGTGGCTACAGAGGCACCCATTTGCCAACCTGATGCACTCTCTAGACAGGTGTGCTGCTTAGCAGAGGCTCAGATCAAAGAGGTCACCTAAAAAACATCAAGTCTCATACAGTCCAGTGATTACTATCTACTGCTGTTGTTTGCACATGGGCACTAACACTTCAACCAGGAGCAGTGTGAGGAGCATCAAGATGCACTACGGAGCAATGAGAATGGCAGTAAGGGACTAAAGTACAGGAAGTTTTTCATCAATCCTCCTAGTTAAAGGAAAGGGGGTTGAAATAGCCAGTTGAATCTATCAAGTCAACAAGTGGTCACAGGACTGATACTACTGTCAAACCTGGAGAAGGATCACAGGTCAACAAGAGAGCTCCTGAAGTGTTGCACAAAAGTATGCCAGTCAGTCAGCTGCATCAGAGGGCCAACCAAAATGCCGCTATGTGAATGCACATAGTACGGGGAATAAAGAAGAGGACTTAGAGATGTGCACATAGCTGCAAGGCTGTGATCTTACTAGAATCATAGAAATATGGTAGGATTGCTCCTATGACTGGAGGTTTGGGATGGAAGGATACAGGCTCTTCAGGAAGGACATACGGGGAGATGGGGAGGGGATGTGGCTCTCTGTATCAATGACCAGCTGGAAGGCATGGACATCCACCTGGGGGATGGATAAGGAGTTCATCAAGAGCTTCTGGGTCATGACTAAGGGAGGGTGGGAACAGGGGACATTAGAGTGGAGGTCTGCTTAATATGTCCCCAGACAGAAAAAACAAGCAGATAAACAGCCTCGTGTGTGCAAGCCCTGGTCCTCATGGGGGATTCAACCACCCTGATATCTGTTGGAGAGGCAAGACAGCAGGGCATAGGCAAGTCAGGATGTTCCAGGACTGCACTGATGACAACTTCCTTCTCCAAATTACAGGGGAGACAACGAGAAAAGTTGCCATGCAGGACCTTGTTCTCACTGATGAGGAGGAGCTGGTGAGCAATGCAGCCTTGTCTGCAGAGCCCATGAAATTCTGATGAAGGTCAGGATCCTTATCTCTAAATTGGAGAGATGTGGATTTGATGGGTGGACCATCCAGTGGATAAGAAACTGGTTGACAGACCGTAACCAAAGGGTGGTGGTCAATGGGTCTATGTCCAGGTGGAGGCCAGTGACAAGCGGGGTCCCCCAGGGATCTGTCTTGGGACCGGTTCTCTTTAACATCTTTATCAATGACATGGATGATGGAATTGAGTGCACCCTCAGCAAGCTTGTGGATGACACCAAGCTGAGTGGTGTGATTGACACAACAGAAGGAAAGGAAGCCATCCAGAGGGATCTTGACAGGCTGGAAAGATGGGCCCGGGGTGAACTTATGGAGGGTCAACACTGCCAAGTGTAAGGTCTTGCACTTGGGCTGGAAGAATCCCAGACATAGATACAGACTGGGAGAAGAGCTCCTGGAGAGTAGCCCTGCTGAGAAGGACCCGGGTGTCATGGTGAATGAGAAACATAACAAGAGCCAGCAGTGCGCTCTTGCAGCTCGCAAGGCCAATGGTATCCTGGGCTCCATCAGAAGACAGTTGGCCAGCAGGGACAGGGAGGTGATTGTCCCTCTCTACTCTGCCCTCGTGAGGCCCCATCTGGAGTACTGTGTCCAGATCTGGGGCCCCCAATACAAGAAAGATGTGGAACTGTTGGAGAGGGTTCAGAGGAGGGCCACAAGGATGATTAGAGGGCTGGAGCACCTGCCCTACAAAGAGAGGCTGAGGGAGCTGGGCTTGTTCAGCCTGGAGAAGAGAAGGCTGCGGGGGGACCTCATTGTAGCCTTCCAGCACCTGAAGGGAGCCTACAAGCAGGAGGGGAATCAACTCTTTAAAAGGGCAGATAATGGCAAGACAAGGGGGAATGGATTTAAGCTAAATGAGGGAAGGTTTAGATTGGATATTAGGGAGAAGTTTTTTACAGAAAGAGTGGTGAGGTCCTGGAATAGGCTGCCCAGAGAAGTAGTGGATGCCCCATCCCTGGAAGTGTTCAAGGCCAGGTTGGATGTGGCCCTGGGCAACCTTGTGTAGATCCAGGCCTGAGGTTGGTGGCCGCACCTGTGGCAGGGGGGTTGGAGCTCTATGATCCTTGGGGTCCCTTCCAACCCTTGCCATTCTATGAGGGGAGGGATAGTATTAGGCTTACCTGATCCAGGCCTGAGGTTGGTGGCCCTGCCTGTGGCAGGGGGATCCCTTCCAACCCATTGGGGTCCCTACAACTCATGCCATTCTATGATTCTATGATTCTATGATCCATAGGACAGTGAGAGGAATGCACAATAAGCTCACTACCCTGGACCTCAGGAGAAAAGCCTTTGGCCTCTTCAGGGACCTGCTTGGTACAGTGCCACAGGGAAAAGCTCTAGAAGGAGGAGGGACCCAAGGAAGCTCAGCAGTGATACATTCAAGCAAAAAGGAAGACAGAAAATAATGCCAGAAGGCCTGCAGGGATGAATAAGGAGCTGTTGGGGAAACTCAAGCACAAAAAGGAAGCATAGGCAGGGTGTAAGCAAGGACAGCTATTCTGGGAGGAGTACAGAGAAACTGAGCATTCAGTGATCAAGTTAGGAAAGGTAAAGTGCTAATAAAGTTAAATCTGGCCAGGGTCACCAAGAGCAACAAGAAAAGCTACTATAAGTATATCAGAGAGAAAAGGAAGATGAAGAAAAATGTGGTCCCTCTCCAGAGGGGAATAGGAGACCTGGTTACTCAGAATATGGAGAAAGCTGAGGTACTCGGTAACTTTTTTGCCTCAGTCTTCACTGGAAACCACACTACAGAAGGGGCAAAAGGCAAAGGGAACTGTAGGAGAATATCAGGTTCAGGAATATCTAAGGAATCTGAAGGTGCATAAGTCCATGGAACACATCCATGTGTCCTGATGGAACTGGTGGATGAAATTGCTAAGCCATTATCCATTGTATTTGAGAAGTTGTGGCAGTCCAGTGAAGTTCTCACTGACTTATATGACAAGATGACCTGCTCAGTGGATGAGGGAAAGGCTGTGAATGTTGTTTACCTGGACTTTAGTAAAACCTTTGACACCATTTGCCACAACATTATCCTGGAGAAACTGATTGCTCATGGCTTGGACAGATATAATCTTCACTGCGTAAAAAGAGTTTGTATGGCCAGGCCCAAGTGCATATGGTGAATGGAGTTACATCCAGTTGGTGGCCAGTCACAAGTGGTGTTTCCAATGGCTTGGTACTGGGGACAGTTCTGTTTAACATCTTTATCAATGATGCGGACGAGAGGATCAACTACACCCTCAGTAAGTCTGCAAACTACACAACATTGAGGAATGTCGGTCTGCTGGATGGTAGGAAGGCTCTACAGAATGATCTGAACAGGCACAACAACCCCATGCAATACTACAGGCTTGGGGAAGAGTGGCTGGAAAAATCTGCACAGTGGGAAAGGACCTGGGGATGTTGGTGAACTGCTGAGTGAATATGAGCTGGCAGTATGGTCAGGTGGCCAAGAAGGCCAATAGCATCCTGGCATGGGTGAGAAATAGGATGGCTAGCAGGACTAGGGAAGCAAGTGTCCCCCTGCACTCATCACTGGTGAGACTGCATCTTGAGCCTTGTGTTCAGCTTTGGGCGTTTCACAACCAGAAAGACATTGAGGTGCTGGAGGACATCCAAGAGCAGCAGCAAAACTGGTGAAGGCTCTAGATAACAAGTTTTATGGGACTGAGAGAACTGGGTATTTTAGAACAGAGAAATGGAAGTAGTGACTGGTAAAAGGGAAGCATTGCACCCATTTTAAAAAATGTAGAAAGGATGACCCTGTCAAATTTGCAGAGGACACTAGGCTGAGTGGTAGGGTTGATACACTTGAAAGATGGGATACCATTCAGAGGCACTTGAATTCAGAGGGACAAGCTCAAGAAGTGGGCCCATGTGAACCTCATGAAGTTAGTGCCAGGTCCTGCATGTGGGTTAGGGTAGCTCATGTTACCAATACTGAGAGCTGAGAGATTAAGAGATCGATAGCAGCCCTGAGGAGAAGAACTGGGGGATGTTGGTGGATGATAAGCTCCATATGACCTAGTAATGGTCACTTGCAGCCAAGAAAGCCAATTGTGTTCTGAGCTGTGTCAAAAGAAGTGTGCCAGCAGGTCGAGGGAGGTGATTCTTTTCCTCTACTCCACTCCCATGAGACCTAACCCAAAGTAGTGTGTTCATCTCTGGAGTCCTCAGCACAGGAAAGACATAGGGCTGTTGGAGCATGTCCAGAGAACTAGAGCACCTCTCCCATGAGGAAAGGCTGAGAGAGTTGCGCTTGTTAAGCCTGGAGAAAAGAAAGCTCTTGGGAGACCTCATTGTGTCCTTTCACTACTTAAAAGTGGCTTATAAGAAAGATGGGGACATTCTTTTTGTAGCCTGTAGTGACAGGACAAGGGGTAATGATTTTAAACTAAAAGATGGTAGATTCAGACTAGACATAAGGAAGAAAATTTTTTTGAGCTAAGAGTGATGAAACACTTGAACAGGTTGTCCAAATAGTCTATAGATTGCCCATCCACAGAAACATTCAAGGTCAGGTTGGATGGGGCTCTGAGTTGAAAACGTGCCTGCTTATTGAGGGGGGAGGGAGGAAGGACGCAGTTGGACTAGGTGACCTTTAAAGGTCCCTTCAATGCAAATCACTCTCTGAATCCATAATTCTATGATGATTTTCACCCATGTGGATAAATGTCATACAAGAGGTGACAGAGCATATGACTGACAATGTCTAATTGCATTTACCCTCATAAACAAAAGATTAGCATATGCTGGATATTCCAGTGCCTTCAGAATGAGCTTACTGAGGATGACAAGAGTCAGTAAAATTCCATTTCCAAAAAAAAAATAATAAATCAAAAATCTAGAAAAATTATCCTTAAGATTTTATCAGCCTGTTTCTAAACCTTTAAAACCATGAAGACATTTGGGCTTTCTAAATACACAGATATTTATTGTCTGAAAAAAACATGTTACAAGTATCAAAATTTAGATTGATCATACAGCAATAGCCTTGACACTAGACCCTTTTTTCTATAAGTCAGAATCACAGAATCACAGAATTGTAGGGGTTGGAAGGCACCTCAAGAGATCATCGGGTACAACCCCCCTGCCAAAGCAGGCTCCCTAGCTCATATTACACAGTCTGTTAATAAACATACATTCAAAGGATGAAGGTGAAGGACAGGGAATTAATTTCATACTTCCAGGTTGTGCATTTTGTAATATAAAAGACAGTTTGAAATTATATGACTATATGCCGTTACCATGCTATATTCACCCTTCAATGCTAACATGCAAGTCACTTCAAAAACACAGCTAAGGTTTTAAACAGCCCTTTCCTACCCTGGACCATCCTGCTATCACTATTAAAGTGGTGCAAACTTGAATGGATAACACTAAAATCAACTGAATTATTTCAGAATCACACCAACATAATTAGAATAAATTTGTCCCTGCACAAAGAAATTGTTTGATGAGTTTCCTAGCAAGCTGAAATGGATAGCAAAGAAAGTAGGGCTCATGCAAAGCAAATTGAATATGGCTCTGAAGATGAGATGGCAAAGCTAAGAAATCAGGGGTGCAAAATAAATTTATGGACTGGATTTTTCAACACAGTGAACCTCTTCTCAACAGGTAACAGCATTCTTGCCTGAAAGGGAGCCCTAGTGAAATCATACCCAGGAAATGGGAATTTCAGTGACAGGATACAGACAAGCACTGCCCAATGGCAGCACAGCAGGTGAAAGGGACTACTAAAAGAAGGAATGTATCTGCCTCAGCTCCCTATAACCTACATATGACAGTCACTTGGGGCTTTCATCTACCATAGAGCTGCCCTAACTTGGTAGAGAGAGGGAGATGCCACAAGTAGAACTGCAGCAGGACTAGGCAAATGAGATGGAGTTACTTGTATAAAATTGATCCCCACACCTTTAAAATATGCATCTCTCCTAGGATCTGCAGGGTTTTTTTGTTTTTTATAATTTCTAGAAGGTACATACTGAAAATTACTGATATTATTTTTTCATAATATATTCCTAGAAATGAGGTCCCCTTCTCTTTAATACAGCCTGAAGAGATGGGGTGGGTCTTGTGGATGTGATAGCAGGAGATATTGCAGTTAAAGGCTTTATTTTTAGTAATATGCAGGAGGTGGCACAATAAGGAATGTAGTTCTAACATGAAAACTTACTTGAACATTGTAGGATTCTAGTTTCCATTTGAAGGACCGCTTTCAGATTTTATGTTCTGAGCATTCAGACATTTTTTCCTCTTTTCTGCCTCTCCCTTATGTCAAATGGTCTTTCCACACTTCTAGTTGATAGTGTAATTCACACTTTTCAAGTTCTTCTGCCTTTGATAACAACAGAAATTAGCTGGATTAGAGTGTAATAAATGGATCCACCAGGGACTAAATAATGATAAGGTGACATTTTTGGAGGTAAACCACATCTCTGAGAGTTCACATCTCTTATTAGGTAGCTTCTCCCTTCTGATTTGTTAGCTTTCCTGTAGCGTATACACATACAAATCACAGCCATCCCTCCTATCTCTGTGGCATCTCTAGAGAGGGACTTCTGGTGACTCACCACTATGTTGAAACCACCAGTTAAGGGGGCATTTTTTGAAGGACTGTAGCTAGGTCTTGCATCACTTTCTGTGATCCAGCAGTTACCTGAAACAGCAGGTACCCCAGCCTAAATGTGGTATGAACTGTTTTAAAGTGTTAGGTAACAAAAGGACCTCAAATCTGAATGATTTCTCACATAACAGCCCTGAAGCTCCAGCAGACGTATGCAGTTTTCCCTGTGTGCTCCTGATGACTGTGCCATGCATTGTATTTCCTGTAAAGCTGTATGTCTGACTCCTGCTGCTGCTGACCATCTTCTAGGAGTAGTTCAATATTCCTGAGGCTATGCAGCATGAAGTACCAACACTAGTCACACAGATCACTCTGGCTCACATTTTTCTTCCCTTGCATGTAGTTCCTCTTATCCAAGATGAAGGATGCAGGCGGAGAAGCTCTGCATACAGAGCTACTGTAGCCTGAGGCTACCTAACCATTCAAGTGCAACCTCCAGCCCAAAGCTAGATCACAGGACTGAAGTTAGGATGATGCCCAAACCAACAGGCAATCCCAATTCCTAGTTTACGGAAACACTGGAACCCAGCTGCATTCTCAACCCATGTTTTGGGATGATGCCAGGGAGATATTTCTCATCTGTGACTTATTCCCAGGTCTCTTTCACTCAGCTGTCTAAAGAAGAAATCTGCCTACTATCTCCACACCTCAAAAAAGTTTTGCTACGCTATGCTGAAGTTAGGCAGTTGTTTCTCCCTGTCTTCTTCGTTCTTTATATCAGCATAAAAAGAAAATACATATGTTTACAGTAGACAGAAAGAATATACATAGGCTTCCAGTAGACACAAGAAATAATAATAAATGGAAGATGTCCTCCATTAATTGTTTATATTTCCAGTCTTTCAGAATAAGCATCAGTATAAATATCTCTCTTTCTAGAGGAAGCCTGTGACTGATTAAAGACTTTAAATAGCTCTCTCACTGTTTGAGAAATCAATGCAGGGTGAAAATCTGAAAGGTGCAGTTCATACTCTGAAAATGTATTAATTATGGTTGGAAAATTAGGCAGCACTTTAATCTTCCTAATATCCACCCCAAGATTTTTGTGGCACTCCATTTTTTTGATTAATGCAATCAGGAACATTTAAAGAGTTAGCTAGCAGATGCATTCACAGTGTTTGAACTAGTAATTGAAGACTGGAGAGAGAGGTGAAGAGAGACCAGGCTATCTGAAGAATGATTAACAAGGCTATTGCAGTTAGGTCCACATATTATGCTTGTGGGTAAACATGGAATTATCCCTTGCAATGATGCAGTGTTTGAGATTTATAAGAGATTCTGAATGAGAAAGCCTCTCTTTTTTTGGTCTCAATTCACTGGAGGCCATATCACTTCTTTCAGTAGCTGACGTAGAAAATGAAGTGGTCAATATAGACTTTGTATTTTAATTAACTTGCACTGGAAGTTTTCCAAGGTTCAAAGGCTAGGTGTGCATCAGCATTGAACTCACACATATACCCAATACTGTGAATGCAGGCAGTCATGGTACAAGCAAATGCAGCAATTCCACACGCAGCAGCATTTTCTTTCTGAATTGTGAATTCATTTGTACTGCTCTGTCACTGCCTTATGGATGTGCTTTTTTGACACCCAGGGACTGGATTTGCGAACAGTCAGTAGATAGCTCTCTTTTTCTTTCATAAACAAGAACCTAACACTTTTCAGAGAAGATATTTTCTTCTGACTTATAAAGGACTTTTGTAAATTCAGTGCTGCCTAATTATGAATTTATGAAATCATTTTTATGCTTGTCCTTTGCCTAATGCAACTGCTCCTGTTTATTCTGCCCATGTAGATCAGTCTCTTCACAGAAATGACCCTGCCACCCCTAGTATTGTTTGTAGTCACAGGCAGTTCAACTCAGAATAGTCATATTTCCAAGTCCTTCCAGACTGAAAATTATGTAGCACCGCTTGGTTTCTCCAGGAGTTATGAGGGGCAGCACACACATACAATCATAGAATTGTAGGGGTTGGAAGGGACCTCGAGAGATCATCAGGTCTAACCCCCCTGCCAAAGCAGGCTCCCTAGGACATATCACTCAGATAGACGTCCAGACGGGTCTTGAATATCTCCAGAGAAGGAGACTCCACCACCTCCCTGGGCAGCCTGTCCCAGGGCTCTGTCACCCTCACTGTGAAAAAGTTCCTCCGCATGTTGGTGCGGAACTTCCTATGCTCCAATTTGCAGCCATTGCCCCTTGTCCTATCCCCACAGACCACTGAAAAGGGGCTGGCTGATTCCCCCTGCATCCCCTGCTTCAGGTAATTATAGACTTTAATTAGGTCCCCCCTCAGACTTCTCAAGGCTGAAGAGTCCCAACTTACTCAGCCTATCCTCGTAGGTGAGATGCTCCAGGCCCTTAATCATCTTTGTAGCCCTTCTTTGGACTCTCTCCAGGAGATCCCTGTCCTTTTTAAACCATGGAGCCCAGAACTGGACAGAATACTCCAGGTGGGGCCTGACCAGGGCAGAGTAGAGGGGGAGCATCACCTCCTTTGACCTGCTGGCCACACTCCTCTGGATGCACCCCAGGATCCCATTGGCTCTCTTAGACACCAGGGCACACTGCTGGTTCATGGCCAACCTGTCATCAACCAGGACCCCCAGGTCCTTCTCCACAGAGCTCTTCTCCAGCAGGTCATCCTCCAGCCTGTACTGATACAGTCGGTTGTTCCTCCCCAGGTGCAAGACTTTACACTTGCCTTTGTTGAATTTCATTAGGTTTCTCCCTGCCCAGCTCTCCAGCCTGTCCAGGTCTCGCTGGATGGCAGTGCAGTGTTCCTGTGTGTCAGCCACCCCTCCCAGCTTTGTATCATCGGCGTACTTGCTGAGGGTGGATGCTATTCCCTCATCAAGGTCGTCAATGAAGATATTAAACAGGACTGGACCCAACACCGAGCCCTGGGGAACACCGCTAGTAACAGGCCTCCAGTCAGATTCTGCTCCTCGAATCACAACCCTCTGGGCTCGGTCCGACAGCCAATTCTCAACCCACCTCACTCTCCATGGGAAACAGTACCAAAGACCCTGCTGAAGTCAAGGTAGATGACATCCACTGCTCTCCCTCCATCTACCCAGTTGGTAAAGACATCATAGAAGGCTATGAAATTGGTCGAGCACGATTTCCCCTTGGTGAATCCATGCTGACTACTCTTCAATACCTTCTTCTCTTCCAATTGCTTGGTGATGGCATCCAGAACAAGCTGTTCCATCACCTTTCCCGGGACAGAGGTGAGGCTGACTGGCCTATAGTTACTAGGTTCCTCTTTCTTGCCCTTTTTAAAGACTGGAGTGACATTGGCTATCCTCCAGTTTTCAGGCACTTCACCTGTCCTCCAAGACCTTTTGAAGATGATAGAAAGCGGCTCAGCAATCACCTCCGCCAGCTCCCTCAGCACACGTGGATGTAACCCATCAGGGCCCATGGATTTGTGTGCATTAATCGCTTTGAGCCGCTCCTGGACCTCCCCTACCTCAACCAGAGGGAAATTCTTCGTTTCCCAAATACTCCAACTTTCATACAGGATCTGTGGGTCCCGAGGGGCCTTTGAAGTGAAGACCGAAGCAAAGGCAGCATTCAGTATCTCCACCTTCTCATCATCCCCCTTTACCAGGACACCCTCCTCATTCAGCAAGGGACCTACATTATCCCTGGTCATCCTCTTACTATTCACATATCTAAAAAAACCCTTTTTATTATCCTTTATGTCCCTTGCCAGCTTCATTTCCAAGAGGGGTTTAGGCTTCTTAGTTGCATCCCTACAGGCCCTGACCACATTCCTGTATTCTCCCCAGGTGCTCAGACCCTTTTTCCACAATTCATAGATCTTCTGCTTCTCTTTGAGTTTACTCAATAGCTCTGTGTTCATCCATGCAGGTCTTCTGCCTCTCTTTCCTGATTTTTTACTCAAAGGGATGCATCGTTCCTGTGCTTGGATGAAGTGCTGTTTAAATGTTAGCCAGCTCTCACAGGCTCCCATTCCTTCAAACAGCATAGCCTACGGGATAGCCCCTATTAAGTTGCGGAGATCAAAGTTAGCTCTTCCAAAATTCAGGGTAGCTATCCTACTTTTTGGCTTGTTTCTTCTACCTAGGATCTTGAACTCAACCATTTCATGGTCGCTTTATCCTAAGCTGCCCCCAACCTTCACTTCCCTAACGAGCCCATCCTTGTTAGTGAAAACAAGGTCCAGCACCCACCCTCCCCTTGTAGGCTCCTGCACCATCTGTAGCAGGAAATTGTCTTCAACACACTGCAGAAATTGCCTGGACTGCATACGACTGGCCGTGTTGCTTGCCCAGCAAATATCTGGATAGTTGAAGTCCCCCATAAGGATCAGTGCCCGGGATCTTGAGGCTGTTTCTAACTGCTTACAGAATGCACTATCAACCTGCTCCTCTTGATCGGGGGGCCTACAGCACACTCCCACAACAGATCGCGGCCCTGTGACCGCACAAAGATCTCTAATTCTTCTTGTTTGTTCCCCATGCTACGTGCATTCATATTTTAGTGGGGCAGCAGATGCAGGTATTCTCAACAGCCCACAGCAAGATTTCTGACAGGGAACTGGCAAAAGTGGCTCCACTGAGGAGTACTCAGAGGAATCCACAGAATTTTCCCTACTGTCACGTGGAAAAACATCCCCACGTCCACCACCGTGCTTTTGGTATTTACCTTTTTCCACCATCAACTCCTGCTGTGACTCCCGAGGTACCTGCCTAACCCCAGCAGCCTTCTTAATATCCCCTTCCCCCTTCCTAACTAGTTTAAAGCTCGATCGATGAGCCCTGCCATCCGCTTTCCTTTATGGAACACGTGAGCCCCCTCAGCAGTCATCATGCCAGGAGCAGAGTACACCATCCCCTGGTCAAAAAAACCAAAGTTCTTGTGCCGGCACCAGCTTTTCAGCCACACATTCAACTCGTGGTTTCTCCTGTCCAGCTCTGAGCCCCTCCTCCCACAAGTGGGGATAGATGAGAATATTACTTGGGCTACACCCCCTTGACAAAGTGCCCCAGGTCCCGGAATTCCCTTTTGACAGCTTGCAGCCTACACTTTGTGATTGTGTCCCTGCCTGCTTGAACTATCAGTATTGGATAATAGTCAGTGGATCTTACCAGCCCTGGTAGCATTCTGGTAATGTCCCTGACCCAGGCTCCAGGGTGGCAACACAACTCCCTGCATGTAGGGTCTGGTCTACATATAGGGCCTTCCGTCCCTCTAAGAAGGGAATCCCCTACTACAACTACCTTTCTCTCTTGCCTAACAAAGGCAGTCTCGAGGTGTGCGGATGGTCGCCTCACTCTAGGCTTCCGCTTTCTCTGAGGCAGAGGGGCTCCATTCATCTCCTCACATACCTTCTCCTCAGCTACCAGGGCCCCAAACCCGTTGCTTAGGGAAACCTTGGGGAGTGGGGTAGGTAGGCAGGGGGAGTGCCTACGATGGCGAGTCGGGACTGTCTTCCAGGCATCCTCAGAGTTTGGGTCACTCCCATTTACCTGGCTAGGGCAGAGAGAGGGGACCATCTTCAGGTGCAAGGTGTCTTCCCAACTCTCTTCCTTTTGGGACGCCAGGGAGCGACTCCACCAGTCAATCTCTCGCTCACAGTCCCTGATTGCTCTCAGTCTTTCATTCTCTTCCTTTAGTTCTGCTACCAAAGCAAGCAGATCATCAACCTGCTCACACCTCACACAGGTTAGGTGCTTGCTTCTTTTCTCTAGCAACTGCAGACTCTGGCATTCCCGCCAGCCTGAGACCTGAGCCGCAGCATCCTTAGGCAGGCCCCCAATTGGGGTTGCCCCAGATTTGTAGGGGGAACCTCCCCTCCTGGTGGAGACCATGGTTCAACAGTCTGAATGCAGAGCAGACAGGAATCCCGTGGCTCGACCTGTGTACCCTGCGAGCACTAGCTGGTCCACTCAGTTTACCCTGTGAGCCAGAAGGGTGGGCTTACCTTGCCTGTTTGCCCTGCCTGTGCGAACTGCCATGCCACGCCCTGGTCACTAGCGTTCCCAGAGGCCCCTCTTGTATGAAGAGGGATAATAATTGCTGTCGCCCCTAGCTCCGCCCCCGATGAGTTACCGCTCTGGGCAATGCAGGGGAGAAGCAATGGCTCTTGATGGGTGCTAATGGCCGCTGATGGGTGCACCCCGCTGCCTCTCTTCTTTTGATCTTTGGCGCTTTTAGTTAGTTGCCTTAACTAGATTTTGGAAGTTTTGCTCAAAATAATAGGTATTAACCAAGGCTTTTAACTTTATAAGTGTTAACTTTATAAGTGTTTTTATAAGGGTTTTTTTAAGTCTTCTAATTTTCAGACACCTGAGGAATCATCTGAACCTGATTTCTAAATGTGCATCCTCTCCAGCCATTAGTCAGAATTCCTCTGTTTTAGCTTATTAGTGCTAAAATGATCACTGTTTATCTTTCTTCTCTAACCAACAGTACTTTTTGGGAATTCTGCACCTGTGAAGTCATTAACACAGGAACAAGTGTATGAGATGGATGAGCCAAGCCAGCTATTATCCTGCTTACAAGCTCCTCTGCCTGTAACAGATGTAAGTAACATTGGTCGTTTCTTCCATCAACAAAACAATGCTAAACAACATGGCAAACCTGATTCATGATCTAGAGAGATGTTCTTAGCTGTGCATTTTCGAATGTGAAGTCTTTAGCCATAATCACAACATATAGAGATAACAAAAGACCTGGAGCATGCACTAGGGTTTTGGAAAGTGCAAAGGTAACAAGTGATATTTTGTTCTGGATTCCTAGTTGATCAGTTCTGATGAAACCTAAAATATGAGGCACACATCTGTATGTTTAGGCACTTAAATACCTGTAAAAAAATTACACAGCTTTCCACACCACGTACCAGACTGACAGCATCATATGATGAATCATTCTTTTTGATGTTAAAATGGCTATAATGAATGCTGCATATGTATCTGGTGTATTTTTAAATGGTTTTTTGAGTCTAACCTTACGTGGCCAAATCCCAGCTCACTGACTCATAGCAAAAGAAAGGTTAACATTTTTCACTTTCAAGTTCTGCCTTATAAATAATTTTAAAACTTTGGAAAATATTTAATCCCAAAACTACACATACACTGCCTCAAAAAGCCCAGAATTATTTGAGTTCATCATTCGACAAACATGAATTAAATCTGAATTGACTTATCAGTGCCTGCTGACAGCTCTATAGTTGTATTCATCATATGACCATTACAGTAATGAGGTCACTGTTCTGCACTTTATCCTCTTACTCATTCATCTCTCAATATGCATTGATCAGAAGATTTTTGCAGTACTCTTGATACCTATCAGTTTAAATGTTACGTGAAAACGCCTGGAAATCCTGCTTGAGAGGTGGGTCCATGCAAACCTCATGAAGTTCAACAGGGCAAAGTGCAAGATCATGGCAATCCCAAGCACAGCTACAGGTTGGGGAGAGAATGGATTGAGAGTGGCCCTGAGGAGAAGGACTCGGGCATCTTGGTGGACAAGAAGCTCAACATGAGCCAGCAATGTATGCCTGTAGTCCAGAAATCCAATCATATCCTGGGCTGTGTCAAAAGAAATGTGACTCGAAGATCAAGGAATACGATTCTGCCCCTCTACTCTGCTCTTGTGAGACCCCACTGGAGTTCTGAGTCCAGCTGTGGGGTCCCCAGTACAAGAAAGACATGGACTTGCTGGAGTGAGTCCAGAGAGGGCCATGAAGTTTATGAGGGAACTGGAGCACCTCTACTGTGAAGAAAGGCTGAGAGTTGGGCTTGTTCAGACTACAGCAGAGAAAGTTCCAGGGAGATCTCATTGCAGCCTTCCAGTACCTGAAGTGGGCCTAAAGAAAAGCTGAAGAGGGACTGTTTACAAGGTCATGCAGTGATAGGACAAGGGACAATGCCTTAAACTGAAGGAGGATAAATTAAATTAGAAATTAGGAAGAAAATCTTCCCTGTGAGAGTGGAGAGGCACGGGCACAGGTTTACCGGAGAAGCTGTGAATGGCCCCTCCCTTGAAGTATTCAAGTCCTGGTTAGATGAGGCTTTGGGCAGCTTCGTCTAATGGAGAGTGTCCCTGCCCATGGCAGGGACCTCAGAACTAGATGGTCTTTAAGGTCCCTTCCAACCCAAACCATTCTATAATTACAATGATCTGCCTGATTTGGGATAATTTCTCTGGCAGGAGTCAAGGAATTAGTAAAGCTGGATATAAAATGTCTCAAAATATTATGGGGAGAAGCAAATATTTCATAAATCTTTATGGTTTACTGAAAAGTTGCTTCCCCTACCTTCTCCCAATTAAGAACTGTAACAGGAATATCCAAAATGAAGGGGTAGAAAACTCAATTTTGTGACAGGAAAGGGGATTTCCAAGGCTGCAGTGCTCTCTTTCTGGTAGGAGTCAAAGCAGCAGAAGCCCATGGTTGTCAAGGAAGTGATTTGCAACTGACAATTCTGTCAAAGACTTAACGTATTGTGAGACTTTTAAAGTTAAATCTCAACTTGTTTAAGTAGGAGGAAACAGGATTTTGAAAGAGGATCAGCAATGATTAAACAGCATATGCAGCTGAAGATACTTAATACAGAGAGGAGTGAGAAACATGAGCCTGCATAGCCCCTGTTGCACTCTGAGGCCCCATCGCTATCCCTGCAGGGAAAGCTGAGGAAAGGACTTGAGACAGAAATCTTCTGTGGTTTAAATGTCTCCAGAGTTTCTGACTGAAGCTCAATCCTTCTTGGCCTCAGGTGTATTAAAACCCAGCCTTTTGCAGTAGAGACAGGATGGTTTTCTTCCACTGATGGAGGTGATCACCAGGGGCTGTTGCAGATAAACTTCAGTATTGGCTAAATAATTGTTTCTCCATTCTTCCTCTTTCACATTTAATGAGATTCAGAGATGATGTTTCCTCCATGTTCATGCCTTTCAGAATGCTCTGGCTGGCTTTCCCATTCTGTGCACAAGTTCTAGGCAATGCAATCTAGCACATGTTCCAACATACCTTCCTATGTATCGTAACTGCCCTGAACATCATGTTTAACACAGGAACTACCCGACTGCTCATCCTCTTTCTCAGTGTTATTGGGGGGTTGCTCAGCTATCCCTGCCTTCTGTTCCAGTAAGTCTTCCCTTTTCTGTACTGTCTGGGGTGAGGAAAGTCCTCAAGTGCTCTTACGATTGAGGCAAGCAGTCCTGAACTCAATTAGTTGCTTACATATTAACTGATTGGGCCAAAAACTTATATAATTAATTTATAATGACAAGGCTGGAACTTAACCTCAGAACAGTGATTGCTATCCTGACAAAGTAGCTACTTCTAGTGCAAATATTTTTTTTAAAAATAGGCATGCAACTTACTATAAGGAATTGTTAATAATTGTAGTGCGGTTGGATTAGCAATGAACCTACAAAACCGAAAGAATATTAATTTCATTTGCGGTCCTGGATATCATTACATTCAACTTTGATGCCTGAAGCACAACCTAATTACACAGGTTTTACAGATAGAGCCTCGTCATTTTATATGCTTTTGTCAATCCAAATCAATTTAGCACACTGTCTCCAGAGCCCTTGAAAACACTGAGGCTCTCACAGCCAGTTTCTGTGGCAAGGGCTGAAAAACTCCAGTCAGGTTTCCTAAGTAGCAAATCCCCAGGAGCATTTTCACACCAGCTTTAATAGCTAAGTCCATGACTCAGTTCTTCCAGCTAAAGGACTCTGCAGTTGCTTCCTAACCAAGTTAACTGTAAAACATGAGATATGTCACTTGGTCTGCAGGAGAGGTTCAAGCTTTCTTACGCCCAAGATAAGGAGATTTATTTAGTTATTATTTTGTTGCCCTCGATGGTGTGAAAGCCAGACTGATTGTCTATCTACTTTCTACCTCAGTTCGCACAGCAGCTCTGCCTGCGACAGGTAAAAAGAGGCCAACTCTGCAGTCACTGCATGTGTATGAAAGAGATTTGGTCATTACCTTTCCTCCTTAGTAGCTAGCTACCGGAAGGAACATAAATTAGCAAAAAGCTTTTTGAGTCTGACACGCTTTTAGCGGCTGGATTTTCCTGTTGTCAGCAGAAGAGCGCCGTGGTAGTGTCTGCCAGCAGCACTGTAAGCTGGAGCACAGCCAGGGTTTCTGCCATAAACCTCAGAGGTATATTCGTCTTTATGTAATAACACTTCTCACAAAGGATCCCAAAGTGCTTTGAAACTGCACAAGACATATTCAGGGAGTGATTCATCACCAGGGCTTCTCCAGGGCACCACTGTCCCTGCGTGCGCTGTCAAATTCTGGTGTCTAAAATAGCAGCATCTTCCACTCAGTTTTTTAAAGCACAGAGTGGGTGGTGTTTGTGCTCAGCTGTGGGGTTTGTCTTATTTAAAATAGGAATAGAAACAACAGTGATACTGAGCATCGCCTTGGCTCAGTTCCTTGCAAATGCTTGTTTACAACACAGACATACATGCTTGCCACTGTTTTAGGACCAATCTGAGCCATCGAAATCTGATGAAACTGTCACAAGTCCTTCAAGATGTGACTGGAATCTCCATGTCCTGCAGAGGTCTGAGCTGCCAAAATTCTCACAGATCTGAGGCAGCTCGTATTAATGCCTCTTCTTGAGCATTTAAATGAGAATTTGTGGTTGCACAGTACATATAAGTATCTGAATATTACCTGAGGCATAGTGTTTATAAAGATTGCATTTCTCTCTCCCTTCTGCTGCTAATACTTAAACTGTGTCAATTTTCAATTTATCATTCTTGCTTAGAATGGGTAATGCCAGCTAAGTTTGTTTTGGAGTCCTTCAGAGTATGGGATAAAAGAGACATCACACAATTACAAGGTTGGGAGAAGCTTTGTTAAAAGTGCTATCTGCAAATGCTGAGAACAGTGGAAAAAAAAGATTATAAACTTGTTGAATGTTAAGATTAGGTTTTTTACTCGTAACAGGAAATAACTGCCATAGTCATTACCAAACTAATAATCAACCTGATGCACTTTAAATAAAATCCAGTAGATGTGAATCACTAAAAAAAACCCCAAATATAAAGTCAGCAGTGTATGTGTCGCTAGAACTGAGTGAAAGCTACACAGGCACTAATAGCAAAAGAGAGTTCCAGTCTCAACACACAACCTAACCTAATGCTAGAAAGACAGCTATAATGACCGGGGGATAAAAACCAGTAAGAATTATAATTTAGAATTAGTTTAAATACATCAGGCATATTGCATGGGCTGAAGTAATTACAACCAGATTAAGTGTCTTTCGGAATTCCATCGGGTCTGTGGTGGTCTTGATCTCAGGCTCTCAGAGTCTTAAAAACTACAAAATCACCACACACAACAATAGTGTGAATAAGAAGAAAAAGATGAACCCTTCCACTAAAAATGGCAAGAAACAGGTGAATGTCCATCACCAAAATAATTGATCTAATACACCACTTGAAGTGAAATTTGGTCCTGCATCTCTGGCATTGGTGTTGGATGGACAGGCATTTGTTGCTCCTGGAATGAGTGAAGTGCCTTTAAGTTTAGATTTATGACAATCAAGCTACAAGAAGTAAATTAGCATTAAGTGAACATACACATTTATAATCCACATTTTCAAATCATATCACCTGACAACAGAACCAACTTATAAAGCTGGAATTAAAGCTGGTATGAGAATTAGCACAGAACAGAAATTCCTGGTGCCTTCTCCTGCAAGTAGCTTAAGAGAAAACTACCAGTCGAAGCTGATTTGAGATATATCATATCTTTGTCATTCAGAATTGCAGTAGGACAATAACAACCACAAAAAAATCCTAGGAAATTATCTTAGAAAAAAATTACTTGAAATGTTTGAAACTTTCTATTTCCAGAAAATATATGACATTAGATACTTGAATTTCAGAATAAATCAAATTCAACACTAGAATATGATTCATTTTGAAGCTTTCTTTCCCATGAAGTGGTATTTATGTGCCCATGCTGTCTATTTTCTCATCTGTGCAAAAAACAGAGGGGCAGATTCCTGGTGTTTTGTGTAAGAAATATTTAAGAGGTATTGTAAGAGGTGATAAAAATTAATCTTTCCTACGGTGATTTATGCAAAATTTAAAATGTGCAAAACCTGATGCTTTCCCCAAAAACTCAACCTGAACCAGTGTTTTCTGATAAAACTCTTATGAATTATAAATAAAAGTTGTTCTATGTGTTGCATGCAAACTCAGTAAAGTTTGTTGCTAGTAGATATGTTATAGAATAAAATTGTTTCACATACTTAGTATTCATAACCTATATTGAATAAGATTTTTCTTCACTACCCTAACCCAAGAAATAAAAGATATCTGAAAAAGATTTCATAAATGAAATCAAGTCTAGAATATATTGACCAGTAAAACACTTTGCAAAATATGATATGTAAAGTCTCAAGGGCAAAAGTACAGCACACAAAGATTAGAATGTGATGTTGCACGATAGAAATTGTAGATTTAAACGAAAATATTACTGCGGCTCAGATATTTGAAACGGCCAGACCTTATTGGTCACATACATAATAAATGACAACCTGCTGTCTCAAAAAGTGACATTGAAGCAAAGAGAATGGAGAGAGACAAAGGAGAAAAAAGGAGTAACTGTAGTAAAAATTGAGTAAGACCATGTAGGACAGATGTCCCGTGAAAAAAACTAAGAGACAAAGCTCTTTCCTTGCCTGTTGTTTTAAATTCACTAAGTCCTTGAGCTTGAAAAATAATGTATGGTCAGCAACATAAGAGTCAGAATTTCCAAAACACACATCATAGCGGGTATTGAAAGGGCCATCACTCAGAAAAGCACATTTCTGTGGGTGTGCTTGTCAAGAATGAGGGTGGCAGGTCTCATCTTTGACCACTGTGCGCAGAAGGGAGCAAAGGGTGTGCCATTTAGATTTAGACATGCTTCCTTAACTTGACTCCCCTCCACTGGATTACTGGTTACACTGCCAAGCTCTCATAACTGTTTTCATATTCGCTATTACTCTTACCTACATATCCCCTCCTTATTCTTTTTTCAGTTTATTATGTCACTTTAAGGATCATGCATGAAGCAATGCATATATTGATGACATCCCTACATATTTTTTAGGAGTTGCATATATCAGCAGAAAATGCAACTGAAATAACCTGAGAACACAATTATCCCAACTATCGTCTGTCAGTCTCTCCACACAAGTACCTTTAAAAGTGTTGATTTAACTCTACATTGCTACACTACTCCAGAAACTTGCCTGACTCCTTGATTTTGGAATCCATCACTATGGTGGTGCAAATTAGCTACACAAAGCAATAAAGAACTTTGCAAGTCACAGTTTTTTTCAGCACAACAGGATGATCAACACAAACAGGGAGATTTGCAAGAGAAAGTGTTGCTTTTTTGCTTTTGATTCAGCATCAGCTGTAGCTTCTAGTGCAGCAGCTGGCCTGGCTACAAGCAATTCAGAGAAGCAATGTGCTTTCCTCCAGATGCAAAGAGCATGCATTTTCCAGCTAGGATATATGTAAATATGTATATTTTCCTCCTGTTACATGGAGAAAGTTCTGCTCTAGCTGAGCATCATTTCAAGAAAACCTACATTTTTTTGTTACAGTCTGCTTCATACCATAATAAAAACAATCAACAATCATAGCCAGTGTGGCCACTTGCTACCAGGAACAGATCATTCATGGGATCACAGGGCTTGGGAGTAAAAAAGAAAGCCACTTTGTCTTTGGCCTTCTCATCGATAGCCAAGAAATATTTCACTCCTGTAAGTAGTGTGATATCTATGTAATCATACCATCAGCACTGAACTTGTTAGCAAGAGAAAATCCTTGTATACAAAAGGCCCCATATGGCTAAGTATGTATTTTTCAAAGATAAAATAATGAAGCTGTCTCTTTCATTATACATTAATGGCTTCTTTATTCTCTGCAGGAAAATAATCGGCCACTGAAGGGAGAATATAAAATGAGACTAGTGTGTCAGTTAGTTACAGATTTATTTTCAGGGCTTAATTTTGTCTGGGGATTTTCATGTTAATAAATCTGTCTCACAAAAATAATATTTTGTTAAGGATTTGGCACTTTGAACTGTAGCAGGAAATGTAATATTAGAATAAATGTATGACTGTCTGAAAGCAATTCTGAATATACAGATATCACAGACTGATTACAGATTTGGTACCCACCCTCTTTGAGGCCAAAGTAGCAGCTTGTACCTGCACTTGGTGACACACTAAAGAAACAGTTTGCATTTTAATAGTCTTTCAAAAGGAAAGCATTTGATTTTGAGTCTTTTAGGAGTCTTTTCTTACTAAGCTAACCATGTATATATATTGTTTACAGTGTAACTATAGAAAGCCATTTCACTGATTCTTTTTTCCTAACTCTGGGTAAAACTGTTTGCATACTTGGAAATAATTGCTGTAAAATACTTTTTTTTTCCTTTTTTCTTTTTTTTTTTCTTATTTGACAGTAGGATTGCCGAGTAAACAATGGTGCTTTATTTCTGTCTGAAAGGATGATTCCAAAACTGGCAAGACTTTAGAGGACCTGTAGGTCATTAATTTTATGAACTTTATTCTTAACCCAGAGATTGTATTCTCCAAATAAACTTAAGGGAAAAAAAATTGGATTTTAGCAGATAGCTTGAGATGTGAATCAAAATCAATACCTAATGTTTGTTCTAACTAGCAAAAGAATTTCCAAGAAGAAGCTAATATTTACAGTAAAAATATTTCCAATGAAGACATTAGCTTTGTTTCTTGCAGCAGGAAGCAATTTAATATTACACATAAATGTTGATATTCCATTAGCTGTATTCATTTATTAGGCTCTGCCAAAGGATTCTCACAATACAGCTGCCATCTAAACATCAGCTGAAATACTCTGTTCTGTAACTGATTACCTCAACATATTAGAAACAATAGCTGTGATGTTATTATGAATTTTTAAATATTGTATTTTTATTTAAAAGCAACACTATTGTTCTGGATATGTCTTATTTCAGGTTTCAGATATATGTAGTTCTGGTAATTTTAGCTGCTCAAATTGAAGAATTGTTCCATGTTTCAAAAATTTTTGAAGACTATTTTGAAGACTATATTGTGACCCAATCTGACTAGAGCTTCAGGGGGGTAACAAAACACACATGTCTAATGACCAAGAGTAAATCTATTTCAACAGTCATACATATAGATTAAAGAATATTTTCTAAAGTCTTCAAGACCAATAATGTCCTTTATTCTGGCCAGGCCAGAGTTACCCTCCCCAGGCAGCCAGCACGGGTGAGCTGGGTTAGCCCAGGTGACCTGCATTAGCCCAGGCTGTTTTTCCACACCACCTGACATCACTCCACCATAACAGGGGCTGGTTGAGGAGGGGTGCTCCTGGGTGTCTCCAGGACAGTCCAAGTGTGGCTGGGGTGTCATAGAATCATAGAATGGTCTGGGTTAGAAGTAATACCAAGGATCATAGAGCTCCAACCCCTGTGCCACAGGCAGGCCACCAAACTCCAGGCCTGGATCAACACAAGGTTGCCCAGGGACCCATCCAATCAGGCTTTGAACACTTTGAACTCTTTGAACACTGGGCAGCCTGTTCCAGCACCTCAACCCTATCTCTGTAAAAAACTTACCCCTAATATCTAATCTAAACCTTCCCTCCTTTAGCTTAAATCCATTCCCCTTTGTCCTGCCACTGTCTGCCCTTTTAAAAAGTTGATTCCCCTCCTGTTTCTCTGCTCCCTTCAGGTGCTGGAAGGCTGCAATGAGGTCCCTCCTCAGCCTTCTCTTCTCCAGGATGAATAGGTCCAGCTCCCCCAGCCTCTCTTCGTAGGCGCAGTGCCCTCCAATCAAACTTTGTGGCCCTCCTTTGAACCCTCTCTAACAGTTCCACATCTATCTTGTATTGGGGGCCCCAGATCTGCACACAGTGCTCCAGATGGGGCCTCACAAGGGCAGAGTAGAGAGGGACAATCACCTCCCTATCCCTGCTGGCCAACTGTCTTCTGATGGAGCCCAGGATACCATTGGCCTTGCGAGCTGCCAGAGTACACTGCTGGCTGATGTTAAGTTTCTCATTCACCAGAACCCCCAGGTCCTTCTCAGCAGGCCTACTCTCCAGGAGCTCTTCTCCCAGTCTGTAAATATGTCTGGGATTCCTCTGGCTCAAGTGCAACACCTTACACTTTGCCATGTTGAACCTCCTTAGGTTCACCCGGGCCCATCTTTCCAGCCTGTCAAGTCTGTCCTTGTGCTGTGCAGCACTCTGTTATTGTTGGGTTGGTAAGGTACTGTGTCTTATCACCAGGTGTGAGTGTAATTTGGGATGGGTTGTTATTGTTCCCATTTCATGATGATTTTGTCTGTAAACTGTCCTTATCTCAACCCATGGAGGGTCTGTCTGTTTCTCCTCTAGAAGTGAGTGAGCGACTATCATTTAATCATAGACCTATTTTCTGTAAGATCTCTGCCTCATATATACCTGAAAGGACAGAATTGTGTTAATAATCATAATCACATGTTATCTAAAATCATCTATGTATGTCACTTTTGCATTTCATAAAGTAGTTAGATCTAAGTGATACTGCCACATTCGTTTTAGAGATGGAAAACAGAGAAAGAGGCATATTAAGGTCAAAGCATTTCACTAATTTGAAGTATACTATTTGTGGATACCTGAGACCTCATTTTGTGAGAGTTTTGCATTATGCAGCTCATTATAACTGAAGAGCAGGAGACAAAGGGAAATGGCCAACCTCTTTTCAATGGTCTGTGGGGACAGGAAAAGGGGCAGTGGCCACAAGTTGGAGCACAGGAAGTTCCACACCAATATGTATTTTCACAGTGAGGGTGACAGATCCCTTGGACAGGCTGCCCAGGGGGGTTGTGGAGTCTCCATCTCTGGAGATATTCAAGACCCATCTGGACACCTACCTGTGCAACCTGCTGTAGGGAACCTGCTTTGGTGGGAAGGTTGGACTCAATGATCTCTGTAGGTCCCTTCCAACCCCTAAAATTCTATGATTCTGAGAAAAAAAACAGCTCTCCATCATTTCATTTTCAATTATGTTTAGATCTCATCAGATGTTCAGCAGGGAGGACCCCAGGAGATTAACAGATTATGCATATAATGCTGAAAGCTACCAAAGATCAGGGTTTGGTCAGCTAGTGTAGAATTAAATCAGGAGTTGGTGGCAGAGGCAGGGCAGCCACCATTTCTTCCAAATAGTACGCAGTTGCAGCAAGCAGGCTTCCCTTTCCTACAAGCTGTGGTCCTGTTCAGCAGGTACCCTCCCAACTCTGCCCCATGTGAAGGAGGGTACTCCTTTCCTCCTCTTCTCTCTTGTGTGATCTTTGGCTGCAAAGCAAGCTCCTCACTCACGCTCACTGCAACAGAAGGCTTAATGAGGTAAAACTATAAGCATGAAAAAGTTAAATGAAATAGCATTTACAAAGTGCTGATCTCAGTCACACTTGCAGTCTTAATACTGTAGTTCTGCAGCCTTTGGCCAAATCACTCTGCATTCTTAATAATAACTAACACAGATTAAAGTGGATTTTTTCCCATTCGTTTTATTTTTACAAATACAGAAAATAGCATTAAGGTTTTATTGGGCTTTTCTATTTGAGCATATCATATTTGTTCCCAGGAGTAATTTCCAGGCTTTGGACCTCTGTGTCCAACACATCTCCCACTGACTCTGGAGCTACTGAGTGACTGGTCACAATAGGAGGCTGTAGAGTCCCAACGCTGGTAAGTGTTAGGATGGGACTAAAGGTGTATTTTCCCCATTGACTTCCTCCCCCAACATCCCAATCCTCATTCCCAAGCCATTGTTCCCAGCTATGACTTTTCCCCATCCACCACCCTTTCCAAGCAGGCAGTACTAGCAGCCCCTGAAGATGACCATCACTTTCCACCCCTGAGTCTTCCTTCCTGCCCACCTAGGGATCTTCTCTCCTCCACTGCCTCTGTACAGCACAGAATTTGCACAGACAAGTATATACAATGCACTAGAGTACAAAGAAGTGGCATCCTTCTGTTTCTGGCTGGGAGCACGTTAAGTTCTTTTTGGCCCTTGGCAGGAGATGTTGAATTGCTTTTTAGTATCCAAGTTATATAATAATTCGTTTGCTTTTAGTCTATAGAGGGTACATTTATGATATTTTGTTTCTAACTGAAAATATTATTAAGTTAGTCCTAGCCTATAAAAAAGTTGTATTTAGTTCCTTTATATAGACCTATAGACTATTCTGTGCTATCTGATGACCAAGAGAAATTTTTATTTATTACATACTAGAGAACATTTGAAATTTAAATGATGCTCACTAAAGATGTAAGTCACCCAGGTTTCTCTCCTCTTTTCTGGCAGGAATGCTCGTATGCAAGAGTTGAGCACTTGCTGTCACGAAGATGCTTTGGTATAAATCTTTTGTCATGCATCTCATTTATTTGCTTCAAATTCTAATGGATAGCAAACACGAAACCAGAACACTGATAAATCAAGTTTGCCTAGAGACTAAATGTGTATTCATGGTAAGGCCTTGCTCCATAATTATTTATCGGTGGTATTTAGGAAGGACACTTTTATTTCAGCTCCCCAAGAGCTTCACAAATAGTAGTTATTCATGATGAAAAATGAGGCAATTCTAAAAATACTGTATGGCAGAAGTGGAACAGAAGAAAACCACAAAACAAACAAAATTACTTTCTGCAAATATTTGCACTATTCTACAGCACTTCGTAACACTTCTATTACCACTGTTGTTCTTTTCCTTATGGGGCTTGTGAACTTTCTAGGCAATCACTGCACAATGAGCATGCTCAAGCTTTAACAGCTTTACAAAGCCCAAAGAGCACTAAACAGAAATGGCAGGACTTTCATGGGGGCAGTAGATATCAAAGGACAGCCATCATAATAAAGCTCAAATACTACAGCTTGAAGCTCTGAGAGATTATTTAATTGGCAGTTACCTGTGAAGCACTAATATACTGCCACCTTCATACTGGCCATCAAAATGTTGGTTAAAATGTCCCAGGGACTTCAAAGTACCCTGGCTAGAGCAAAGCCTAAAGAGTTGTTGCAACAGTTCCATTGCATGTATCTGTCATCCTGCCTGTCACAGCACCTGAGCAGTAATCCCGAAGGCTATAAAAGAAAACTCATCCATGGCTTGCTGCAGTAGAGAGAGCTCTGTAGTTTTCATCCTGGAGTGAGCAAAGCTCAAAGGCACAGCAGGAGCTCTGGGTTCAGAGAGTGACAGCCACATCGAGTTTTAAATCTCCTGCTGCTAAAATAATTTAGGAGCTGAACTGATAGCTTTTCTGGACCTGAGTGTATGCTGACTTTCCCTAAATAAAACAAAGTTCAAAATGCACATAGAAAAAAAGGTAAAACATGCGGTACTTCAATTAAAAATAAAAATCTGTCAGATCTCCTGCAGTGTATTACTGTTGTTGTTGCCTAACATCCTGAATGCAAGACTGAAGGTCAGGAAAACCAGGGTATAGACAGTGTGCCTATTGCACTGTCTTGAGTTTGTACTGCAGACAGATTAACAATCTCAGCTCTACAGGAAGCAGCAGTTTATGGCATTGTACATTTCTTACAGCTCAATCAGCCTTTGAAAATCAGCCGCTGTGTTTCTGCAACCTTTCATCACAGCAGCAATCAAAGGCTACAGCTTGTGTGGGCATTTCTGGGGATCTGAACCTCTCTAGAATGAGCACAGCTTTCAAACCTGCAAAACACACAGAGGGGACTTGACTGCTTTGTCCTCCTTTTAGATGCTCCCCAGGCCATACCAGCTTCTTTCCAGCAGTTTGCAGCTGTTTGTGGATTAGTCCCAAATATGCGTCAGTCATCATCGTGATGGACAACTTTGTTCTGCCTTATGCCTCTGCTCTTTGAAGAGCCTTGTGCCCGAGGAATCACCTACAGGAACTGTGATTCAGGGGAGGTTTTTTCATTGGTTTCTTTGAGGATGAAAGGAAGCCTAGAAGGAGGGGGGCTCTTACTTTATCTTTCCCATAGTTTTCATTTGTAGAAGATTTGCTGCAACAAGTTTGCATCTAATTATACCTCTGCCATTCTGATTAGTCACTGCATGTGATGTTAGTTGCTGAAGGAACTCTCTCAACCATATCAAAGCCCATCTGATTTAGTTGTGTTTCATATCAGACATCTGGTATTGGGTTGCTATACAATCAACGTCAATTCCCTGTAGCTTTCTGTACCACTGAGATGGATGTTCCATAGTGCCAGTCAAGCACAGCCCCAGCTCTGCCTATCAGCCTCATACTGAGAACATCTTTGCTTTGAACATTGACCTTTACCTATAGGCTCAGCAGGCTTTCCCTATATGTCCAGTGCGACCTTTTGCTAACATCAGTATAGCTGTGGTAGTCCAGAGCCAAATTTTTCATATAGATAACTGGATTTGTTTCTTCTTGCAGGAACATCCTCTGTATAAAAGCTGTGTTAATGACATTCAAGACAGATATCACTGAATTTCTATCCTTGCTTATTGGAGGGAAACAAGTGATATCTGCAGTTTAATAGCATGCATAGTTTAGTCCATACCTTCTCCATTAATTTGTATTGAAATTGAATGGCAAGTAATCATGGCCTAAATTTGGGATTCTTAGGCAGCAATCTATTGTTTCCTTACAAAATAGGTTAGCTGGCCAAAGTCATGTAAACAATGGGAGGGTGTTTGTTGTTGTGGTCATATTATCATCTTCATAAAAATCATCTTCATACTAACAGGGCAGATGTCCCAACACAATACAATTCTGGGGAAAAAACTTGATACATAGCACAGCTTAGCTTTGCATTAGCTATTTCTGGGGCTCTTAAGGAGATATTGCTTTCTTCTTTGTTAAGTACAGCATAGGAGAAACAAGACTACAACAACAATCATGGGGCCAAGAAAAAAATTCGGTCTGAAACAATATGTTGAAAAAACTGAATATTAAGGCCAAAAAAAGAAAAAATTAATAAATAACAGTGAATTTAAAATTAAAAGTTTTGAAAGGTAGATCATCATTTATAAAAATAAGCTGTGGTTCATTGGCTAATATTTTAAGAAAATTTGGACAGATTTTTGCTCCCTAGGTCTCTGGGTAGCTGACAGCACATGCTTTAAACAGAAATGGCTTAGGAAATACTCACCATACTGCCACATTTTCTGACATGAGTTCCTTTGCTGACTAATCCATTAATGCATTCCTTGGAGTCAATCTGCTTATCTTAATATTCTTTCTGTCGTGGTCTCTTATGTAGACCTGGAACGCTTTTCTACATAAATTCAATATAAATTCCATAAAACATATTCATTTTTAGCTTAAAAATTTCTAAGCTTTCTCACTTTTCCTTTGAAATTGAAAAAAAAAATTACCTAGTGATGTGCTTTGTCTTTCCATTTAATTTAAGATTAAGCTCTGCGACTGTTCATAGCATTTTTTTCTCTGATCTTTACCTGGGAAGTAAAATCATAGTAACTTTCACATCTCTAACTATATTTACAAGTAACATATCATGTCAAAAACCTGGTCCCACAGGGCAAGGGTGGAAAAAGCCCTACCAGTTGTTGGCTTTTCTCAAGTATCCAAAGAGGCAGTACCACGTCTTCAGCTATCCATCAGCTCTTCAAAAGCATTTAGATCTGTCCTCACTGTCCCTGTTTTCTAGAGATAGTATATGATTGATGTATAATATTATCCTTCCTTACCTCATCTCTCTCCTGAACAGTCTGGCTCTCTCAGCCTCTGTATTCTGATTATGACCATGTTTCTTATTTGTCAGCAGTTATATTTGGTCCATTTTCGCGCTCATTTTCTTTGTATTATTGTACACATGGGTGTGTATTGAAATAGAAGTGAGGTCCTAATGACCAGACATTCCAAAGTCAGGGTACATGTTCTTTCAATCCAATAGTGAATGGTTAGTAGGCAGATGCAAGAAACAAGGCATACACTGATCCTCTCCTGCCACATCTTGCAGCAGAAGCCGTAGGAACTTTCTGACCCAAAAGTAACATCAGGATCACCGTCTACAGCAGCCTCCAGCAATGTAGACCTGCCCCACTCTGCATCACTTGGTCTGAGACCAGGGGTCTTACCCTTAAGTCAATGCCTATAATAATATAAACACACCTTGTATTGCTAGAGTCTGCATGGAGCCCATGTAGTATATTTATTTAGGTACTAATGAAGGCTTTATTATCAGTTTTCTGTTTTGATGGGTATGGGATCACAGTAAGTGCAAGTTACTTGTAAATCTCATGTTCCTTACTGAGCATCATTCTCTCCTTTAACGTGGGGTTTACAAGCATAGGTTACACACAAGATTTAGTATATCCACAATTTCAACTTCAGTAAGAACTGCTGGATGAATACCATCTCATCTTGGCAGTTTGAGTACTGTACTGTTGATTGCTTTTTGTTCCTGTGGTGAGTTGACCCCAGACGGCAACTTCACCCACCAGTCACCTGTTTCACTACTCCATGGTGGGATGAGGGAGAGAATAAGAAGGGCAAAAGTGAGAAAAACTCATGGGTAAAGATACAGAGAGTTTAGTAAGTGAAAAAGAAAAAAGAAAAAGAAAAGGAAAAAAAATTGTAACCACTTTGTTAACTCCATCCCAAGAAGGCCCAATACAGTTCAAAAATCTTAATTTCAACTGGCTTCATTTGTCACTATTGCCTATATTGTCTACCTGATGCTTTTGCCTCCTCTAACAGTACCTCTCTCAGCTGCCATATTTTGTGATGTATTTCTTTCCCTTTTTGTGGTGGTTTTGACCCTAGCCAGAGGCCAAATACCCACCAAGCTGCTCGGTCACTCCCCGCTTCAGCTGAAAAGGGGAGAAAATAGGTATTAGGAGGCTTAGGACCTGAGATAAGGACAGAGGGATCGCTCTCCAATTAGTGCAATGGGCAAAACAGACTCAGCACAGAATAAAGTAATTTATTACTACTAAAACTAATACAACTAGTGAACCGGAACAAGATAAGAAGCGGCCAGGACTTAAAGCACCTTCCCCCCACCACTCCCTTCTTAGCACACTTAAAACTCATCACGATATTACTCCCTTCTTCCCCCCCCAACATGACGCAGGGAGGGGCAGGGAATGAGCTGTGGAGCTCTGGTGATCCCTCACAAGCTGCTTTCCTTCTCCAGATCTTACTGCTTCTACTCCCCCCCCACCCCTAGCCTCTTCGCACTCTTGACTTTAATCATAGACCTCCTCCCTTCATCCCTCCCTTCACAGCACAGGGAGGGGCAGGGAATGGGGAATGGGGATTTTCAGTCCATTCCTCCTGAGTTGTCTTCCATCTCAGCTGGGGTGGGGGGGCGCAGTCCACATACACACCTACTTCCCCAGAGGCATTTTGGGGTCCCACCCACACAAAGGTTGTATACACAAACTTCTGCAGCATGAGTCCTCTCTATCGGGGAGCCATCTCCTCACCACAGGCCTCTCAGCAGGACTCCCCTCAATAGGATGCTGACATTCGGGTCCAGACACGCCGGCCTGGTCCCCCGCAAAGTCACAAGTCTCCCAGAAAACCTGCGGAGGCGTGAATCAATCTTCACAGGGCATAGATGACTCTGCTCCCCATCCTCATCCATGGGCTTCAGGGGAACACCCGTTTCACCATAGTCTTCACCACGAGCTGCAGGATAGACTCTCTTTTTTGCATTCTTCACCCCCTCCTCCTGCAGGCCTGGCCTTGGTGTCTATGCAGCTTGTTGCATCTTCTCCCTCAGCTCTGGTGGCAAAGTGCGCCTGACAGCAGTTTTGTTTTCTCCTATATGTGATTCACAGAGGCGCTATGACCAGCTCTGATAGCCCCAGTCTCGAATTTGGCCTTGAACTAACCATGTTTTCAAAATATGGGGCTTGCAGAAAGCTGGAACTGAGGCTTACAAAAGCCTCTGAAGCAGCACAGCCACGCAAAACTGCAACACTCTTTCTGTGAATTAAAAGCGACGGCAAAGAAACTCTATGAGTCTCTCCAAACACTATTGTTTTCAAAATTAAAACCAATTTTTCTCTGTTACAATATTCAGTAAAATCCTATATCCAAGAAAGTTACATAAATACTTAAGTTTAAGAAAACATTTTTTCTGTATTACTAAGTATCTCACTTGTATTTCACACCAATAAAATTAATTTTGGTGGAATTTTTGAAAAAAAAAAGTTTTATCTCATATTTCATGAATCTCAAGAATAAAAGTTTTTTACCAGGAAAAATAAGCAGAGGGAAAAGAAAAACAGGTATTCTCCCACTCACATTAAACAAGCAAAATGTTTTAGAAAAAAACATTCCTTTTTGGAAGGTTTTGGGAAGAAGAAATCAAGAAATAATGTTTCCTCACACACATTTGACCACGTTTCAGCACTGATGTTTTGAAAAAACACACAAATTTCTCAACAAAATAAACCAATGAAAAATTGCCACCAGTCCCATATGTTTTGGATGATTCACATATCTAAGTCTCTGGAGGGTTGAAATTGTAGGCTGGATATCATTTCAGGCCTAAGGCACTGTTGCTTTTTCTCCTTAGCAAAGGGTAGGGGACACATTGGCTTGCCAAAAAACTGTAGATCTGCCAAGGATCTTCTTAGAGTTGCCTAGCTCTATGAGCTGTACATTAGCACACAACACAGCTGCTGAAGCTATACCCGTACTACATCAGCCACAAGCACAGGGCAAACTGCATCCTGGGGCGCATCAAACACAGTATAACCAGTCGGTCAAGAGAGGTGACTACCCCAGGTCATCTAGCAAGAAATTCCTTCTAATTACCTATAGAATAACTATTCACTGCTTACATCCTGGCTGGGTGATCAGTAGTAGACACCCACTACAACATCTCTTTTGTTTACTATTCCCCTAACCCTCACCCAGAGGCTCTCAAGCACACCATCACCAACTGTAAGATCTGTACAATCAAACCTCTCCCTTACATATGGCGCAACACCTCCACTTAGCCTGTGTTGCTTGTCCCTCCTGAACAGCCTAGAACTCCACCATTCACTATCCATCCACTCATTCCACCAAGTCTCACTAATACTAATGACATCATAGCTCTGGGAGCTATCCAGAACTTCCAGTTCATTCTGTTTCTTATAATGCATGTGTTGGTGTGCACGTGTTCATATAATGACAAAAATTCTTTTGCTTTCATTTGACTCTTCCTGGCGCATTGACATGCTTTTTAAATGGCTCAAGTAAAGACAAAAAAATCTGAGCTTTTAAAAATTTGTTTTGTTTCAGATTTTTTGATATGCCAAACTGAAGAGGCATAAGCATAATCTCTTAATAGTTCAAATGTTTTGGGCATGCATTTTAGATGCTGCATTTTGAGGTTTTAGGTATTTATTTTTCATATGCTCTTTTCCAGCTGAAATCAAAAAGTTATGAATCTCTACAGTTCTCAGAGTACTTACTGCGCTAACAAAGTTGACTTAGTGCTTTGCATAACTATAATATTGAGATATTTCATGCCTCCTAACTAAACTCAAATGCACATTTCCATTATGATGTTGCATGGGCACTTCTTAACTTTGTACTTAACATATTTATTTTCATCTTGCTGTTTCCTCTCTCTTCCTTTTTATTTCTTTTTTGACTATTCAATGTAACAAAACATTGTTTTAACCTTCCTCCAAAGAGTTTTACGTTCAGTCCATTAGTTTAGCTGTGGCTTACGGCGTAGCTGTCCTATGTTCTCCTCTCAGCATCCAAAACACACTGACAAAACTTGTGGATAACTCTAACTTACATGAAAATTGTACAGTTGGTTTTCCAGATGCCAGATGCTGTTGTAAATATGACTCTACTGAAATAATGCAAGCCATAATACTAAGGCAAGGGAAAGTAGTGTGTGATATTTAGGAAAACAGTAATTTTCCTTTTGTGGTGGCCAGACACCCACCTTAGCCTCTATCACTCCCCTTTTCAGCTGAATGGAGAGAGACTATATATTGAGAGGCTTAGGAGTTGAGAGTTGAGATAAGGACGGGGAACCCCCTCTTCAACCAGCCACATAAAACCACAACAGCTTGAAATAATTCTGTCTTTAGAATATGAACTGAAGGTATGACTTAAGGTGCAAATGAAACCAAAGGCCTTAGATTAATTTCATCTGGCCATATATAGGTATAAAATATGAACTACTTGTCTAGAGCATATGCACATGATTTATCTTAATGTAGATGTTACTTTCTAATGTAATAAACTGTATACAGAAATACCCATTTTTCTTCTACAGATGATGTGGGTGAATAGTTTATGTAGACAACTGCATTATATAGGTTGAGATTAATAACTCCTTTACTGTCTAAAGGAAAGAGGTGCTAGCATGCACAGTGCCATCTACCAGAATGTACTACAGCACCTCTGGAGTAATAACAGTGGTTACAAAATTGCTCCTTTTTTTAGGCAAAATAATTCAAACAGTAACAGAAAGGGAAGCGCCAATATTGTAGTCAGGGCACTGGAACATGTTCTTGCCAGCACATGCTTAGAGGCAACAGCATTTGTAGCCTGTAAGAGTGAAGGAAGAGATGATGCAATTGCTGCCTGTTAAAAAACCCTTGGATTAAACCCAAAAGAAGGTTAATGAGAGAAATTTGGTACAAAAATATTATTTTGGCGTGAATACACCTAGTTTGAAATTTAGAGAAATGTTACTAATCCTCAGAGAAAGAAGGATATCTTTCTAATGGGAATTCTTCAGCTGAGAAACCTGAATGGTTTAATGATATGACAGAAAGTTATAGATAGGATCATGTAATGCCATGTCTGTTGTATCAAGTCTACGTGTCTTCAGCCCAGCAAATTCACCCCTGTGATTCTGCTTTGCTGTAATACAGCCCTGTGTCACATGCCTTTTACCTTTTGAGGCCATGCAGTTTTAAAGATTATTCAAAAACTATTTTGGAAATTGCAATTAGATATAGAGAAACAAATTGTTCATAGATTAATTACTTGATTGCTGCAAATTATGATGCTGAGAATGGGATCTGGATTAGGAAAAAAGGTGAAAACTCCCCAAGGGTTTGGGTACCAAACTGACCTCATAACTCAGCTCTTCTCATTAAGTCATATGGCAAATTAAAGGCCACATTTGGATTATTGTTTTATTCAGCTCCACAGACATTGAAAATTAAATTATTCTGCAGTGTTTAAATGTCCCATGCACACTGGTAGCACAGAGAAGGAACATAATTTCTGGTCCTCATCAGGAAAAGAATCTTCTTATCTCTGGCTGGAAGTCACCATATATTTCTCACTTCATTGGTAAGTAGGTGGCCCCTGAGTAAGACCCTGGCTGCAAAGAGCTGCTAGTGTTGCTATGTCCTGATTTACAGGCATACAGGAGCCACTACCTAGTCCTGAGTTGTCCGAATCAATGGTGACAAACTTCTGCTTCCTTGTCCTAGCAGAGTTTTTGATGAAGGCTCATGTGCTCTAAATAATCTTAAATACACAGAGAGACCCCTTCTAGCCTTACTTGAATAACTCATACACCTAATTCATTTAATTGAGATGATTTGCATGACACAAAGAAACCGTAATCTCTGCAATCCCTTTTGATCACTCAAATGTGCCTAAGAAATGCCAAGGATTAGATTCTTCTCAGTCTTCCTGATTATGAGTGTTAATGCTAACACAGAAACTCTATTCCCACATCTCTGCAGCATAAATAAAATGGTTTTAAATGAACTTATCATTAGCTTCCACCAGATATTTACTCATAAAACAGTCCCTGATTCAAGAACATCTTTGAAGCTGACTCTTCAAAAGATACAGCACATGAAGATCCAGAGCATTTCCTAGTACAAGTAGAGCTAAAAAATTTGAATTACAAATTACTTCTTTAGAAGGGCTGCAATACTGTTTCTGTTGGAGTACATTTTACTGTTGGAACTTATCCATGATTGACGGAAAGCATCTATATAAACCCTCAAAACTATTGTGTGGAAAGCCTGGGAGTGAAGGTTAAAGAGAAGATCAAAAGAACAGAGAGTGAGTTTCTGGAATTAATTACTTGGGCCAACGTCTGTGATAAAGACACTTGTCCAGAAGGGCCAAATCATAGAAAGGCTTTTTTTACAGAACTGCTGATTCTCACTGCACCTGGGAGCCAGCTGCACAGTAAGAATCATGCTAGAGCATCTTCATGAATAAGATCATCAAAACAACACTGTAACACTTATCACTATCCTGAAGTCTAGACACTTTCCTGACCTCAGTCAGTTCATACATGGTGGCAGACATCAGTCCAGGTTGTATCAAAAGAAAATCAAGGCCTTGAAGCAACATACATTTTCTGTGTTCACTGCCATCCATGCTTTACACTCCCATACAGTGTTTCATTCATAAGTATTGCCTTTGAGGATAGTAGTGACCAGTCACCTCCTCACACTGCTTTTGTAAGGACTCAAGAGCTATGTTCAACAGTCATTTAGTGCTGTTTACCATAGTCATGCAGCTTGGCTTACTCTGGGCTCAGAGCATTAGCACATTGATTCAGATAATTCAGAAATGAAAAGCTCGTATGTTTCTGTTTCATGCTAGAATAGCATAGTCTAAACCCAAAGGAATGACAATTCAGGAAAGCAACTACAGATGCTTTTATATATATACAGATATATTTACAGATGTTTCATATATATACTTATAAAGCACCTATCACCGTATTGATAAACATTCTTTGGAATGCTGGAATACACCAGCATGCAGAGCAGGTAGGACAAGTCTTTGCACAAGTGGAAGGGTGCTAAGAGAGGAAACCTGACCTCACCACAGAAGCTATTCAAAGATCGTTTTTCCACCAATGTCAATACTCAGTTAAGGAATAAATTAGGCTATAGCTTTATTTGAGAAAACTGAAAAAGCAGTCTTTGTCTTTAGCTTAATGGGTACGTTGGAGCCATATCAGTGAAGTGTGATGTAGTTTATAAGCTTGAGCAAATGCACACTATAGTATGCCTGAGGGACTGAGTCAAATGTTTTTTTTCCTTCCATGCATTTTATGGTCTGTAATCTTCACAGGGTTTTGCTCTTTTTCAGCTATTGCTAAAGCCGGAATTCTCTTTTTTTATGAAGCTTTGACTACAGAAACCTTTCTGCAGCAATGCCACTTTTTGTCTCATCTTGGAATTAGAAGTCAATTTCCTAAGATGTCCACTGGAAACCTCAGGTGACATACTTCTCACACTCCTCCCATGTACCCATCACACACCTACCAACATAATGTGTTTGGGTCGCCAGTGACTCTGCTTAAGAGGAAGAGCATCTTTCACAGAAACAGCAGCACTTCCTGGTCTCTGAAGGACTGCTGTGCTGAGGAAAGCATGGGGATGTTTGTGAGAGAAACTGCAAAGAAAGGAAGATCAATTAAGATGTGGGACCAGAAGATAGAAAAGAAAGGGCAAAAAGGAAAGCATTGATCCCTTCACTTTGTCACCTCACCTGTAGCATGGCAACAGTGGTGACATTAGAAATTTTCTGCCAGCATAGCTTGGGATAGCAGGTTCCCTTCACGGTCCAATGTTAGGTGGTCAGACGACATAGTATCAGGGACCTGGGTAGCTTGAGGCCCCAGCCACACCTCAGGAGACTGTACCTCAGTGTGGATGATCTTCAGAGCAAAATCATGATAGCAAAGGACACTCCATTAGAAAACAGCAGAACCATTAGAGTGATAGTTGAAGGATTCTATTAATTACAAAGCTGCATGGGCAGCTAAGTACCACAGCTTTTAATTTAATGAAGCATTTCCTTGTACTTAGCTACTGTGGGCATGCCAAACCTTTACCAGCTGATACAAGATCAAAGCTGCATCAGGCAGCTGATCCCTTTGCAGCATTTCTACAGCTTCAGCTTTGACATTTTGCAGTTTATAGCTAGCAACCAGCCAAGTGTGAATGGCTCCGACCTCAAAGATTATAACCAGCCACGCAGAACATCAGCAAGCATGTTTTAAGCAATTACTTGTATGATCTGTTTATTCCCCATGAGACTGAAGTCAGGAAAGCTGGTGTTTGCATGGGAAAGATTCAGCCTATATGTCCTAGCAGCTTGGCAGAGTGGTGGCTTGCTCGTATCAAGTCTTCCTTCAGGCTGAGAGGTTGGTTTGGCAGCAGTGCTCAAAGCTGCATACAGTGGGGAACTGATTAATAACCTAACTTGCTGAAAATAGCAGTGCCACTGCAAAACCTTGCTACCACATATAATCCCACCCTACAGAAATAAGAGCCAGTCTCCCCCACTCATCTGTATCTTTCAGGTCATTTGCTTCGTTAAAGCTACACTGAGGCAGTACTTGAGAACAATCCAATCTCAAAACTTTATGCCATTTCACTGCACTGAAATAGTAATACGCTTGCTAGAAGTCAACATGAGTTAGATGAGTCACTTCAAATACAATACTTTGTAATAAAGCCTAATTTACTGGTACTTACAGTTATGTTTTGCTGATGTTTTCTCAGGCACAATAGAATAATGGGTGCTTCCAAAATTAAGAGTGAGCTTAACAAAAAAACCCTTTGACTCACAGCTGGTCTTTCTACATGCCGTATGTTCACCATTGACTTTTTCAACAAGTTCCCAGAAAGACTCAGTTTGAGCCTTATAAATGTTATATTACTTTCTTGGGAAAAAAAAGTCTGTACCTGTGGTTTAATCTTAACTACTAGCGTCCAACTCTGAATACTGTTCCACCAAACTAAGACAGCAAACTGTTGCCATCAAGGTCTTGTGGAGAACAAGCTGATGTGCCAATTACACCACCAATGTGCAAGTTCATTACTCAGCAAAGGACAATTTGGGCTAAGTTTCACACATCCCAGTCATAGCTTGCTGGAATAGTTATTTGTTAACTTCCGAAGGAAGTCATAGCATGGCTATACAGTAATGTCAAGTACACAAGCTATGGCATGCCCCAGAAAGCTATTGGATTGAGTCCCTTTTCTATGACCTAAGAGACTGCCAGCTAGTTGTGATGAAAAAATCTTTAGGATCAGACTGCAAGCATTAAGAAATGGTAGATGCAATTCTACTAGCATGTACAAGCTACTGCCTCCCGACAATGTGTGGATGTGAAGGGAAACATACTCATTTTAGCTCATTATCATATTTAGAGGTGTCAATTTTAATATTAATTTCATGGCTAATGGGGTAAAAAAATCTCACTACACTACTGTGGCCTTCAAAATTCTGTGTAGACACCATCTATCTGTTTATTCTGCACTCTCTAACCAAAACATGGCTCTCCTGCCACTGTAAGACTCCTTTTGCTGCTTCTCACACCAAACTTGTGGACCTCTGTTCACAATGTCTGTATAAGACATAAGTAGACTACTGTGTTTTTACCTCTTCTGTGTAATTCTTATCGTTTACAGCAATAACAAATCCACTCAATTTTTTTTCTTTATTACCAGAAGGATGGGGGGAAAAAATCTCAACATCCCCACAAAATATAGAAGGGTAAAAGTAGATTATTTTATTAAAAGGAACAATGAAGAATGTTGGTACAGGCTGAAAACTGATGTAGCTCTAGAAAGTTCAGACAGATCTGTGCAGTTTACAGGGCAAAATAAATTTTAGTAGATAAACTTTTTCTAAAAGTCAATTACTCATTGTGGATCAACTCAGATACAATGCTATCAAAGCTGAAAAATAATCGAAAAAGAAGTACATATAAACATAGAATCATGGAATCATAAAATCATAGAATGGTTCAGGTTCGAGGGATCTCAAAGCCCATCTAGTTCCAACCCCTCTGGCATAGGCAAGGACACCCTCCACTAGACCAGGCTGCCTAAAATCCCATCCACCCTGGTCTTGAACACTGCCAGGGAGGGAGAAGCCACAGCCTCTCTGGAAAACCTGTGTTAGTGTCTGGTCACCCACACAGGGAAGAATTTCTTCTGCATATCTATTCTGTATCTACCTTTCTTCAGCTTAAAGCCATTACCTCTCATCCCAACTCTACATGCCCTCTCCTCAGAGCTCTCAATCCATTCTTTACACAGTCTGTAGTTGTGCTTCGGACTGTCCCAACCCATGAGCAGGACCTTTAATTTGGCCTTGTTGAATTTCATTAAGTTTGCACAGGCCCATCTCCCAAGTCTGTAAAGGTCCCTCTGGATGGCATCACTTCCCTCTAGTGTGTCAGCTATAACACACAGCTTGGTCTTGCTGGCAGCCTTGTGAGGGTGCACTCAAACCCACTGTCCTTGTAGCTGACAAAGATAAGTACACTGGTTCTAACCCTGATCCCCGAGAAACACCAATTTTCACTGGTCTTCACTCAGATATCGAGCAGCTCTTTGAGTGTGACCATCGAGACAGTTCTTTATCCACAGAGTGATCCATCCATAAGATTCATGCCTCTCCAATTTAGAGACAAGGATGTCATATGATCATTCTATGATTCTATGATTCTATGATATGAGACATTGTCAAATGCTTTGCACAAGTCTACCTATGTAGAACAACAATAACAAAAACAAAGACACATAGTTCAGTAGGTTTCTATCCGCCTTTCTAAAAAAATTCCATCTGTGCAATCATACCTCCTCTATGGTTTTAGCTGGTCCTCTCTGCTCTTTTCTGCAGTAATTGACCATTTTCAAGTTTTTCTGAAAGAGTGAGACAGAGATTTCCGAAAGTATTGATTTCACATTAATTCTGTGAAAATCAGTACCTGGATGGAAGAGAAAAAAACAAATTTGTGTTTCAGAGAGGAAAAGAGAGAAAACCAAGAATTGGCACACTCTTGGCAGTAGCTGATGGCCAGTCAGCTGGTACATATTGTCTGGCTCATCATCACACCTATCCCCACACTATATGGAGCATTCACTGGTTTTCCCTGGGAAAGAGATCACAGCTGTGAGGGGAGCCAAGCCCTGGAAAAGAACTTGCAAGGAAAATGGGGTATACATTTCAGAAACTAGGCTCTGCAATTTTCTTCCTTATAAAAAGAAAACCAGACACAAAAATTATTTTTCATTGTGGAAAATAGCAGATTTTCACTTAAAAGAATTATTGACGGGGTCATCTTTACAGGAAATTCTGCCGCAGACAACAGCTAATTAAATGTTATCGTTCTTAGGATAACAGAAATGAGAAGCAACATCATTTGTCTTAAAAAGAGTATTACTTCTAGCTGTGCATGTCTACAGAGCAAGGTCTGATTATATCAATTATATTAGTGTGCATTAAACAGCAATCAAATGAAATGTCAACATCTGCTTAGATGCAGATGTTGTCATAATTTTTCTTTTACAAATGCCTTGGAAGCAATTAATAGTTTTAGTGCATTTACAGTATCTTTCTAGCTGATAATAGAAACACAAGTGTACCTGGAAGATGACAGAAAATATATTATCAGTCATAGTGCAACCTTCCTGTTTTTTGTTTTGTTGGGTTTTTTTCACAGAATCACAGAATCATAGGGGTTGGAAGGGACCTCAAGAGATCATTGGGTCCAACCCCTCTGCCAAAGCAGGCTCCCTAGGACAGATCGCACAGGTCGGTGTCCAGACGGGTCTGGAATATCTCCAGAGATGGAGCAAACATCGGTACTCAGTTTTCACAGATCTGGTTTGGTTTTAATTGAGTCTTTAGTGGTAAAATGTAGGAAAGAACTATTTTGGCTAACTAAAGAAGTTTAAGATTGCATTAAACATCTTAGAAAGAGGAGGAGACTATTACTCTAGAGACTAATGTTTAACTCTTTCCTCTAGATCACAGTGCAATTCATTGGTGAAGGTAAGTTTTCCGTAGAAAGAATAGTTTGCTGTATAACTGCATTTTTTGTCAAAGACTATAACTTCACCTTTTAAAATACCTATGTCACAATATTTGCTCTTAAAAAAACATATCTATGATGCACATTTCAGATATGCTTTCATAATGTAGGTGATAAAATATGAAGCTCATCATGCTTTCCACTTCAACAGCAACTGTACAGCTTAGCGATTTGTTCTCCCAGATGAATGACTTTCTTTCTGGTTTAACTTATTTCACTACATGAAAAGGGTGCTTTGACACCTGTGCAAAGTCTAGCTAGGTCAGGATGTATTGAATCTCAGAAAAAGTCTATTTTGTTTGTCCTAATGATTCTGTTATTCTGTTGGAAAAATAAAACTCTGTGTAAACATCTGCAATACCTTTGTTTATGGCTTTCAAAAATGAGATGAGTGCTTGAGCTTCCTAAGACTGCCTGATTGACACAACACCACTACCCCTCAGACTTCTCACAGAAGCAAACCCTTTGCCTTCCAGAATGTACACAAAACAAGTAGGCTAAAGTATCTTAATTGTCTCTATTTCAAATGTACCTTTTCTTTCTTTACCCTAGGTGATGCCATCCTTAGCTACCTCGTAATTGTGATCCTTGGATTCACAATTTTAATTTTCATGTTGATTATAGGTGAGACATCTAGATGCAGTGTATAATAAAATGACAATGCAGTGGGCAATTGGTGCTCTGTGTGTTTGTTGCATCATAAATGTTCTCTTTTTAATGGGTTCTGCCTAAGCAAATTCTGTAAATGAACAGTATTGCATGAATCTAGAAATTCACACTGCATTATTCTTGTTAAAATTTGCCTTCAGCAAACATTGACACATTTAAGATTATAAAAAAGCATACATTTTCCCAGTATTTGCGCAGCAATGCTTAAGAATGCCGGTACTCTCAGAAGCAGAACTCAGCAGATTCACAGTCATAGAATAAAAAATAATCAGTCTTGAATATGTATAGAAAACACTTAGTATTTATTCATCTTCCAAACTATATTCCTTACATGAAATATTGTCAGAAAATTTCCCATTCATTAGTAATACTCTTCGACATTTCCTGTGAACATATACTTCTGTGTTTCTTCATCCAAGTATAAGCACCAGCTCCATTTTAGATTGGAGCCGTTTTTTCCACATGCAACATAACCTGTAAGGAAAACAGCAGAATTTTACTGTCGAACTCTGATAAGTAAAGAGTTTGTATTCCTTTCTATTTTCAGCTAAGCACAGTTCAAAGCACCCATACTAACAAACCATCTTCAGCTAAAAACAGTAGCTAAAGAAGATCAGCAATTAGTTTGAACACAGTTTTCAAATGCCTGCACAGGTGTCCATCTTAAGACAACTTTTTTAACTGGCAGACAAATATGTCCCAAGGATCCATAACTAAAAATGAAGATTGAAAAAACCTAAATTGCAAATAAAATCCAAATCCTTAACAGTGACTGTAATGAATCATTGGAACACAAGGAAAGTGTGTTAGTCATCAGCTTTAAATTGGATGTCCTTCTGAAAGATACGCTATAACTCAGCCACAAATTATTGAAGCTGATAGTTTTCAATTACATAGCACAGAATATAATAACCTTCTCCACAGGAATTACTGAGTAAAATTTGATGACTTACATTATGCAAGAATTCAGAAGAGATTGATCATAGTCCTTTCAAAATTTGCATTTTAGGGCTGTATTTTCTGACTATATTATCAGATCAGGATTTGGCCCATAGGAAGCCGAATTGCTGAATCAGAAGTTAATACCATTTTTACATCATGTTGTTGTTTTAGTATGTTTGGTATGTTTCATTATATTACTTGGAGTGTACTTTTTATTCTTAAAAGATTTCACACACAACTTTTGAATGTTTAGCCTTCTTTTACAAAAGATATCCTTAAAAGCTAGTCTTAATCTGATAGTACAGTAATCACATATTGCCCTTAAGCAGGGAAAAATGATAACCACAGTATGGTAGATGACACTCAAATATATAAAGAAACTTGTCTCTTTTTATTTATGTTAGATGCCTTTTCTGTTTATGCCAAATGATATTACACTTACTTCCATGCTTACATAAGGCTAGTGATTCTTCAGAACTCTGCCACTTTAATCCCTGCCTATCTTTCTGCAACTTTTATTCATAAATGCTCGTTTTATTTTCTACAGCCTTTTAGGATTTTTCTATGAAAAATTCCCACTGATTGTAACCACCATTCTGTTTGATCCTGCCCCAGTTTAACTTCAAGCTTGTTCGGCTACATAAAATTTTGTTTCCATCTACTGTCTCACATTCTTAAGACATATAAATCTCTGCCTGTTTATTTGCAATGTTCAGAATAATTTATGATGTCCTCACATTTAGACCAACTGTCTGTCTTTGATATATTACTACCTCCTAGTTCTGTGTCCTAAGAAAACAAGGCTTACGCAATCACTCTGTGCGTTTGCCAGTCCTCCCCAACAGCTTTATAATCTATTGACCAATTTAACGGTGAATGGAAGGGACCCTATGAGGTACTGAAGAAACAATGAAGTTGGGAATTGATTGTCGTGGTTTAATGCTGGCCAGTGGCTAAGCCCCATTCAGCCACTCCCTCCCTCCTTCCCTCCCTCCCTGGAGAGATGGGGGAGAGAGTCAAAAGAGTGAGAAAACTCCTGGACTGAGGTAAAAACAGTTTAATAGGTAAAACAAAAAGCCACACATGCAAGCAGAGCAAGACAAGGAATTTGTTCACCATTTCCCAGGTTCAGCCCTCTCCAGGAAAGCAGGGCTCTATCACACATAATGGTGACGGGGGAAGACAGACATCACCACTGAAAATATCCTCCCCTTCCTTTTTTCCCTCAGCTTTGTATGCTGAGCATGACATCATATGGTATGGAATATCCCTTTGGTCAGTTGGGCTCAGCTGTCTCAGCTGTGTCCCCTCCCAACTTCTAGTGCACCCCCAGTTTACTCATTGGTGAGATGTGGTGAGAAGCAGAAGAGGCCTTGGCTCTGTGTAAGAACTGCTCAGCAGTAACAAAACCATCTCTATATTAGCAACACCGTCTTCAGCACAAATCCACCTCCTACTGGTACTATGAAGAGAATGAACTGTCCTAGCCAAAACAAGTACATTCACCACCCCTTATTCCATATCACTGACATCATGTTCAGGTCCTACACTATCTGATACAGTCTCATTAACCACCACCCTCTTTCTCATCCTTTGATATAACTTGCAGATATCATTCCCTTAGACTATGGACAACCCCTGTAAAATGTCCACAAGATATCCAAAACATCCACAAAATATCCACAAATGTCCACAAAATGCTGTTGAGTTCATTGGCCCATTACTTTGGGCTCCATCTATTATGGTAGTTACTCAGGATGGGAGAAATGGTGGGTTGTGTGGAGCTACTGGGCACCAACAACAGCTCAGGTTGGGACCACTGCTGCACTTGGCTTGTCCTCCACTGGTTCAGGTGGTACCTGCTACAGGAATTCCTATAACATGCAACTCAAAACATGGCTTACAACAACTGAAAGGTATTTCCATTATAATCTCCATTCCTTGCCCCTTCAGGACAATTTATAGGGTTTAACACTGGAATGAACTGCTCCCCTTGCCCTTGGATTGCTCCAGCTTGGACTTACTCACAACAGTCCCTTAGGGGAGTACCTGCTACAAGTGTTGCCTTACCTATGTCCCACAGTCTCTCCAGGGGTATATCTGCTGCGGCATAGACTTATCCACATGCCGTGGTTTTGCTCCAGCTGAGAGCCAAGCACCACACAGCCACTTGCTCTTTAAAAGGGAGTTTGGGGATGGAGGGGGAAGGGAAGGAGAAGAAAACCCAAGGAACCAAAACCTTGCAGGTTGGGATAAGGATAGTACACTGGGAAAGCAGAAAAATAGATATAATAATAACAGGAGTTTTTATAGAAAAATATATGAAACTGGTGATACACGATGCAGTTTCTCACCAAACTGTGCAACTTGTGCAGCTCAGAGCCATCCTGAAACCGAACCGTCCTCAAAACCACGCATCCTGAAGCTCCCCCCACCAGCCCCCCTTTTATGCTGCGCATGACGCAATTGGCATGGAATACCCCCTTTGGCCAGTTTGGGTCACCTGTCTTGACTGCGTCCCCTCCCTTCTTGTTAGCAGCGAAATATGAACAACTGAAAATCCCTCGATTGCTTGGCAACAACTGGAATCATGACTGTGTTATCAGTGCTGCTCTCATCCTAACTCCAAACAGAGCATTCCATCCACTGCTAGAAAAGAAATTAACTCTATCCTAGCCGAAACCAGGACATCATACCCCACTTGCTTTGAGGTGCCTTCATAGATGTGCCTGCTTTAGCATCCGTTACCTACAATCACATTCCCTTTGGAAGTAAATCTGCTCCATGGTGGGCTCATCCATGGCCACATACTTTGAGGTGCTCCAGAATGACCTCATGCACAGCCACCAATACTTCAAGGTGTACCTTCTCCAGCATAGATTTATCTTGGGCCACAGTCCCTTCAGAGGTAAACTGCTGCAGCACAGACAGATGTTTTGAGACATACCTGCTCTGGTGTATACTCACGGCCAGAGGCAGAGTTCCAGTCTGTCCAGTATAGCACAGGAAAACAAAGAGAACACAGAACAGCTGCAACAAGGAAGTTGAAGAAGATATGGGAAGAGGCACCATTATTGCAAGAGCAAAATCAAGGGGTAAAAAGACAAAATGGCCATTCATTTCATTGCTAAACTCTACACTTTCCCAAAATTTCATTTACATATTGCCACAATATTACCAATGAAAGAAATCCCTAAATCATCCCTAGGGAACAATCATTTCATTCTCTTCTATTCAGTTCCAGCTGATACACTTAAAAACAGAGCTTAACTTCTTACAAGTGAAGTAGTGACATTAACTCTTGTTCTGCCACTTGGTAACTATTGTTCCCCTCTTAGGTCCACACTCAGGAGTCTCAGACTTTTCCAAACATAAAGTAACCAGAAAAGTGATGGCTGTGTCTCCTTTCAACAGCCTTTCTCAGCATCTTCAAGCTGATACAGATGAGTTGCAGATCTAGGAGCTCTGCACTTACGCCTTGCTTTCACAGGAAAAAAATAATTGTAAGAATTTATTTTTTTTTAAAGGGCAGAAGCTCTAGCATTGAGAAATGGTGAATGCATCTAACTAATGATACAGAATTCTAAAAGGGCATACAAGGAAGAAGCAGTGTGTGACAATAAAGTTCACGAAAATGATACACCAAAAATAAAAAAATAAGTTTTTGTCGCAGAAAATATTAAAATCTATAAGCTTAAGAGCAAACAGACCTTCTCAAAGGTTTTTGACAGAATGATGCTGTAATATATTACATAATCATTATTTCAAGGTAAATAGATCCTTGAAGAACAAAAGGCTGCATGGGTAGACTGATCTTCCATGAAGATTGAGTAGTGGCTGTGACTGAAACCCACCTCCAGTGTCACAAACTCTGTTGGAGTCCTCAGCAGATAATAGATACGCAAGTGACCAACACTGCAGCCTTCAGGTCATGCAGTGCTATGCTCACAGTAGATCTTGGTGCTCTCAAGGCTGAGCCCAAGGACTTCCTAGGTTGTCTCAGCCACTGCACATTCATTAAGTCTAAAAAAAAGATACTATCATCTCAGACAGTATATAAATTTCTGATTTAGAGCGGAAGCTTCTGAGCAGTATGGGGAGAAAAACTAAAGCTGAAGAGCTTAATTTATACGCATAACAAATGCATTATAACATTTCAGGTGCATCTCTCTGTGTGTTGGGTTTTTTATTGATGTTTGGTGGAGGTTTTTTGTTTATAGGGGGGCGGGTGTTGGTAGACAATAATGGAAGCCACAAATAGAAGCCTAAATCTGCTGACTTCCTTCTTATCCTGGCTTATTTACCAAGATAGCTGTGAATATTTCCTTTTTGCCCTGGTAGTTGCTCCTGGTGATATCGCATTTGTGACTGAAATGCCTGGGATAGCACCAGGAAAACATCAGAACAAGAAAATGGGCAGGATGTGAAGAAGGCTCAGTTTGGTTTAGAAACATTTAGACTATTGATCCAATGCGAAAAGCTTATTATAGAACATTCAGGTGTGCAGCAGTGCAGAAGAATGTGACAACCTACTGGATGATTTCTCTATTTCAGCAGCTCTAAGAAACTATGCTATGCAAACACCAATAGTATACTGCTCAAATAAAGAGATCTTGCCCTTGCAGTGATGTGTGCTCAGGCGTAGTCTCTCTGCTTAGAAAAAAATATTATGCTCTTAAACATACAGCCTGTCAAAAAATACACAAAAAAAAAATTCTGCATGTTGGGAAGGCATAAGACTGCATTTTGCTCTCATCATACTGTGAAAGTAGCCTACTGTTTCAGGACACTGAAACTGGAGACATTTCCTGAAGGCAAGAAAGCGTGTCACTGCTATATGTAAGAAGGAATATGCATCAAGACAAGCAGTTTCCCCCCAGGTCATGGTGAGGACTGGTTTACCACACATGGTTCACTGCTGCTGTCAGGGACAGAGGAAGCCTCAGGGAACTTATTGTAAGCTGGAGCCGTGAGTAACAAGTCTGATGTGACCAGGTTTCCCTCTAAGCAGTCCTGTGCCTTACAAAAGAGAGACAGTTAGCAACTGTATGAGGTCACCCAAAGACATTGACATCTTCAAACTTATGTGCCTGAAGTGATGGTTCCTAAGAGCAGAGTGTGCATCTCCAGCAGAGAAATGAGTTGCTTGTCACTTTGGAAAATAGACTCCTCTGCCTACATCAAGGAGGCACTTAGGTACTTAATGTCTAGCTTGAGGGGATCTCCTGCTATTATGCACCTAAATGCCACAAAAAAAGGAATAGATTTTACATCACTGGGCACCTTTGGAAGCTCCAGCATCACGGGTGAAAATGAGAAAAGCTCTTCCAGTTGTACCGGTAGCAAAAGGGTCTGAACGTCTTCTCAGTTCCAGTAGGAATTGTTTAAAATGTAATTTGACAGAAATGCACTTCAATTACTTAGTCCAGAAAAATATCAGCTCAGTGTCTGGGGCTACCTTTCCAGCTGTATGAATTAGATGAAGGCAGAACAGGGAAATCATCCAGCTTATCCTGGCATAGCATTTTATCCTGAAAGGTCCTGAGCATCTCAGCTGTCAGTTGAGCATACCTTGGAAACAGCCTGGCCTTATTTCACTTGCAGGAATGATTTCTCTGATTCTCTGTTGCATTCAGAGTAAGCAACTGCTTTTAAACTGCAGGCCATTACATTATTATGAATGAAAGAACCTTAATTGCATTAAGACCTTCCAAAAGCACAGTTACAGCAGGAGCATTGAGCTTTACTTTGAATAAGCTGCAGCACTCCCCTCCAGCAAAGGAAACACTTTAATTTTTAACATAAAGGTTGTTCTATTTATATTATAAACCAAAGGCACTTACTATAGTACAGAGAAGCAGGATCATTACCCAAACTACTCTGACATGAATCAACTCCCAGCCTTTGCAAATTATGCTTATATTATCAAGTAAAAATGTATCATCTTACACCCCAGTGGAATCTCACACATGCACACATACACATTACAAATTTACAACAGAAACAAGGATTCCTCTCAGCAGTGGGTATAAATGAATCATTAAGGCCACAGCAAGCATCTCCTCCATACCACGAGGGAAAAGCAAGTCCTAAGTCCATCAAAGTTAGTATACCTGCAATTAAAACAACAGTCAGGGTGAAAAAGCAAAAACTTATTTTCACTTAGAGCTTGTGAACAATGGCTCTGCCTGCCCTAAAGGGAACAGGGTAACACTGCTTATACCTGCTGAGCAGCTCTGTCTCTGTCACCAGGCTTCAAGCAGAAGGAGAAGTTGAATAGCAGCCCAGTCCTTTCCCTCTGTTTTCCCTAGTTCGTGCTTGGCTCCCTGCTGTTTTGCAAGGCCCTTTCTCCTGTTTGTTTTGCTGGAAGGCACAGATAGCTTTTTTCTTGTCCTCAGGCTGCAAAGCAGCACTCAAAAGCTGACTAACCAACTTTTTTTCCTGCATGGCAAATTGATGTTACAGGGTGGCTGCTAATAATTGAAAATCCAAGCGGTACAAATAACAGCTGCTATGTTTGCGTCTCTGCATGTGGCTAAGGCTGCCTTCACCTCACCCATCTAACCCTCACCTTCCCCAGAAAGAGATTCAAACTAGCTATGCCTGAGCCAAGGGCATATCAACCCTGCCCTCTCCTCCGGGTTCCTTTTTCCAACTCACTCCTCTTTCTGACCAGAGCGCAGAGTATAAATCGCTTAGTTCCTGCCCACAGGCATGTATGTGAGGCTGAAACACTGTACCAACCTGAGAAACACAGGCAGGTCTGAACTCTTCAGCCAGAAGTTAATGTAAATCAGTCTCTGGGAGGCTTATGAGTAATTTCAGTGACAGCCTCCTCCCAAAAGCATTTGCTAGTTATATGTACTTTTTGCTGGCCTCCAGTACAAGATAACTGTTAGAAGTAATTCCCCTTCACCTCTCTACCCCTACCTCTAACCAGAACTGAAGGTTTGATTTTGTTGTTGGGTATTTTTAGGGATTCATCATTTGCCTGTTCTCAAGTTTCAGGCATGTCCAGAAGCATGACAGATTGTCCCCATTCAGATGACACCCCCTGCTCTACAAAAGATTCAGCTGTCTTCAGAGAACCAGCTAGTCATCTTGCAGTTACTCAGAGATATGGCCAGAACTGTTTTTTTTAAATACACACATACACAGACCCTGGCCGCATTTCTCTCCCTTTAGTCGCAAGAAGAGCAGTGAGCATCCATACAGACCTCTGGAAAGGACCCAGGACATGCTGTTATCACCTACCAGTTTGACATCCAACAGTTTCGACAGTGCTTACATGTGTCCTAGCTCAAATATTTTCAGTTTGAGTATCTTTTATTATTCTATTTCTAACCACTATGTGGCTCAGTTTCTTCCTGTTTACACCCTTTATAATCTCATCAAGCCATTGAGGTAACCTAGCTTTGGTGTCAAGCAGATTTTTGGCTCCACTCGTGTTATTCAGACAACACTTCTACAGTACCAGAGCAGATCACAGAATTAGAGAATTGTAGGGGTTGGAAGGGACCTTGAGAGATCATCGGGTCTAACCCCCCTGCCAAAGCAGGCTCCCTAACTCATACTGCACAGGTAGGTGTCCAGACGAGTCTTGAATATCTCCAGAGAAGGAGACTCCACCACCTCCCTGGGCAGCCTGTCCCAGGGCTCTGTCACCCTCACTGTGAAAAATTTCCTCCACATGTTGGTGCGGAACTTCCTGTGCTCCAATTTGCAGCCATTGCCCCTTGTCCTGTCTCCACTGACCAAAGAAAAGGGGCAGGCCAATTCCCCCTGCACCCCATACTTAAGATATTTATAAACATTGATCTTTACCTTTTATGAGACACGGCAATTTTACCACAACTGACATTGTTACCGTGGATTTGCAGAAAAACAGAACCGTGTCCTTCTACAAAGAAACCAGAGTTCAGACTATTGGCCCCGCTATCCCAGCATCTGAGCAACCAAGTGATAATGTGCTCACCTGGGCGGCAGCCAAAATCTTTTCGCACCTCATGCAGTTCACTCAGGGTCAGGGATCAGGTAACAATCTCTGGTTCTACTACACCCTGATCTGCCCCTGATGGCCCCGGCTGTTGACCATCATCATCTGTCACTATGCGAACTAACTTCTTGGTGTGTTTCCTCTATTGAATGGGAGCCACAGACTTTGGTGTGGGTTGGCCAAGGTCTATTGTAGAGGTTGCAGTATCTGCAGTATGTACTAGTCTATTTCCTTTTTCTCCCTGACAGTGCTGACAGTACTGGCAGTGCTGACACCTCTCTTGAATGGGAGCAACAGGCTTTGGTGTGGGTTGATTCTCTGAATTATGGGCAAGGTCTATTGTAGAGGTTGCAATATCTGCAGTATTCGCCAATCCATTTCCTCTTTCCCCCTGACAGTGCTGACAGTCTGGATTATGGGCAATGTCTACTGTAGGGGTTGCAGTAGCCTCAGTATTTGCCAATCCATTTCCTTGTTCCCCTTGACAGTGCTGACAGTACTGACAGTGCTGCTTGCTATCAAGCAGTGTTTGGTAGATGGTAGCCAAGCCCCAGCACAGTACAATAGGGCATATTTCTCTGGGGAACCCACTGCAGTTCTTTTTCAAATATGCAGTCACCTTATTAGGATCCTGTAGCTGCTCAGGAGTGAAGTTCCAAACCACTGGGGGTAAGAAAGTGCCTAGGTACCTGCTCATATTTCGCCATTTGCCCTGCCACTCAAGCTTATCCAGCCTCAGGGAAAACTCTTGGGTGGTATTCATAAACCTGTGTCTAATATATACATATAATATATATATATATCGAAAGCAGAACCATTTGCACCAAAACCAACAGTAGGAAAATGCTAGTTTGAATATCCCAGGGATATTGGAAATTTTTAAAGACTTTTACAAGACCTGTTTTATCCCTCTTTGTACTGAACAGCAAAAACTGATACAAGTACTCTCCTAAATTCACGATCCTAAACGTAATCCAATCATAGACTGTTACAACATACACTAAACACGTACGGGATCAAATCCGAGAGCCACATCCCTGCGATGGCAAAGAATCCTGGCAGGATTACATGCAGCATGCCACGAGTTGACAACCACGGCAACATCCTTATGAGTAAATGCCACAACATTGTACATAGAAATTACTTAAATAATCGTACTTATCAAAACTCTATCTTAACTGCAATTGAGTTAAGGTCAAATCTATCATTACCCCATTCTTTTTGTCCCCCTTTTGGGCCCTCCTTCGCCCCACGTTGGGCACCAAAAGTTGTTGTGGTTTAAAACTCAGCTGAAAAGCTGGGTCCCACAAAAGTTAGAAAAAGTCCCCTGCCTCTTTAAGAGGTGGGGGATGGGCGAACGGAGGGAGCCGAGGAGCAGAGAGGAAGGAAAATAAAACAAAGCCCCGCGGGTTGGGATAAGGATAGTTTACTAAACAACAGGAAAAGGTATGAAAACAACTAACTACAGTGCTATTATATACAGTGCAAACCTCTCACCCCACTATGTAATTTGAGCTGTGCCCGAACCACTGCCGATCCAAAAACCCCGAATGCGGCACTCCCAACCAGCGCCGCAAATCCCCCCCCCCCCCGTCACCGCCGCCTGCCGCGCCGATCCAAAAGAGAAAAAGAAAGAACCCGGAACCGGCACTGTGCCTGCCCAGATTGGAACTTCCCGTGCCCAGGTCCGGAGCAGTTTCTGATGGGTCCGGAGTCACCCCCGGAACTGGCACTGCGCCTGCCCAGACCGGAACCTCCCGTGCCCAGGTCCAGAGTCACCCCTGCAGGGGAAGGGGGGGGCCAGACCACCTGATCATGATGCAATTGGTATGGAATACTCTCAGGGCTAACATAGCCTGTTGCTGGGCTGAACCCAGGACAGTGGGGGGGGGGGGGGGAAGCAAAATCCACAAGCAAACAAATAAACAAATGGACCACTAAAAAATTATCAAGACTATAAAGTGTCATTGATTTTTTTTGATGAGTTACCTTGGAGGGTGGTGCCTCAGGATGATTTGATAGCTGAGCATACAAGTCATAGGTGGCTTCAGCTGGTTTAGAAATGAAGGATCATGACTTTAAACATGCAGTTTGTGCTCCTTGTTTGTGACTAATGTCACCCAATCCATCTGGTACTGAAAGGTTGGTCATGTCACATAGAAACAAGATTTTAAAATGTATTTAAATCCTCATTATTCTGAGTTCACAGTATGACTCAATGAATGAATTAGGAACCCTGGAGATACACCCATAAGAGGGAACAATCTTTTCTAGACTGTGCAGTCTATTAAACTAGCAGTGAATGTAAATGATTGACTGTGGTTAAGATCAGCTAAGGACTTGTGAAGGCGTAAGACTGATCTGAAAATTTCTATGAAAAAAAATTCTTTCTTTAAGCACATATTGCACACAAAAAAAAAAATGCCTGCAAAAGGAGTTGTTAGGGGTCGTAGAGTTTTCAACTCTAAAAGGTAGTTATCCATTAAAAGTCAAGAGTGTCCACATACAGTGGAAAAGTTTCACCCAGCTCTATTTAGGGATAGTCCTAGCACAAAGGGGAGCAAGCTCCACGCCACAGATCCATCTACAGAATGAGATGCTTGCGGACATTTGTCCTTCCCTGTGGTTTTGTTCATAAAGTAGTGCAGGGTCATGGCCCTGATTCTGCTCCTCGTTGTTCCTCACCATCTGATGGGGACACTAAGGTTCTTCTGCCTGGATTTTGTTGGCTGCATAGAGAGAGACTGAGCCACAATTCATCCCTTTGGGCTTTTGTAGACAGGAAACAATCAGAACGGTAATAATGTAGTAGGGAGTGTACTAGTCCAATTCACTAGATGGCAATCAGGAGTAGTTTTGCTTTGAGCTAAGGAAAATGCTTTGGTATTTACTATGGTTTCAGACTATTATGCCATGATGTAACCCTCGTCAAAGCCACAGAAGTTCAGGGTTTGGCTACTGTAAACCTCCACCAAAGAGTCAGCAGCAGAATTAAGCCACATTTCAGCACAAACAAAAGAACTGAGAAAATGATTTAAGGGGAAAAAAAAAAAAAGGTAGTTGTGTTGTGTCTCAATTTGATTTTAAAATAGGGGTTTTCCTGAGAGATGGCAGCTGGAACAAGTGTAATTCTGTGAGCTTCTCCCAAGTGGGATCACACTTCACCAGAGTGGGTATCTCTATTGATTTCATTGAAACAAATTGAAAAGCCTTAGAACAGTCTGTGTGTTTGATGACCACTACAGAAGATTCTCAGAACTGGGGACTCTAACACTTTGGGGCAGATAATGATGATCTTACAAAGAGAAACCTGCAGGTAAATCAGAAAAGGTGGTCTGAGAAACACTAGTCTAATGAAAAATCACCTCATCCAGGTTCAAGGCTCTGCTTTCTCTTTCATGTCTTTTTAACGTTAATGGGCTCAAGAATTATTTTGGTAAACATGCTTTGGTTAATACAAGAAAACCCTAAATGTTTTCAAAAAATGAAAGACAGCTAGCATTACTGAATTGAAGTTCTAATCAAATCTATCCACTTTTTTCTGAGTTGCAAAAGCAGACCAGAGTACCTAAGGATGTATTTTCTGTTGTGATTTACTAACAGATCTCTTCCTTCCCTTTCATCTCAGCTTTCCACTGAAATGAACTATTAATTCCACTGAACTAATCCTTATCTGAATCCATATATATAAAAGAGCCAGGCCCTTAAATCATTAGCATGTAATATTAATTTACGATAAGAAAAACTTAGTTCCAATCCAACCCAATAACTGAAGACAATGGTACCAGAAATTAGTCTTTATCTCCTTTGTCATTTGGACTGGGACGATGGGGGGTGGGGGAGTGGTGGGGAGTGGTCACAGCAGCTAACTCAAATTTTCCCATGCAGCCTAAAATTTGGGTTGTTTCTTTTCACATAAAGACGAATTCCATCACTTGTGCAAACAAGGAGAAACAATTTTGATCCCAGACAGCATATAAACTGTGTCACAAAAGAATTTGGGCCAGGACTCAAGGAACCTGCTGCCCACATAAAAAGATCCTCTTGGAAAATTAGTCCCTTCCCAGAGTCACACTCTCCTAGATGTTAAGGAGCCAGAACATGTTCTGTATCATGCTCAGAAAGATTTCTTAGATATTTATTCAATCTTGGCATCAATTTATATGGACAGGAGGCATCAAATAACTTCTAGTATGAGTTTCCAAGTTATTTAAGGCAACGCTATGAGGAAACTATTTCCTTTGATGGAAACACATCAATCTCATCAAAACTAATGGAAATTACATGCCTGCAATGATGACAGAATAACTAGACCCCCTGTTTCATGTGCCATATGCCATAGCTAAAACATGTCCTTATTCCTAAGTCTAAAGGAAGCACCTGACTTTGAAGAACTGTAATTCCAATCAAAGCAAACTGATTTTAATCTCAGTTTTAAGACCTGCACCACGTAAATCCTTTAAGCTACTATAATATTACAGGCATGAATTCACAATATTCCAAATAGGAACTCATTGGAAAAAAAAAAATATGAAAAAGTACTGAAATCTGCATTAATCAAAGCTATTTACTTACCACAAAGAGCATCTGTTATGTCAGATAATTCATATGAGCTTCTCCAAAGTAGCATGCTATATATTCAGAACACATAGTAATGCTCAGCTATTTAGTGATCTTTTCCCAGGTTCCTCTACAACAGGAGCAGGCAGCCGTGTTCATACATCTGAGAGGGCTGTGCAACACGCCTTGCTCAGATAACCCTGCTTTTGTTTGCTTATATTTTTCCACAGCCTTTCAATAAAGCAGCTCACAGTGAGTTCCCCATCTCAAAACCCTTCTGGGAGCACTTGTGTGAATACATGAAAACTGTTTGGACATTATCTGACAGTATGACTTTAAGGTCTAAAAATTGCCTTTTTCACTCAAATAGAGCTGTGTTGCAAAAACTGAAGGCAAAAATCTGCTGTCAGTTGTACAGTGTTTATCTGTAAATTTCACTGTCATTTAATAGTATAAGCAATTTGAATCATCGCACTGAAGTCCCGATGTGTGGGATTTTCACTGAGGGAAGAGGCAGCTCAGGCAAAGTAGGATATATGACTCCATGTAATTGATGTAAAGGAACAGTATTACATAAAATCATGCATCAGGGCTTCAAAAACATTGTGTTAGTTTCCTCAAGAGCCTAGGCAAAAACTAGCGTTGAAGCAAGGTTCCATGTACAAAATTTACCACATCAAATTTCTTTAGTGCAAGTAAGGCTTGCATACATACCTTTCTATTAAAGCCTCCTCTTTATTAAAGCTATAAACGAAATAACACAGCGGTTATCTAACCACTGGCTCATCAGACTGTAAAACACAAAGCAGTGCTTTCTTGGAGGACTGAATGATGATTGTGGAAGATTATCCCAACCAAAGTTTTGCTTTTCTAGACTTGGGCTTGTCAGCCCAAGTCAGCCCAAGTGAGCAACAGTGCAGCTCTTGTTTCATAGCAACAGGGGGGTTCTGGACAGCCCTATTTCTTGCATTCTAACAGGGATAAATAAGAAAAACTCTGTCTCCATATGCTTCACTGACTGACTTTCTTGGTGAAGCCTCATCATTTTCAGAAGTTTAAGAAAGTTTTACTGAATGCCAAACCAGGAGCTAGACCTCAGGCACTAGCTAAATGCTAATTACTTAGAAGCAGCAGTAGAAAAATGTATGTCAAGCAGTCATGAGCATTTAGCATAAGCATGAAGTTAAACATTTAAAACAGTATCTTTGGAGGATGAATTCTTGTCCCTGATGATTCATCAGCAGGTTTGCCACTGATGCATTGGAGTCATTGATGCATCTTCAATAACATGTTAAACAACCTCTTAGTATGTTCTTCCTATGTATGCTTGCATACATACCTCACTACTTAATCAAAATAGAACAATGATTTCTAACTGCGTGAAGGTTTCTCATACACTTTTTCAGCACTAAGGCAATTCAGCCAGCTTTACCTTGCTAAATTCTAACACAAGCTACATGGGCTGTGTCTCAGACAGCCTTGTGTATACGGGTGTCACATCAAACGCAGAGAGTTTGGGCTTTCATCTTAAAGGGGTGCAACTTACTCAATTTTCTCATTTCTATTTATTTAATTATTTTATGGAACTTTCTGTTTAGTTAACTACAGAGTGGTATTATTCTCCTCAAAAATACTGCTCTCAGAAGTAAGCTGTGTCTTTGGTACACAAATGTAATCTACCAATAAAAATATCAAATTACAAGTTAAATAAACAGGTGTAGTTTATATGTTAGCTTGATACTTTCTGTTTAGTTAGTCTTTCTCCTCTATTTTTAAGAGGTTTTTTTTCCTCCTGGCCTTAACACTATAAAAGCTTAAGATTATTTTATTCTTACAATTTTACCCTTTGGCTACCCTAAAATGCTTTCTTTTAATCCTTTAATCCTCTAACTTTCTTAATTAAGTTCTGAGTATTTAAAATAATTACAAACATTGGGGGGAGGGATTATTCACTTTAATTAGTGTTCTATGATGAATATTTAATGTGTATGATCACTGTAGAGTCAGAAAAAAATTATAATCCCACATAATATGCTGCATAAAATTGGGAAGTGTGGGAAGTGTCCTACAAAAGCAGACATGGAAATTAAGAGTTGTAAGGAAGTCAGTAAGTTACTTTCTAGTTTAAAAATAATAGGTTACTACTTCTACATTAATGACAAGTTTGTCATATACGTATAAAGCACTCAGTCTCAATGTTAATTTTGACACATCACGGAATGTAATGGAATAATTTTAAGCTTGCTGCAAAGCAAACTTTTTTCCACTGTAGTCAGGTATAACTGGTATCAACAGAGGACCTCTACAGACTTCTTTTTCCACAAGTACACTGTTTTCATTGACCTTGAGTTGTCATCTGCCTGCAACAACAGCAGCAGAGCTCCTCTGGGGATCCTATTTTTCAGTAGCACTTAATATTCCGTCCCCTCCTGTTTTTCCTCCTGCCTCCCACTTTCTCTTTTTAGCTATTCTTCAGAGGCTCCTTGCTGTGTTTTTGTTTTGTTTTTGTTTTGGGGTTCTGGTGGAGAAGGGGGTCTGTAGGGGTGGCTTCTGCAAGAAGCAACTAGAAGCTCTCTGCAGACCCCACAGAGCAAACAGCAGCCAGCCCAAGGCCAGAGGCACCACTGGCCAAGGCCAAGTCCATTAGCAATAGTCACAGCACTTCTGCGATACAATATTTAAAAGCAGCAAAAATAAACCCCAGAAACAGCTGCTTTTTGCCACCAGAGAAGGGAGTGAGAAGATGCAGGAACCTATGCAGGCACCAAGACCAAGGAAGATGCGGGGGGAGGAGGTGCCCCAGGCACTGAAAGAAAGATTCCCCTGAAGCCTGTGAAGAAACCCATGGTGGAGCTGGTGTCTTCCCCACAGACCATGAAGATGATAGCGAGCAAAGACTCCACCTGTAGACTGTGGAGAGGCCCCATGCTGGAGCAGGGGGAGACATACAGAAGACGCTGTTACTCACATTGGAGCAAATCTCCGCCAGTACTTGCAGCCCGTGGAGAGAGACAGAGACACAGAGACGACCAAGAGAGAGAAATCCACGCCAGAGCAGGTTTGCTGGGGCAGGGACACTTGTGACTCTGTGTGGGACCAGGCTGGAGCTGTCTGGGCCCAAGAGCCTGAGAGACATTCTATGATTTATGACCACACTCCATAGCAGTGACCCATGCTGGGACAGCGGGTGAAGAGCTGAAGCCTTCTGGGAAATGACTCACACTGAGATGTTCATGGAGGACTGTCTCCCATGGGAGGGACCAACACTGGAGCAGGGAAGGGTGTGAGGAATGCTCCCCCTCTGCATCCCACCCCAGCTATGAAGGAAAATGGCTCATGAGGAACTGATCGAAACTCCCATTCCCCCATTCCCTGCCTTTCCCCATGCCACAATGTGGGGGGAAGAAGAGAGTGAAATCATGACTAAAATGAAGCCTGCTAAGAAGGAAGAGGTGGGAGGAGAGTCTTTAAGGTCTGGTCACACTTCTCGTTACCCATCTCTGGTGTCACTGAGTGTGCAGTGCAGTGTAATAAGTGAGAGAGTTTTCTTTCCTTCATTCCCTGTTGAGTCTGTTTTGCCCATGACTCGAATTGTGGAATGATCTCTCCCTGTCCTTACCTCGACTTCTAAGCCTCTCTATATATCTATTTTCTCCTCAGAGAAAAGGGGAGGTCTATCTGAAAAGAGGACTGATAGAACAGCTTTGGTAGGCATCTGGCCTCCAGCCAGAGTCAAACTACCACACTCCTCTTCATCACTTTTTAGCTTTCTGTGGGTGTTCCATTCCTGCTACCCTTCTCTTCCATGATCTAAGTACAGGCAGCTTACAGAGCTGTAACTCTGCTCCTCATCCATTCCCTTTAGCAGAGACTGAAATCCTGGTCTGCCTCTCTGACACTTTTCATGGATACCTTGCTGCCAGTTCCAATAGCATAAGGCTAGGGGACAGCCCTTTAATATCTTTATAATTGATGCTTCAGCACAATGCTGCAGTGCTGCTTGTCCATAAATGGTCTTCCTTGACTCAGACCTCCCTCCATATCTCTGACATTTTCTAGACATCCATAAGCATTTCTTCTTCTATTTTTTTTTCCTAGCACATGCCTTTTCAGACATACAGATATAACAGGTCCAAGCAGAGCTGGTATTAATTGCCTTTCCAGTGCTGCAGCAGTCTTTACTCTAACCTTGATAGATGCACTTTTGCCTGTCTCATGTCTACTCTGAATGCTGTTGTGATGGTCAGCTGCCCTGATTTTGCCTTTCTTCTCTAGATATCTCTCTTTTTTTTTTTCCACATGAATTATGTTTCAGCTTTTTGTTCACATCCCTTCTTTCTTTGGTTAGTTAGTCCTTTAGCCATCTCCTGGTTTATTTCACAAGGCCAGACCTACCCTCATTTCTATTCAAGGGCCAAGATTGTCAGCCACTACCTGCTTGTGTTTTCAAGAGCCCTTTGTGCTTTCTCCGGATCTGCTGCGCACACTTAGGAGAAGCTTCTATAAATAGATGCTAAAATTAACTCATTAATCTTTCTCAACCCTCCCCCCTGCCTTTTGTTATTTCCACACAAAAACCCTTTAATGATTAGGCTATTTATCATGCTGCCTAACATTCTTTCAGTGCTTCCTTGTACACCCACAACTATCTGGTCTCCATCTGTTACCTCATGTGCTATTTCAACTGCAGGCTTTTGGGGTGCAACAGAATCAGAATTGCCTTCTTTGTTTGTATAACAAGACAAGTTGTTGGTCCAGTATCGTTGCTCAAATCCTTTGCCAAGGTACATTAAATGTGAATGGCATATATCAACCTCTGTAAAGTTGAATATGTGGTCTAGGTGAGAAGCAGTGCCTGTTCTGAAGAAATTAGAGCTGTCCATGAGGCCAAACCCGATACTAGCTATAGTGTAGTCTGATGGTTACATGCAAATGCTATAAAGCCAGTGGGATTTTACAATGGTGTCCATCTGTCCCTAGTTCAGCTGGAAAAATTAGTGTTGTAAAACAATTCTACTGCTTTCATCCCCTTACAAGCAACTATATGGTGCAGATGGGAATGAAACCACTAACTCATAAACAGTAACACTGGAGATTGTGAAACAGTGTAAACCCTCATCAGAAGATGAGTTGAACCATGGCAGAGTAAGATGATGAAAGCAGCTTATCTTTCTTTTAATTTTGCCTTAGCCAGTTTGAGGCACTGTAGAAACACTTGCCTTCAGGAAGCACTGAGCTCTTAGTGCTGAAAGCCAGGCCCCAGTAAAGATTCGTCCTTTGCCAGACAGAGTCCTGACTCTCCATAAAGTATATACATATGCCTCCCTTTGCTCTTCATGATCCTCCCCCTCTACTCTGTCCTGGTCAGGCCCCACCTTGAGTACTGTGTCCAGTTCTGGGCTCCCTGGTATAAAAAAGACAGGGATCTCCTGGAGAGAGTCCAGAAAAGGGCTACGAAGATGATTAAGGGCCTGGAACATCTATCCTATGAGGAAAGGCTGAGAGAGCTGGGGCTGTTCAACCTGGAGAAAAGAAGACTGAGTGGGGACCTAATCAATGTTTATAAATATCTTAAGTATGGGGTGCAGGGGGAATTGGCCTGCCCCTTTTCTTTGGTCAGTGGAGACAGGACAAGGGGCAGTGGCTGCAAATTGGAGCACAGGAAGTTCCGCACCAACATGGGGAGGAAATTTTTCACAGTGAAATTTTTGCAGTGAGGGTGACAGGCTGCCCAGGGAGGTGGTGGAGTCTCCTTCTCTGGAGATATTCAAGACTTGTCTGGATGCCTATCTGTACAGTATGAGCTAGGGAGCTGCTTTGGCAGGGGGGTTGAACCCGATGATCTCTCGAGGTCCCTTCCAACCCCTACAATTCTGTGATTCTGTGATTCTAGGAATGAGGCCTCAGAATGCAGAGCCCAGTAACTCCTGCACAACACAGCCTCGTGCCCAAAGCTATGTGCACTCTGCAAAATTAAGAAGCAATTGCGCTGTGTACAACTTTGCTGTGTCACCTTAATCTCACCAGTGTAGGTAAAACCCATGGTGAAGGCAAAATAAAAAAGGCTTTCTCTGATGTAAGCAGTATTGATCATATGCATAGCCAGGATTCTGTGACCATACATGTGCTGCCTGGGAAAATTTACCAGAGATTGGCTAGGACCTTCAATTTAGTGTGGCGCCACACTGAGAAAAGGGGAGGATCAGGCCAAGCAGGATATCTCTGCATGTGTGGGACAGGTGGCTGTCTGGAAATCACAGGAAGGCAATGATTCTCCCAAAAGAGACACCTCCTGGCTGTTGAAAGTGATGGAAAAGCTCATACCTTCCAATAAACAAAGGTTTTACCTGTGGAGTGAGATATAGCATGTAGGTACTTCAAAGGTTCAGTTTTTGTTCAATTCATTTACCTGTTTAGTTGTTGATGCTTGTGGGTTTATGTGTGAGAGATAAATCTGCCATCTATCTAAACACTCCAAATATAGACAGCAATAAAAACAATCAGTTCTCATAGCTAGAGGCATAAAAGCATTTTTTGCAGGGGACAAGAGAAGCATGTCCCTCCTACATGCTGCAGAGAGGTAAACAGTCAAGGTCTCTTGCATATTGAAAAGCAAGTTGGGATGAAGTGCTTGGGTGCTCAGAAATGGCACATGTGGTACCTTGACTTCAGGAAGGTGGTCATCCCAACCATAACACTTGTTTTCCAAAAATGTTAATGTAGGGAAGCTACCCCGGAAATCCCATGCAGATTTGGAATCATGGCTGCAAAGTGAGGGGAAAAAAACCCAACCAAACAAACAATATACTTAAATCAAATCGGCAGTAAAGCATCTGAAATTCATGAAGATTAATATCCCAATATGATAAAGACAAAAATACTGGGCATTTTACTAAGAACAAATAAAAATAGTCAATTTTCAGATTTTTCTTTTTCTAAGGTAATAGACATGAAAAAATTAACTGACAAGATTTATTGCAAAAGCACCAAGTAAGACTTCTTCATGTCATAAATCCATTTATCTCCTCTACAGAGAAATCACTGGTTCATTTACACAGCAAGTGTTTTTCATTCCAACAAGCTTTAAGAACTCAAACTGAAGCTCAGGTAATAATGGTTTTGTGTCTGAGTTGCATTTCTTTTGCCTGTTTCACAATTCTTCATTACACATAATCAAGAGCAGCACAAGGACATAAACCTGTTGGAGCAAGTCCAGAGGAGGGCCACAGAGAAGATGAGATGGCTGGAGCACTTCTATGAAGACTGACTGAAGAGATTTGGGCTTGTTCAACCTTAAGAAGAGAAGGCTCCAAGGGGACATTATTGTGGTGTCTCAATGCTTAAAGGGGACTTATAAAACAGATAGGGAGAGACTTTCTAGTTGGGCTTATAGTGGTAGGACAAGGGCTAATGGTTTTAAGATGAAGGAGGTTAGATTTAGATAAGGGAAAATTCTGTGAGGGTGAAAAGACACTAGAGAAGCTGTGGCTGCTCCCTCCCCAGCTGTGTTCAAGGCCAGGTTGGATGGGGCTTTGGACACCCTAGTCTAGTGGAGGGTGTCCCTGTCCATGGCAGGGTGTTGAAACTAGATGGGCTTTGAAGTCCCTTCCAGCCCAAACCGGTCAGCGATTCTATGTTAATATAAATCTGATTTCACATGATTTTGCATATAGCCAGTAAATATGGGAGCATCAATATACAAAATCAACCTATTTCTATTACCATGCTCTGATTACACTTCACAGGTATGTAAAGACATTTTCTCCCACATTATAGAACACAGTTTGAGAAGATAAATCTTGGCAAAGTTTTTCATTTGTAAGTTGAGTGTCAGGGAAAGTGCAGAATTTCATTGTTCCTTACATCTGTCCACTTACAGAAACCAGTTTTCTCACAATGATGCTGGGGCTTTTGTACTTGAGTGTACAAAGTACACCAAGAAATTTCATGACACACAGTAAATGTAAACTACTTTCATGTATAAGTTAGTTCAAAAGTAATCCTGTTAGAAATACAATCAGGATGTTTATATACATCTAGAAATAATTAATAGCATATCAACGTATGCTAGACTATTGAGCTTAACAGTGTACCCACAGAAGTTAGGAGGAATTTATCTTTAGCCTTTCTGGGAGCTACCTCTTGGGCCAAGTTACTCTTCTAGACCTTTGCAGTTGCAATGCTGTGTTCTCACCACCATGGCTCAAAATAAAGACATCTGCCCCCTAATCCAAGGCAGTTGTACCCTAATCCAGCCTTTAAAGACTCAGCCTCTTAAAGGCTTGGGCCCCTGTGCCCCACCCCAACTCAAATTTGGAGTGAGCCATGTGTTTGCCAAAAAGGGAGTTCTGCACTTTCAGGATAGGAAAGGTTAAAACACCAACCTCTGTGCCTACAAGGATCCCATGCAGGCATATGCCTACCACCAGCTCACCATGTCACCCCAGCACCTTACTGTTCCCCACTTCCTACCCTATGCCCCTACAATGTCTCCAAGACACAGCAGCCTGAAAATCCTGTCAGGGAAGGACTGAAGAGATGCAGCAGAGATAATGAGCCTGGACTCGGCCCTGCTGAGAAAGTAGTGGGGTTGTAATTGAAGTGAGCCATAAGTGGAGAGCTCAATTAAAAATGGCTTAAATTCAGTGGCACAGATAATCTCTGCTCCAGTTTAGACATAGCTACTTTGCTACACTCAAATTATTGTCATGGGCAGAAAGGAAACAGCAAATCAAAGATTCCTTGTTCATGTAATTTAAATCTTACAAACTGAATAAATGACCCAAAGAATTATTAGTTTAGATCTAATTATTACAGAAAATAAAAAAAAAAGCACTTGCTACTCCTCTGCTGTGCTTCCTTGGTTATCATCCCGTTGCTTCACTCCCCTACACACAGGCCATTTCCCTTGTGTCTCCACTTGCTAGGCATTTGCTCTCACATCGTACCTGTACTCCTCTATATATTATTATCGCGCTATGGATATAAATATGTCATTCTACATAGAATACTACTTGTTACTAGCTGTATAAAAATTATGTTTATGTCACATGACTCTCAGCAAAAGAAAATAGGCAATAGGTAGCTGACCATTAGAAAAAAAAATGCAGTTACAGCTAAACAAGCTCGAGAAAAGTTTCAGGCAGCCCACCCCAGACAAAGACAAGTTCTGTGATCTTGCAAGGTTACCTCGAAGCCTGCAGCCTCTTTGCATACAATAAGATGTTTACCAGGCTACAAGACTACAATTAGGTTAGGTGCACTCCTGGTGTGCAGATGTATGTCCAGATCTGTACACTCATGATGATCTTCAACCAGAATCAGATTAAATTCTCAAAGACTACTGGGTTATTACCTTTTCTGCATGGTTGTGTCCTATGTCATATCAATGATGAAGTGCCAGTCTCCTCCTAATGTTCCTGGTTGTTTGACGCTGGGCTTCCAAACACAACAGAACTTAACAGTTTTGTAAGAAATCATAAATGAACTCCCTAACAGAAAATATAAATGTTCATGCCCCCAAAGTAGAACTTCCATTTTCTTTTGTTGTCATCTATCACTTCTGCTCTACCTCATTTATGACTCTGTTGTACTCAGCACTGCTGTTTGCTACCTTAAAATCAATTCCAGCTCACCTGGGAATTCCTCTGCCCAACTGGTTTTTTTGTTTGGGTTTTTTTCCTAAGGGTGTCCCCTCTCTCCCCACCAGTTTCAGATCTGGATGCTTTGAACTTTTACCTACTGCCTCAGTGTACTGTGTTTTATTTCTTCACATTTCTAAAAAAGCATGCTTTCCCTGTAATTGTTTTTAATAAAACTAGCTCACAAACTTGTGATCTGAATTACAAAGAAGCAGGCAGACCTTATCCATGAGAGTTTAGGGGTTTTTTTCTTCCAAAAAATTTAAGGAGGATATAAAACCTTTTTCAAATATATGCCAAGAAATGCAGGCTCCCCACATGCAGGTGTTTTGAAATAGGGTACATTTTTAAAAATTTCTTTCTAACAAAACTTTGATGCTCTTACCTATTACATTCCTATTCATATAGTCCAAACATTACCAAGTTAACTGGTTTAGTTTGGAGATGTTTTCCACAGGAGAGGTTTCAAATTATAACCTTGCCTCTAATGTTGCTAAAGAAGACAACCATTGGCTAAAGTTCTCTCCTAATTCTATCTTAATAACAGCTTTGTAAGGAACCAATTGAGAAACCAATTTGGTCTCCATGTGCCAGATATGACTATCATCCATCAGGAGGCTTACGTGCTTCTCCTTTTAAACAGCTTCTTTTGCTTTCTGTATATGAATGCATACATAGAGGCTGTCACTACTTGGCTGAGATTTTCCCCAGCTCACAGTGTGTTTCTATCTGGGTACAGCAGCTGAAGCAGTGGAAGATATCTGGAAGATTCTCACTTTCACAATCAGACACCTTATTCTCACTCTGGCATAAGCTAGGAGGTCTCAGTTTGATCCCAGTGAAGAGATACCACTGGAACAAACCCTCACTGAAAAACATTGATTTCAAGGAGCACACTTTCATTACATAGCTTATCTGGGTGCAGAAACACCCAGAGGACTCCTACACCCACGAGACACAAGGACTTCCCTAAATCTACTTCCACAGTGATGTGAAGCAGAGCCCCCCCAAATTCAGGTTAAATGGCAAGAATATCTCCATTCTTTGGCACATAGAGGCACTAAGGGAACTATGGCAGAAGGGCAAAATCTAGGCTACCCTAGCCAAGAAAGTAAGATAGCTAGCACTTGAAGCTAAAAAGCTACCATTAAAATCTTAAACAAAGCAGCTCAACCAGGTATAGAGTAGCATCACATTCTCATGAATGCACAATGGAATACAGGGTTCAGTAGAGACACCATCCAAATAAGAGAGTGAGATAACCTTACAGTGACAGCAAGGCACTACCAATGTATATACTTTGGTCTTCATAGGGAAACTGACAGATTCAATGAGGAAGATTGAAGGTGTCATGGAATACTAAAGCACAGTCCTAGAGATCATTTAGGGTATGTTGGTTTATAGATTTCACCAATTCCTCTTCGATGCATGGTTTTATTCTGTATTTATACAAAAACTCAAGCTTCATTATCTACCTCTTCACATACCTTGAAAGGAGCTTTCAATTTTCTGAACAAGTTTTGCAGCAGTGGCTGTGAGGCTTTTATTATTTTTCTATGTTTTCATCAATTTTTGCAGCTTTATTTATGAGGCCCTGCTGCTGTGCTGCCTCAGAGGTTAACAGATTACTACTATTGTAGTCAGTGAAATAGAATATTACTCTTAGAATACACACCGTCCTCCCGGGAGCCCCACTTTGAAATAAGTCTTTTACTCTTGAATAGATTTCCCTTATGAAGCCAGACATGCATAGCATTACTTTGAGCCTATCGAGTCATTTTCTGGAAATTGAGATAATCTGTCTTAATAAACAATGATCTGGTTCAACAATGCTCCTCATTTTTAAAAGACTGGGGGCTACTGATTTTTCTTACACAGTACACTATGAAAACAAAATCTGTTTTAAAAATCATGCTTACCTAACATTTTTGGAAGTAGTCTCATCATTTGTATTGTAGCGTTTTCTTTCATTTCCTCTTTTTATTCATACCCATCTAATCTTCCTCTCAGCTGGTCATATCGTGTAGACAGGTTCTCAATACAGTATATTTCAAAGCTGTAAATACACAACCCAACTGACTGAGAACAGGAAGAGCAGTTAGCATTTTATAAAACTCCCATTGGGCCAAAAAATGCATATCACAATTATTAGAATAAAGTAGTAAAGTACCAGATGCAGAGGACTATTTGCTGGAAAAAAATCATGAATAATTTTAAATAACAAGTAATTTCATGATCTGTTCATGAACTAGCTGGTAACATTACATTTGTCTGCCGGATAAATTATTCATTGCGAAATAGTTCCTCAGCACCATCTGTCACTAACGTTCTTCTCATTGTACTGTCATTTCACTAAGGACTTAAAAGTTATTATTTAAAGCCCCTCTGTGCATGAACACCATAGAGTAGACACTCGAGTAAATGCTATAGGAAACATAAACTAATCACTCCAAGTACAAATAAGAGATGTAATCATACCAAAAGTCTTGTTAAAATTGTTACCTTTTGGTGTCTAGGTGGAGGAAATCATCAGTGATTGAAATTGGATAAGGACAGGAGTAAGCTCAGGTAGGATGGCACACCTCTTTCTTCTGCTTACACGTTGAAACTCTTGTCTGCCCTTCTTTCAGTTCTCCCACAAGACATGAGAATCCTGCTGCTTGTACCATCTCCACCCTCTGGGCCCTGCTCTCTTCTTCCTTCCACAACAGCATCCCTGAGCACTTTCTTCTGCTTCCCCTCTGCAAGACCCTCTTCAGCACAGATGCCTTTCTTCTTGGTACTACTGAATAAATTTGCCACCATTTTAGTGATATGCTCACTTGAGCTGAGTGCCACGGCCACTTTGCTCTTCATCCCTTGCCTTTCACGTTTCCAAGGCACAAGAGACCCAGATAGCAACTGTGGGGAGAGGTCAGCAACTTGCTCACTGCTGAGTCAGTCAACACCCTCCTCTGCTCAACAGCACACTTGTCAGCACACAGGGAACATTTTGGAGGAGCAGCCCATGCTGGGCTGCGGAGGAGCAAAACCAGTTTCTAGTTTGCTGGAAACAGCAGACCTACTTCACAGCATTTTGTTTGCCTTAGCACATCAGCCACTTCTACCTCCCATTCCAAGGGCACTAATACACAATGTGGTTGCTAGCATTTGAAGGTTACTCTAAAACAGTTCTTTGTGATGTGTGTATATGCATATGCATGCATACAGAGTTAAAAAAAATAAAGCATTTGCATGAAAAAGGGCCAGGCTCACAGAAAAGGAGTGTGACGCTATTGTGAGTCAATCCCACAGAAGTTGGCATTGTTCATTTTTGGTATTGATCGGTTTTCTCCTGTCAGAATGCATCAAATGCAAGCTAAGGTCTGCATAATGCTCACACAGTAAGTCCAAAGTAAAAAAAATAATAAAAAATCAGTAAAAGTACTTTTAGTGAGGGAAAGTAAAGAGGCCTTGCATGTAGTTCCAAAATGCCTGCTGTATGAACATTATTCCCCAGTACTTCTAGAACGTTATTCAGAAAAGTAATTTTTCCCTCCCAGCCCCTCCCCCCCAAAAGAACAATTTCCAGAAACTTCAAGACCCACTGGTGTCCTGCTGTTCCCAAATGTGTAGCAGGTGCAGAGCACACTGAGTTCCAGATCCATCCAATCAGGCAGTGTTGGCTCCTCAAATGCATCCAGGCCCTTTGGGTTGACATCCATTTCAGGTGAGCTTTGAAACTGCCCAGGAGTTACTTGAGATCTAGCACATCATGTACAGTTAAGAAACACTTTTGTTTGCTGCCCTGAGCAAAAGTGAGGTCCTGTTTGAAGGGCTCAGGATACCTCAGGCAAAGCTGAGGAATGAGCTGGCAGTAAGTATTGAAAATCACAGAATTACAGTACAGTTTGCATTTGGAGAGCCCTCAAAGACCATCTAGTTCCCCTCTTTCCCACCACAGGCAGTGATAACTTCCACTAGACCAGGTTGCCCAAAGCCCCATCCAGCCTGGCCTTGAACACTGCCAAGGAGGGTGCAGCCACAGCTTCTCTAGTTGTCCTGATTTCGTCAGGGATGGAGTCAATTTTCTTTCTAGCAACTATGGTAATGCCATGTTTGAGACTTAGGATGAGAGCAATGTTGGTAATGCAATGATGTTTTAGTTGTTGCCAAGTAGTCAATGACTTTTCAGCTTTTCATACTGACCTGCTACCAAGAAGGTGGGTGGGCATCCAAGGTGCTGGAAGGGGACACAGCCAGACAGGTGACCCAAACTAACCAAAAGGATATTCCATACCAATGATGCCATGTTTTATTTATAGCTAGGGGTGGACTGGGGGCCTGTCATGATATCTTGGGGTGTGGCAGCTGGAGGTCTCATGCAGCACTGACTTTGGGGGGATGGCTGAGCACCTGCCTGCCAGTGGGAAGTGGTGAAAGAATTCCTTGGTTTTGCTTTTTTCGGCTGAGAGGCTTGTACAGTACTGACATTAGGTGGAGAGAAATTGTGCTGTTCATCACTTGTTTTGTGACTATATTATTCAAATATATTATCTTCTTGGTGTGTGTGTGCCTTATTAAACTGTGTGCCTTATTAAACTTGGTGTGTGTGTGCCTTATTACTCTCAACCCACACATTCTCTCACTTTCACTCTTCCAATTTTCTCCCCCATCCTCCCTGAGGGAGGGCAAGTGAGTGGCTACATGTTCCTTAATTGTTGGCTGGGGCTAAGCCACAACACTGAGAAACCTGTTCCAGTGCCTCGCCACCCCCACAGTGGAGAATTTCCTAATATCTAATCTAAACCTTCCCTCATTTAGCTCAAGACCATTACCCCTTGTCCTATCACTCCATACCCTTGTCAACAGTCCCTTTCCAGCTTTCCTGTAGGCCCCTTCAGGTACTGTCAGGCTGCTATAAGGTCTCCCTGGAGCCTTCTCTTCTCCAGACTGAACAACCACAACTCTCTCAGCTTGTTTTCATAAAAGAGATATTCCAGCCTTCCTACCATTTTCATGGCCCTCCTCATGACATGTGCCAACAGCTCCATGTCCTTCTTTTGTTGAGGCCTTCTTTTGTTGGCTGTCACCAATCACCTCCTTAGCTTTCCACGTGCCTGAGCATAGCCTTCAGGAGGATTTGAAGACACAGAGGTGAGACTGATAAACCTATAATTCCCTAGATCTTCTTTTCTTAATTTTTAAAAAAGAGGGTTATATTTCCCATTTTCCATTTTCCAGTCATGGGAACTTCACCAGACTGCCACAACTTCTTATATATGATAGAGGGGCTCAGTAACTTCATCTGCCATTTCTTCAATACTCAGTTTGTCATATTAATTCATGGATTGCATGGATTGACACACCAGCTGCTATCATCACCTCATTTCAAGATGTGGAACATCAGAAAGCAGATCTTTCTCATTGCTTAGCAGGTTTAATTCAGGGCAGAGTTTAAAAACTTTGCACAAATTGCTGATCTCACAGTTAATCTGGAGAAAATGTGGCTCAACAAGCCACTGGGTGTGTGATCACACCTGACAAAAATATGTAACAGTTTTAACATCCCTGTATATACAAATTTGAAAATCTTACATAATATCTAAATATTTTGCCATTTAAAATATTATCATGCTTTACTTCATTGAATCCATTTTAATTTTCCCAATATTTTTTTATTAAGCAAAAGCTTTGGAGAGTGCACCCATAACAACTTAACTTTCGCTGAAGCTAACCTGAAGGAAATAAATAATCTTTTGCATATGTGCACATGAATATAAGGAAAACATGTTCTCTGCTTGCAAAATTGTCTGTGCAACAATCTCAGCAACTTTTGTATTAGTACAAGGTAGCACTTCAACTAAAACTTAGGTCAAGAAAGTTATTTCATTACATAGAAGAAAAAGTTTCCCTGTCCTTCATTAAAATTTAAGAATGGTCACAGAAATGAAAAATCCTGAAATTTAGACTTAAAGGAAATTTTTGAAGGCCCTAGAAATACTTCGTTCACCCTGACTGTTAATTTATTAATTTTTTCTTTGCTGTAATCAGACTGTTTTCTTATAGGGAAGAATAAAATATGAAGAGGTTAGAAAGAAACAAACATTTTTGTGAGGAAATGCATACCTGAGCATGATATTACATTGAATTATTCTTAGCAAGGACTGAAGCTGATTATTTGCAGAGATCTAGGTTCTCCATATAATATGGACACTTTATAGTTCCTAGATTCATAGACTACTTAAACGATCAAGATACTTGTGATAACCCATTTATCTGAACACAATTCATTAAGAGGTCAAGCATAATAAATCAGACCAGCATCTGGCCAAAGTCAGTATTAGAACTCATCTTACTCTCTAGAAACTTTCTACATTAAAATCAAGTGTTCATCACTAGTTATTTAATGTACTTAATAATAGTGTATAAGAGATGCCAGTTTACAGTATACACACTGATAACGCATATGATTCAATTAGAGGAAAATAATCCTTTCCTAGACTCATCATTGAAAATATATAAAATCAGGGGTGAGGGGGATGTTCCTCCTGAAATGTCATAATGAGACTGTTCAAAAGGAGACAGTTTCATCTCGAAGTGTCTACACTGTCCATTGAGTGAAAAAATATTTCTATTAAAAAACCCTAGCCTTTTCACATTCTCATATTTCTTAAAGCAAGGTTTAAGAACTGAAATAGTCCTTCACATTTTTCTTCGTCCTAGCCCAGCTGCACTGCTGTGTCATAGGCCCTGATCTAGTCAGTTTCTGCTAAAATTACAGCCCTCACAACATATCCCAGCCAAAGCCTAATCAAGTAGGAATTTCAGAAGCAGAGCAATATTTCTTCCGATGCTGAAATATAGCCAGTTTTTTTCTGGAGATACGTGTTTGCAGGAACAAAGGATATGTTTCAGAGGAAGATCCAAAGCTCATCACTAAGGAAGGAAGGTCCAACACAAAGCTTCAGGCAGCAGAATGTTATTACAGAAGCAACCTCAAACCTGTCCCTGATAGGAATCGCCAAGGATTACTTGTTCATGCTTTGATCTTAAAACTTGTGAAACAAATACACGTTCTCATGACCCAAGTAATATGTGTGTCTGAGTTTAATAACTTCTGCAATCCACGTTCCTTATGATCAGTTCTGTAATCACATGAAACAATTGTATTTTTTTAAGTTATTATTTGGACAGTTATTCCAAACCAACATAAGGATACTCTCCACTTTATTACACACATAATGTTAAAGCTGATAAATCTGCTGCCTTTCAGCAGTACTTTACAAAGCAGATAAAATTTAAATTGACACTCAGAAAAGCTACTTCTCAAGAAGGTCCTGAGCATACAGATTTAAATGGGATCCAGCCACTACTCCACTAATGAAGAACTGGTGTCTAAATATACAGAGGGGTTGTGTGCCACTTTAAGCAAAAGGACATGCCTAGAGGAGAATCAAAGGGGCTAAAACAATTCCAAGTTTGGGCACACTCCTCAAGCGCACAGCAAGCTGGTAGCCAGCTCCCCATTGTGACTCAGAGCACTGTCAGGGGCTTTCTCTTATGGTGGAAGCAATTTCATAGACTATGAAAAAATAATGCTCTGGTTCATGAGAAAGAGAACCTGACACAGTTTTCTCTGACCTGGGAAAGCTTTGCCAGTGATTTACAAAGCATTTCCAACATCTATTGATTTGTGGATGCCTTAAAGTTTTCCCATTAACTGGAGGCTACCACTTAGCAAGCTCCAGGAGCTGACAGAGGCAGTGACGATAGACTCTTTCCTTAATCGCTTTTTCCTGATTCATTAGCACTGCTCCAGGGTGGCTTCCTCTGATTGGCTCTGTGGCCACAGGACAAAAAACCACTGCATTTTTAAGAGAAACGGGAGAAGAGCCACAGGCAGTAGCTATGAGCAGCTGATCCCGGCCAGGTTTATTTAATTTATCTTGTCTTCAGTGTGGCTCAGCAACTCCTCATGCAGGTGCAGGAGTCAGGCCAACACCAGCAGGCATTTGTTACCCATGCTGTACCATCCTCTGGGCTGTTCTCAGACCACCTGAGGTAAGCAGAACAAGTCTAAGGCAGAATTTTGACCACCAAGGCCTATTAATACAGGCTTAGACAAACAGCTCTCCATATCGATGGTATTTGTTACCATTTGTTACCATTTGTTACATTGACAAAGTTCACATCTGGTAAAGATGTTTTCATTGCTAACTCTTGTTAATACCTGTCACATCTTTCCAAAGGCCTGTTTCACTGACCACTGAAAATCAGTGCCTTTGAATTAACAAACTTTTCAGTTTGAAAGAGTGGTTTCCACTGCAATTGAACTAGACAAATCCCCAAAAACCTACCCAAACACCTAAACTGTAACATTTGAAAAGCAGTCACAGTTACTGGTATATTCCTGTTGAATTCCTACAGAATTATTTTCCACTCTCTTAGAAATCTCAGTAATATTTGTATCAATATGAAAATTAATTTAAAAACCCAAATAATTGTCGCAATAATGTCCTTCAGGCATTAACACTTACAGTGTGAATTTTCCTTTCCAGTTTGGGTACTCAAAATATTGCAGTGTATTTACCCTCACAGTGTCCCTCCAAAGACCAGAACCAATGAGAAACTGAAGGTAGGAAGATGGAGTGATGAAGCCCACAGTCAAACAGGCAAACAAAACCATCTTGCAAGCACTAGACTCACATTCTCATTGTTCTTACCCTCAGTCTACCTCTTGAATTTTGCAACCAGCAGAGATGACTGAATAATGCAAGAAGCTATTCACTAAGCTCTACAAATAAAATGTGTGCTTCCACCTCAATGCTGCTTTATGATGGGAGGGGGATGGGGAGGAGCAGTTGGGGGCAGGCTGGAGGGGTTTCTTTGCAGCATGTTTATAACTGTTTGTTAATATGTCCTTTTCTCTGCCCAATCCACAGGAAATGTCAGGCTGTTAAAAGCAAGGAGTCAAAAGCAGTCTTTTTCCAAACAACTACAGAAAGTTCTGCACCACGCAAAGCTACACAGATCAATTGGGCAGATGCAGGCATTATTGCTGCGGGCAAGCCCTTGCCCTGTGGGGCATTCACGGAGTAGAACTAGGATGTCATTGGCACCAGTTATCATATACAGTAGGATCTTAACACAGCCGGGTCCAAGAGGGAAGCTGCCATCAGAAAGTCCACGTTGATTGTCTGCTCCTGAGCAGTGCATGGCATCTGACATAACACTTGATACATTACTAATGGCACCTTTGTTGGACTCTCTTCAGTATTCCCTTGTCTGTCTTTAACTGAGGAGCACAGAACTGGACTAATTCTCTGAGTCTGGTCACCACCAGAAACAACCTGCAACCAAGGAACTTCTTGTCTCACTAGATGCTTGTAACCCTGACCCCCTGGGACAAGGTTTGCTATACTGCAGCATGAGCGCACCCTCCTTAAAACAGTGGCACCATCAATAGCTACAGCCATACAAATACAGTACTGAGTAACTGTGGGAAAGCCATAGGAACACCACTCCAGAAAAATCTTAGCCTAAAAGTAGTATGCTTAAAACTTTCTCCAGTTGCACTGTGTTTACAAACAATTTAAGATAATTCTAAAAATATTCCAGTAAATGATTCACTGTACGTATTTATGAATAGTCCAATCATCTCTAACAGAATTAGACTGCTTTGTTTTGGAAAGTTGCACTTCCCAGAAAATTATATATTGACTCTTTAGAATCCTAATGAAAATTAATATGATCTCCCAGTACTTGCATCTGACTATTTTCAATCCCTTGTGATTTTTCAGAATATAAAATACACCTTTCTTTAGTTCTGCTACTAAGTTTTTTCATTTATTTCTATCCTCATACCTAGAGCTGTTATCAGATATAGAGATTTAGCCTCCTCTTTTTGTAAAAACACATCATTATAGAATCAGTGGTAGAATACTAAAAATAGGTACCAAAAGTTGCTGTTAATGTCATGGGCAACATCAGTCTCTGATAAAGTACAATAATAAACTTATTAAGTAGTATTCCAATGTGTTAGGACACTTTTCTGTCTTTTTAAATTAAAAAAAATGAATTCTCCCTAGTTGCTCTTCTGTATATCCCTATCAGCAACACTTTATTCAACAGTTTAATTAAAGGATAATCCAAAAAGCATCCATTATGTTATTAAAATAAAACACAGCTTCCAAAAAGCACAGTATGTAGCACATGCAGTAGATGTAATGCTGTTTTCATCTTCAGCATGTACTTTTTAAAAAAGCAAAAATGTTGCTATGCCTCTCCACTTTCAGAGAAGTGTTCCATTCCCTACAGTTTGTTGATACTTACTCTGTCTTTCTGAGCTAATGACTGAAGGGAATCCAATAACTAATACATACTGACCTATGAGTCTTTTCCATGGAGTTATTGTTCTATAAAAGAGTGTGAATATGCATTTCAGCACTAATAATATAAACATCTGATGACAAAGCTCTGTAGCAACAGTATGGATTGAATTCCCTGGTAACTCCTTAGACACCTTCAGTAAAGCAGCAGCTAATTCAAGTGATGAACTATGCAGATTGACATCTGCCCTCAGATTTCCCTCTCATATAACACTTTTCACTCTTTTTTTCCCCTTTGTATAACATGAATAGAAAAGCCGTGGCTGAGTGGGAGATGAAGCAAATCAATCACTTGTCACTCAGCAGAAGCAAAGCAGTCACCACTGAGTGAAGACTTGTTGATTTCTCCCCACCCCTTTGCAAGGCAGCAGCTATTTGAGGTATACAAAGGTGAGAAGACAGAGGGAAAACTTCTTTAAAGCAGCTGATGCTTTACAGGCAGTGAGACAATACCAGGAATTAAGGACTAATTATTAGAGAGTGCAACTGGTCAGTATTAACCACAGCATGGGGCAAAACTAGTCTTGGGCTCTCTTGAGGCACCATCTTTTTACAGGGGAGTGCATTTTTCTCGACAGTAAAGCTTCTATTGATATAAAAGCTTAACAATAGGCACTACGGAGGTTGATATGCAGCACTGTCCTTTGCAACAGACAATGAGGAACAGATATTGTTATTAACTCTTGGAATAATGATTAGATTCATTTGAACACAGAAAAGACTGACTGAATAAATAATACTCTGACAGACAAAAAAAATCCCAAATCAGAACATTTGTAAAACATGCTATACAACGATCTGCAGAAGCAGTCAAATCACTACACTTGCTGTGTCAATTGATGAGCAAGAAATATTGACAGATTTCCCAAATGTTATTCAGCTAATTATAGTAATGATAACAACAATGTCTCGCATAATTACTGAAGAAAAACACATGGGAAATCAAGCCTGATTGCTCTGACAAGGGAGACTATCAGGTCCCATACACGGGGTTCACCACCAGCTAGGAGTATTTCAGACTCTTGTTCCCATGCCAGCTGTGGTCAGCTGGATGTGGCTTAGGCTGCACTATGACTTCTGAATCACAGGGAAATGAAAATATGTGATAGTGAGCTGTACCTTGGAGTCACAGTCTTTGCTCTGAATGACAGCTAGAGCACTGGCCTTGCACACAAGTCTCCAATATCTGCAGTGGATGGATCTTACTCTCCTGCAAGAAAAATTATCTTCAGAATTCAGTTTTCCTTCTCTTCCCATGAGTTTTTCTGAACTTTGTATTATAATGAGATTATATCAGTTCCTGGTGGCATGCTGAATCAATACTTTTAGAAAAAAACAGATATTTTCTATTCTCTCTTCCATCACAGGAATGTCTGAACTACTACAGTATCAACAGTACAGAGAACCCTGCCAAGAAAGTCCTGTCAGGAGAGCTTTCCAAATATGCTTGTCCCAGAAAACACTTTGCACAACTGAACATCAGGAAGTACTCTTCAAAGTGTCCATAAAGCTAAAAGGACAGATAACTGGGACCAGTGCTTCTCCTACTTCTGGTCCTCTTGGCTCTTCTTTGGGTTATTACAGCCCAATTTCAATCTCTTTTGAGTCAAGCCAGTGCAGGGTATAAAGGAAATGGGACTGCAATGGGCCTGGTATAATAGAGAAGACAGAAGTATTTCAGTGTTGCTCCGGTTAAGGAGATCTTATCACATGTAGATTTTTATCTTCAGGAAGGCAGGCTGCCCATAGAAAACCTCCCAAAACTTGTATATAAGTCCTTTACAGCCCATGCCTACCAAGCTTTTTTAAAAAATAAATAAACAAAATATTGTTCAAAGCCAGAAAGAAAAATTCTCTCTGTTGGACCTGCAATGAAAGCCAATAATAAACCAAATTATTTCAGGAGCTTTCAAGAGCATTTCTCCATTTTTTTCAGCTAAATTAAAATGAATCCACATGTTCAACTGTGCCTAAGCAAAAATAGTTACCATGGTTACAGGGGAGGTGGTTTTTTCTAAATGTAGTACAGTATATAAAATAATCAGCCAAAATTACTATGTATAAATTGAAGGCAGGTGGGCAAGCCATTTAAATATACCAAGTAAACAGAAAACCACCTTGGTAAAAATAATTCTTCAATATTTATGCCATTACCTTTATTACATTGTGAACAAGAACATGGTAATGTGGGGGGAGAGAGGGTGAAAGCAAATAATTGAAAAATCATCCCTTTAGCATCTGTGATACTAGCTACAAACAAGCTAACTACAACATAATATACTAATGCAGGTGAGTAAGTTAATATATGCTCCAAAACATAACTCAATAGAACTACTTTTATAGAGAGTGCTGTTTGGGACATATAAGGACCATTATTAATCAAAGAAGGTGTATTGATTCACAGACAGAGAAAAGAAAATACAAATGAGACAGACTGTACTTTACAGGTAAGACCCTGACTTACAGATGGCCCTTGCCTTTTCCACAAGGGGGAGTGTCTGCATCCGTAACAAAAGGATGGGTATTACTCACAGGAATAAAAGTTCTTTAACAAGACTGACTGGGTTAAGAAGATACAACCCTCCCCTCTCACCTTCAGACTTTTTCTTTGTTTACATCTTAGGTCACTTTTTTTTCTTTCTTTTTTTTTGGCACCATTTGCCTGAAGAGTACCTAACAATGGGAAACAAGCATATTGAAAAAGTCCTTCACTTTGGAAATTCTTGTTTTAAATCCATAATCTAACAATTTACTCTGGAGAAAAAAAAAAAACGCCTTCACTGACTGACCAGGAAACCCATTGCAAGTACTTAAAAGACTGTACAAAGAAAAGGATATGGTAGAAGAGTGCACAATACCCATAAATTATCTGATAAGTCCCCTTCATAGACAAACCAGAGCAAGGGTACAAATCAGTGAGATTTTGCTACTTTTGAACTGGAACTAGCCAAGACTATAGGAAAGACAATCACTGAAGGGAACTCTCCAACCAAAGCTTTGGACCAATAACTGAAACTAGGGTTAGGAATAATGAAGTAAGAAAAACCTAGACATGGGGACTTTCAGAGCTTCAACTTTTCTATCATGCTACATAAATTTAGTGAGATTGGATTTTATAATCCAAGAAACAGATTTTTTTTTTACTGTCTTCAAAAAATCTGTTTAAAAAGTGGGAGGAAAAAGTTAATAGAATCTCTAAGTTTTGAAAAGACCACTGAGGTCATCAAGACCAACCATCTACCATCATACGAACTAAAGCATGTCCTGGAGTGCCACATCTACACATTTCTTTAATGGCTTCACCACCACTCTGGGCAGCATGTTCTGATGCCTGACTACGCTTTCAGGGAAGAAATTTTTCCTAATACCCAATCTAAATATTCCTTAGTGCAACTTGAGACCATTTCCTCTCATCCTACTGCTAGTTACTTGGGAGAAAGGATGAAATCCCACCTTACTGCAACCTCTTTTCAGGTAGTTGTAGAGAGCGATAATACTATAAGATAGTAGAAGTAATGCAGCTTTGGTTACTAGATGATCACTTAAATAAAACTTTTCATATAGAAATGTAAGTGAAAGATGAAAGTGCCTAGTTGTTCCAATGACATTAGATATCAGAGGACTCTACAGCTGTTTATTTTCTTCGTACAAATGATAAGGAAGGAGATGGTACTAGTACTGTTGTTTATTTCCTGATTCTTTTGGACCACTATTTTCATTAGAGTCGAGACACATGTTTTCTTACTGACAATGCTACCAGTAACACCAAAGGTGTTGATTGTTACCATGTTGATCATTGCTGTTTTCCGTCTCCATGTTGGTTCCTGTGCAATTCAAATACCTTTTATACTTCTGGTAATACGAGGTGATCCCCCTGGCAAATCCTTACCTTAAAATGCTTAAGGCCATAGTCCAACGGGTTGGTCTGAATGCTGTGAAGCTACACATGTGTTCACTCCTATACAAAGCTATCAATTGCAGATCACAGATGAAATTCTTTAAAATCATTTGTAGTTCAAAGCTGCAGTGTCCTGATGTGATCTTGCAGTTTTTAATAATGCCCTATGATCTTATTCCTAACAAGAAATCTTACATTTTGCTCCCTGAGTATTTTTTTCTAACTCTTGCCTCACAAATGTGTAATTTAGGCAAATAATTAATTTGTCCTCCGAGGTTGCTCAGCATTGGCTTATTTACCGGGGTGGATGAATTGCTCAAACAGCAAAAATGCAGTGTGCTCTAAAATATAAACTGTCTTAGGCTGGTCAGCAAATTAGGCAGAAAAGCTGACTTAGTCCAAACAATAACATGAGTATCCATAGTCCATGGATGATGATAATACCTTGTTCATTTTGGAATGAGAACTGTGAGACCATGAAGTGAAAGACATCAGTAGTGTGTCTGGAAACAAGCTTAAGTGTGTATGAGTATGACTTACTGCTACCACAGTCCAGTGGTCAATTTTAGTACCTTTAAGAAGGATGTAGCAAGTCTTCTCAATCCCACTCTTTTCTAGGATGCTAGGATCTGTTCAGCAACCCAGGGCCTTCACTCTCATGATATTGACTGAACCAAGCCAGCAAGTACACCCTGTATAATATTACTCCCACCCCCAGGACCAACATAAATAATACTTAAAATGTGGGACTTACATTCCTCCCTTTTTCCCTTTCCCACTCTTAATTGCTTCTCTCCTGTTGTTTAATAAGAGCCCTGAGCCTCATGCTCTGCAGCACCACTGCGAGTTGCTGGCCAGAAAGATGAAAAGCAATGCTTCAAGCAGCCTGACGCTGAAAGGGGCTTGACAAGTCTTTGAGCAGCTTGGTTTGCATGTTGGGCTGGTCTTTCACCCACAGCACTGCTGCCAGTGGGACACTGAAAGGCAAGACTTGGCTATTTGTTCTGTCAGGGCTTAATGTATTATTACCACCCCTGATTGCTCATCTTGTGTCCTTACCAGAGGTTACTTCCCACGCAGCAGGGATGGTTGAAGAAACATATATATGTATCTTAGCTGGCTGTCTTAGTTTAAATTGATGATAAAAGTCGGTCAGAGCTGGAACAACAGGACTGTGATCAGGGGAGAGAGTGATGGTGTAAGTCAGATGAGAGCACACATTTTCTTCTGTCTGAACCAGGGGAGAAAACCAAAGGGGAAAGCACATTTGATTACCACAGCAAATGGTATATCTAATCTGAGACAGCCAGCAGGAAAAGACACCTTTTTTCTTCACATCACAGGTGATTTTCCTGTTCTGTTTTCAAGGATGCAGTTCACATCAGTCAACTTTTTCCTTTTTACCCAAAAGCCTAGTTATTTTTATTTTAACAGTGTATAAAAATTAGACAAATGGTCGGTCTGGCTTTCAATATTAAAATTGTTTACAGCGAAAGGAAAGGAAAATAAGAACATTGTTAAAGAGAAATGCCCAATGAAAACTTTGCATTGGAAGACTAATATTTTTTCCTCGTTATTTTTTTCCTGTTTTTACTAGAAGGTTAAAAAAACTTTAATAGTGGTTGTTTGCTGTGAAACTGCAGAAATTCAGGTCTCAGCATTTAATTATGCAAGCCTGAACTATAATGGAGTACAGTAACAAATACCATGGTACAACTTTCACACCCATGTCCATGTCAAGTATGTTTCAAAACTTTGTAAGTTTCACAGCAAACGTCTATTAGATTCACAGTTAGCAACATAACTCTGTTCATCCCATTTCCACAGAAAATGAGTCACAGTGAGTTAACAACAAAAATGCAAGTAATCTGGAATGCAATAAATGAATAGGAGAGGGAGGCATTGGAGCTTATAGCATAGCTTTTTGTAGCCAAGAATAGATGTTTTCTTGTAAAAAAATTACTCCTAGAAAAGTATTTCCTTGTTTCTTATTAGGAGATAAATCAAAGTTTTCTATGATAGAAAGGTCTCTTTCGCAAATATTCTTTTCTTTGTAATTGCTACTGAAAAGATTCTTGTTTGGCCCTTTCAGAGATCATGTTTCAAGGCACACTTCTTCAAGGAGGGGTGTGGAGTGTTATGCAACTTGTTACCTCTCTTACTTTGGTGGGGAGACTCTATGACGTACTACCTGTGTGGTTATTGCCCTACAGAGACCAGTCAGGTATCACAGAGCAGCGTCCTCCTAGCCTGGCCTGCCTAAACTCTCCAAATTTTTTTCAATAGGATCTTGCCAATTTAGAACAATAACAAACTTTTAACTAGCTCATTGAAACAGCTAATTAGCACATTCTGCAACACAATATTTTAACAGGAAACCAAGGCAAGGGATTGAGCAGGGATTTCCATACAGATTACACAAGTCTGAAAATGCAGGTAATGATATAATTGTGCTGAATCTTCCACCCATGAAGAATCAGGTTTGCTCATTCTGAAAGAGGACATTATAATATCTCTATTACATTTAAACATCATTGATGGGTGGAAAGATGATGATTGTCGTGTTGATTGGCATTCTTCTTGCATAAATTTCAATTGATTCCTTTGTACAGTACTCAATATGTAAATTTTCTGCCTTGGCCATAGATCAGTAGCCCAGAAATAGAAAAGAAAGGAAGGGAAAATGTGTTAATGTCAAAATTTTCTGTAGGATTATGACAATATAAATGCAAGTAATGCGGTCATAAAATCAATGATGGGCAGAACGTTAGAGTAATTAGCAGCCCATTAAAAGTGTGATGTTTGAATATAAAGGGCAATGATTTTTCTTGATGGAGTTTAAGTAGAAATATTTTTAATTTCTCTTTGAGGCCTGAAAAATATGCCCTGGAAACCTGAACACCAAGAGCTATTTTACAATGAAGGACTAAAATGTCTACTCCTAAGTAATTTTTGCTCCTTTCCAAAATGTTTTCACTCACTTTTCCCTCTCCTGAATCCATGGGACACACTTTAATGAATTTGGGGCTCTGTGGTATCATTTTTGTTCAGCCAAGATAGTAGAACTGGATTCATACAGTGGCCACTCTCATGGAATGTAGCAAATGTTAATCTGAAGTAAAACACCTCCAAGCTTTCTTCATCTCCTCATTTTTTGACAGGAGGGTGCTATGGTACATGACAGTGGGTGAGGCTCTACAAGGGATTTAACAGCAGTGCTTTCTATCCCTTTCATATACTTTTAAATAAGTATTCTTGGCTTCTTCTGGTCTGCAAGATAACAGCCTGCAAAAGAGAATATTCACTTGAGATTAAATGTTTGTTTACTGAAGCACATAATAATTTCAGTATACATAAGCTTTAAATAATGTGTAGCTTCATTGGAAATCTGTAGAATTAGAATGTCTTTATTATTTTTTATTAAAGTGTTTGATTTAATGCTTCTTGTAGAGAAAAAATTGATAATGAATACAAATGAAATAATCTGCTGGATGTGATAATCACTTTATAATACTTCCTCTGACTTGGTTTTGATTCTGTTATCAATGCATATTGAACACCCCTTTGGATATGATTGCGGTCTTACATCAGTTTCATGCCTTTTTCAGACTCAGGGATATTACTATTCCACTGGAATAAGCAAGACTGTAATCAGGTTTTCCATCTTTTTGAGCAGTGCAACTGTCATAAAAGATTTGTTTTCTTTGTAGCTGGTAATTTTCTTCCTTGGTCAATATGCAGTGTGATTGGTGCCTTTACACTCTGTTCCTCTTGGTAGATCTCTGTCAATTATGTTACATTTACATGACAAAACCATTATTTTCTATTAAAATGGGTAATAAAATCAGACAAAAATGAACAGAAGTCTGCATTGTAATGCTTGCCAACATGGCTATAGTTAATGTTCTTAGAAGTTACATGTTAAAATCAGTGCTGAACGTTAAAGACTCTTCTAAGTGGAATAGTAGATATTAAGCTACTTCTGCAATAAAGGAGAAAACATTTCAAATGCTGGTAAGCAGAAAGAAATTTTAATAATCTGCTATCCTACAAGGAATATTTTAAGAATTGCGGAGGCTGACCAGGTAAATCACACAAAACTAACAAATAGGTTAAAATGATTGGAGAGAGATTTTAGAAATATGTAGCATACGGATTTAAATTTCCCTGGCTGCTATGGAAAACATGCTGTACTTTATACCTATAAACATTTCTAATATAGAGCTAGATTGAGAGTTTTGATCTGAAGGTAAGAGATTAATTTTTCTTGACCTGCAAATGCACCAATATGTAGAATTTACAGGAGAGATTGCAGGAGAGATTTAAGAGATTTATTCAGATTTAGAAATGGAATAGCTACTTAATACAAAAAGTATTTGTATAGTGAGTGTATGTCCTTATTTCTCAATAGTGTCAGATATTAAGATGAACTATGAAAGAAATTGAAGAGACCAATTCAAAATCACACAGGTTGGCATTTTTTCATCTAGATATATTAACATTATTGCCTTCCCCATTTTCATTTCTAGTAACCTGAATTTAGGCTGAAATTTTGTTATCATCTTACTGCATTTACAATAGACCAAGGCATTGAAGAAGAGAGGAAAGCTGCACGTGAAACAGCAGGCTACCTAGTGCCACCTCACCTGCATGCAGCAGGTCTCCTGCCCTCCTCCCTTCCACCCAGACCCAGAGCTGTTCTGTTCAAGCCTGTCCCCCTGGCAAGAGGAATCCTTGTCCCAAAGCAGAAGACTATCTGTCTGAAATATTTCCATCTCCAGAGATGCCCACAGAACAAAACAATCAGGGTATTTCCCAGCGGTGGCATCTATTTTCTCAGAGCTTTTTTTTATTCCTCTCACACACTCCCATCCCCACCCCCAGAAAACCTCCTAAAATGGTCACATAGTTGTCTTACATCCCTAATGTATTGCATTGAACTTCTGTTATTATCTGGAGGTTTTTCTGTCTTGCAGGAATTTTTCTGGAAAAGGCATGCTAAGGACATTTGTTTCACTGTGGGTTTTTTTCCCCTGGATTTCAGAAATAGTTTTCAAATGCCATCCAATACTACAGATAAGAGCTGATTCATTTGCTTTAGGCTATCATGATGTGTCCCTGCCTGAAGAATGCACAAACTCTGGTCACTTCTTTGCTAGAAACCTATTCTTTGACAATCTGCTCTTTTACACTACTGTTCTAATCAACTTTTCCTGGTTTAGTGAAAATGCTTTAAAAAACCCTTATCTTGTCACAGTATGGATACTTAGTTCTAGATGACATTTTCAAGTGTTCCTATTTATTTTTTTAACTGTCCCCCTAGATCCGGATTGTTTATAAGCAAAAACACATTGATTTTCCTTCTCTGTCCATCCTGGTGAGAGATGTAAATTCTCTTCTAAAATAGAGGCTTTAGAGTCACTTTCCCCCACACATGAAAATTAAACAAAGCCTTCTGAGCAGTTTTTAGCGTGCAAGTGGTATTTACTGCAAACGAAGCTTGCTAAAACTGTCAAATTACTTGGCACTCTGTGTCTTTCTGTGCACTTTTTGTATTTCTCATTATTTTTTAAAAATATTTTTAAACAAAATCCTTTGGGAGTTTTTTGTCTTCAGCTGTCTGAAAGTCAAGACTATACATTTATTTCTGCTGGCGCTTTCTCTATTGTCCTACTCAGATAGTGCCCTGAACACCAGATAAATCTTATTTTGATAGGGGATTTGAGATTTTCAGAAAACATTCTCAGTCCAAGGAGGGCTTTAAATAAAACAATTAGAGGAATGGAGAGAAAGAGTTGCTAAACAGAGAAGTTTTTATTCCAGGCTTATAAAAGTCTTTTTCTTCCCTCGTTTCCCTAAGGGATGGCTAACAGATAAAAGAAGTGAATCAAACAGCAGCCAGCTTGCAGGTTTGCTTTTCATCCTCATGCAGATGGGCAAGTCTGCAGACATTTTGAAGCAAGCCTGAGGGACATATGCCAGGACTCCCATCTTTAGTAAAAGCTCATTCCACTTGTGCACAGCTTTGCATCCCTGAGAGAACGCTGGGGTATTTCTGCAGCAAGTGTCTGTCTGCTCTCCTAACTGGCTATAGGTTACCAATTTTACCCCTGACAGGAGAGTAATCTTCTGGATTTAAAGCCCGGAAGTCACACTTTTCCTCTTTTTCACCTTTCTCCTAAATGCGAAACCACAAACTGTTTCTTTAACACTTCATAAAGGCTAGAGACTGGGAATAGTGAAAGTACCTTTTCCCAGCATGAAGCACATAACCTTTGGATGGGAATTATGCAGAGAGGGCCACGTACTGGCTCAGGCCACAGGCTATCAGCTGCCAGGGACCTGCCTTGTGCTCCCTCATTCCTATTTCTAAAAATCTTTCATTTTAGAATGCAATATTCATGAGCTATGCCCTGATCCCAGTAAAGTTTGGGACAGCTTTATAATTGATTTATTACAAGCAGAATGAGGTTCTGAATGTTATCAATTGTAAATTCTGTTAGGCAGATGATTAGTTTTATGATGCATGAATTATCCATCCAAATACACATTGGTTCCTTGGAACAGTCTTAATCCATTAAGTCATGTTGAGTTACACAGTTAATATAATAAGGTTCACCTCACCTGAATTCTGAATCCACCTTACACTCTAATCATGAGAAATGGAAGCAAACACACAGGATAGAAGTTTGACTTTGTCTAGATGCATTAACCTCCCTGAAAATTTAATTTGAACTGTTTAGTGCTTATGTACATAACCTCCCTCTGTTCCTTCTGTGCTATACTGCTTTCTCATTTTCCAAAGCTTTACCCAAATTGCCTTCACATGAATAGCTGGAGGGTAAACTTGTAATGATTTTCGTCTTAGAATCCTAGCCTTTAAACAGTTCACAACAGTTACATCACTCTTCTCTCTCTTGAGTTAATGAAATGGAAGAATATACTGAAGAAATTTCCAGCAGTAGTGACTGTGGCATAGTTGCAGCCCACCAGTTAGACATCTCCATAGGGTTCAGGCTCCTCAATGTTTACCAACACACCACACCCTAGTCTTTGAGGTAAGTAGTATTCAGCAGGTACCCAGATAGGACTACTCAGATCTTATCTTTTGTAAATAGGGAGCACCTACAGTTAGACTCCCCAGATGAAGCAATGGCAACAGACCCTTGTGTTATGCTCTTTCATGATTCTCCATAGTCCTCTAGATCTCCCTGCAAAGTCCTCTGGCTGGTCCAGCTGCTCCGTGTCAGATCTCTGTTTATACAAAGATTTAAGAACTGAATCCTGCAAGATTCACATAACTTGAAAGAAGCCTGAATGGTCTTAAGGTCTATGCAGCCCTGCAGATAAGTTTGGTAAAAGACAACAGCTTCACGTCAATTCAACAAACTAGAAAGAAAAAAAGGTAAATCAGCTCTTTCATTAGAGACCCAAGGCTGGATTCAGCAACCAGTGAGTAACACACTACAGGCATGAAAGCTGGCACAGAACTGATGCACCTCTTTAGGAAAAGGAGTGTATTTCTTTCACAAGCCAGTGCAGTGGGAACAGGCACCCTCTTTTTGCTGCCAGTGAGACTGCTCAGTAGTCAAGCTGCACTTGGACTAATTACAAGCTCAGCCTCCTGTAAGCTCCTCCTGCTTTCAAGGTGGCAAAAGTTCAGTGAGAGTGAGGTGAGCCTGGTCGAGGTTTGTAAGGAGCCAATAGAGGCTCCTGGGCAGCCTTGCCCTTCCAGCCCTGGGCTGTGCTTTGCAGACTTCTCTCATTCCAGGTCAGCAGGCAGATGTGACCCCCAGTGTATTTCAAACACCACCTGGCATTCTTTACAGAGGAATTCCCTGCAGAAGTCTCATTCTTTACTGGACTATTAACTGTGATAGCTCATTGGTCATGTCTGGAACCTATAGATAGACTGATTTTCATTACCTTCGTGTAATTCAGTGGCAGCTCCACTGAAATCAGTGATGTTCCCTTTCTACAGAACCAAAATAATGAAAGTTAGTATCTGTTTCCTTAAGTGTCCCTGCAACAAAAGTTCCCACACTAATAAAGAAGAACTCTTTTATGTTAAGATAGACTGAGCCTTTTTAATTCACCATCTGATTTTTCCCAGGGAGAACTCCACAAATGTTTCAGGATGAAATCTTTCCTATAAATACAAAAATTGTCAAATTAGGGGATGTACCTCAGGATTCTGATTTAGTCTACTGGTTGTCAATGTCACAGTGCTGCTAGGAGTTCCTCCATCAATAAACACTTAGGAAAAAAAAAGGCAGTTCTGTCTGGAAAAGGCATTTGATAAATTTTAACAACAGCTGGCATGGTACATTATAGATGTTGAATATATAGCTTCTCAAGTAATACGCAACCTTTGCATTCAGGTTTTCTCTGGCAATCTGAGCGTTTCTATGACAAACAAGCAAAAATCCAGACCGATCTGGTAACAGTGCAAAAGATGCACTTCTTAATTATTATTTAACTTGCTCTCTTGATCTCACTGAAATGCTAATATAAAACTAGCAATTCACTCTCTGTTATAGTTTAATTAACATGGACCCTGGAGTACCCACACATTTCCACTAGATTAGTCTCTTCATCATCTCTCCATAGCCAGGCCCTAGGAGAAGAGAGGACCTCTCAATACAATATTCCAGACATGCTGACTCTGGAGAACTGCCTTCAGGCTAGGTACCAGAACCAAAGCATGTTTCCTGCTTCAAGCACACTGCAGCTGCTGCATGTACTCCAACCTGTTCAAAGGATCTTTAACAAGGTAGGGGTGGGGAAAACGGAGATTTTTTTTAACTCTCATTCTGGTATCTTCAGAAGAGAGCTCTCAAGACAATGCTAAATAAATACATAAACTAACAGTAAAAGATGTTTCATCTCAAGCAGCTTGCAAACTCTGTAGCTGAGGCTGAGTATTGGAGGAAAGGGGTACAGCGGGGAAAACAGAGCAGCAGATCACCAGTCTTGCTTTTTTTTTTTTTTTTTGGTCCCCAGACTTCTGAGGATACACAAATGCCTGACCATAGAGCTGACTTTTTAGCAGGTCTTGGTTGGCTGTTGTTTGAGTGGAGTAAGGAGAAGGGAAGGCTGCTGCTTGCTTCCTTAGCTTTTTTCCTGTGCCATAAGCACTGTTTTCTTCATTGGAAGTTGCCTGGAGGACACATCTGAACAACTGGTAGCCCACCAGCAGAGGAAAATAAAGATAATCTATTTGTGAATAGAAAGGAGAAACATGCTGTGGTGGTTTAGCCCTGGCTGGAAGCCAAACGCCCACCAAAGCCAGTCTATCACTCCTCTTTCCAGTTGCTCAGGGGAGAAAATATATATTAAGAGGTTTAGGAGTGAAGGACAGGGAGAGAGAGATCATCCCATAATCAACATCATGGGCAAAACAGACTCAACACGAAGTGAAGGAAAGAAAACTATCTAATTTATTACACTACACACATACAGTGAAACCAGAGTCAGACAATGAGAAGTGCAGCTAGATCTTAAAGCCCCTTCTCCCACTCCTCCCTTCTTAGCAGACTTCACTTTAGACATGATTTCACTCCCTTGTTCCTACCCATTGTGTCACAGGGAGGGGCAGGGCACTGGGAAAATGGGGGCTTTGGTCAGTTCCTTGCAAGTTGGTTTCCTTCTTGGCCAGGGCAGGGGAGGCATTCATTCCACACCCTCCCCCTCCTGTACTGTGGGGTCCCACCCACAGGAGACAGTCCTCCACAGACTTCTCCAACATGAATCCTTTCCCACAGGGCTTTATCTCTGCATCAGCTGCTCCACTATGGATCACTGCTTTGGCAGGCAGTAATAAATCACATTGTCTCTCCAGTCCTCTACCAGGTCACCAGCCTGCCCCCCGCAAACCTGTTCCAGCGCAAATCTGCCTTGCTCATCTCTGTCTCTCTTCTTGGGCTGCAAATGCTGGCCGGGGCTTGCTCCAACACAGGTCCCAGCATCTCCTGTATGTCTCCACCTGCTCCAGCGTGGGGCCTTTTCCATGGACTGTGGGGCGACACCCGCTCCACCATGGGTTTCTCCCAAAGGCTGCTGGGGCATCATTCTCTCCGACACCTGAGGCACCTCCTCTTCACCCTCCCTAGCCTTGGTGTCTGCAAAGCTCCTTACATCTCACTCCCTTCTCCAGTGGCAAAATGCAGCTGCTTCCATTTCTTTTCTCTCCTATATGTGATTCGCAGATGCACTGTGACCTTCACCGATTGGTTTGGCCTTGAATCGGACAACGTTTACTTTCTGGGGCCTGCAGAGAGCTTCTAGCTGCTTCTTGCAGTAGCCATCTTTGCAGCCCCCTGTTCTCTACCAGTACCCAGCTACACAAAATTGCGACACATGGATATTAGAAGTGGTGGAAGTGGTGAAGTGTCCATCAAAGTGTTTGCAAGAAATACTGAGTAGGAAATGAGTGAGAACAACTAGAAAAGAGAAGGCTGTTACAGACCCAAGCTGAGAGCATAGATCTGCTAATGAGAAGTACAGATGATATAATGTTAGGAGCCATTACCAATGCAGGAAGATTGAAATATCATGCAGAAATTACTACATGACCTCAAGGTCAGGGGTAATAGAGGCTGATTAAATGAAATCATACAAGGTGCAAAATAACGTAAATGCAAGAAATGTCTAGAACTTCTGTGAGCTAACCAATCATTTGGAAATTACAAAGGCATGTTAGCTGATGTCAGACTCTATTACACCATCAATGTAATGCAGACATGAAACAAAGCAAATACTCTCCCAGACTACATCACAAAATATGTTTCCTGAGAGAATTATTAGTGTCACTGCAGCAGACACTAGTTGCAACACTTCCTGAATTCTGGCACAGCACTGTCATGAACATTAAGATTAACTCCAGCTAGAAAAGGTAACATGACAGGTTGCTGGTATGCAGATAGGACTAAATGAGGCTGGACCACTCAATCTGCTAGACTGAAGGGTGGGAGAAAAAAGGTGACAGATGTCTACAGGTACCTTGATGGAACAAACACAAATGAAGATGTTTGAGGGAGAAGATAAAGCTGGCATAAAGGAATGGGTAAAACCGCCATGGATTAGAGCCATTTCACCACAGAAGGGAGGTTGCAAAATCATGCGGAGTGCTGTGTATTAGCAAGCTGCTTGGTACCAGCAGAAAAAGTACGACATGAGATGTAAGGAGGAGACAGCTGGGATGATGCAGGGAAGATGACTGACTGACTGACTTCCGTTGAAGAGATGTGAAAAATTCCTTTAAAACAGTAATACAGCAGAATATCATAGAAACATTGAGGAAGGACCTCTGAAGGTCACCTGGGCCAGTCACTACTCAACCACTATTGTTAACATCACTTCAGATGAGTCACTGCTGACTAAGCAAATTCCCTTGCTGAAAGATTTCTGTATTTCTCAAGGAAACAAGAAAGCCTTGGTTCTAAGGAAACAAATTAATAAATTCGCCTCTGAAAGCATCATTTGTCTTAGTGGAATAATTCTTCAATACCAAAGTGCAACATGGGTGAGAAACACATTGCTAGGGATTATCTTCCTTTTCCATAGCAAGTAACTGTTTGTCAGCTTTATTACTCTGTAGGCACCAAGTGCTAGTCTCAGGCTTTTACACAGCTGAAGACCAGATGTTCCTACATGTCTGGCTTGCAATCAATGTCCTAGACATAGGTAGTACCTTTCCAAGAGTGAAGAGGCAATTTAACATTTTTACCTTGATTTCGTGCTCCAGTCTGCCCTCAAAAGGAAGAAAAAAAAATTTATAAATCCTTCAAACAGTATCAAAATAAGGGGGGGGGGGGGAAGGGGAGTGTCATGCTTGGGTAAAATCTAGATGTTCTATGTCAAGAGAATTTTCTCTCTACAAAAGAAACTGAGATGAGTTAACGGATTACTGCAGAATACTTGCCCTTTCCTGTTGACTTGTATCAGCATTGTTCTGAATTGTCTTGCAAACAGAAGGCTAGCTGGTGAAAAATATGTGGGCAGATATGCAAAACCTGTAATACCAGATCACTGGTGATTATTCTTGCTTTATGAATCCTTTGAAACTGAACTCTGAAGGTTTATAAATTAGATTTTCCCAGTTCACCCCTCATTCCTGCAACATGGCTGTCAGTGGGTTCAGGCAGGATAAAAACATTAAAAGCACTATCATTTGCTCCAAATTATATTCAGCTGCATAAAGTAGCGGTCTGTTGCTACACACCTAAGCAGAACTGCTTTTCACTAGTATTCTAGGTATATTGGTTTCCTGAGGCAACTGGACTTGCTGGAGAACTGCCAGCAAACTCGGAGCATGTGGATTTTACTTATTTACTAACATTTTTGCCCATTGCTTGTTACCAGGATGAATCATATATAAGGACATTCAGAAACAATCACACAAGTTTGTCTGATCAGCTGCTGGTCTCGTGCACCTGCAAAGAATGATCCCTGCAGAGGGGGATGCAGACAAAAAATTTGCCTTCTCCCAACCAAGGTGGGGCTGTCCTTTGAAGCCAGTGCAGGAACTCATCCATGGGGCTGCAGCAGACAGCCTTGTCAGAGTGGGGAATTGGACAACTATGCTGCTTACAGGGGGAGCCAGGATGCCAAGAAACACAGAAGAAGCTGTGAACATTTGGCAGCCTGGAGCCCTGCTGCACCAAGATGGAGGCTGCAAGAGGAATTAGGGTTACAGACCAAGCCCAAATTGGGATCTTTTACACAGCAAATAATTCCAACTCAAAGCAAAGGTTTCTCAAAACTGAGCACTTATTTATTTTTTTTTTCACATTTTGTAGCAGAAACTTGAAATTGTTGACAGCACCAAATTTTTCCAGGCTGGAAGCTGTCAGAAATAAAAATATGGTTAGAAACTGAAAATTCAGTCACAAAAGAATGTGGACAGAGAAGACTCTAAATATTCCATGTATTTCTTGAAGGCAATTAATGTGTTCTCAAACCTCCTTCAGTTATTGAATCACTGAATGCTGAAACACTGTCACGTGAGGGTGCCAAGAAACTGCAGGGAGCAGCATTTTAGCCTGAAATTAGGTAAAACACTTAAAAAGTCAAAGAAAGCCATTTTATTCCTATAGGTCTTTATATAATTTCCATCTAGAGCCCTTTCCTGCTCTGTTTTGGCTTTCAAAATTTAAAGAGACAATTCCCATGCTCTCTACCCCCCACTGTGCTGCAATCTCCTAATGTGCATGAATAAATCCTGACACGGTCTGAAGCCCATAACCATCTTAAGCAGCAGAGAGGCTCACTCTGTTTATGAGAAGCTTTTCAGTTCAAATAGCTCGGCTGATTGCAATAGTGCCTGCTGATTGCGAATACCAGAGTACCGCCATGGGAAAGAGGTAGAGCCTGGGTACTGCAGGGACTACCGCTAATACACTAAGCCTTGCAGTGTTCCAACATAAAAAATTACAACAGGATGAAGTACTGCAAGGAGAAAAATGCCTCTCCTGAAAGGGAGCAATCCGTGTTCCACATTCAGCAGAAACAACAGACCTTGCCATCTCCATTGTTCAGATCTCAAGGACATTGTCAGATCTCCTGGGAGGTACTGAATATTGCATATGACAATTGGTTATTGGCACATTCAAATGGCTGGCTTATTTCTAACTGGTTGTTTGAATAGCCAAAGTGTACTTTACCGGTGCTGCCAGACAAGCTGTGCAGGCAAACTCAGGCTATCTGCTACACTTAGACCTCTCTGAAGCCATATGGCAAGGAGCAGCAAGGGCTGATGCTCCCAAAGTGCAGGCAAGCGAGGAGCCAAAGGCAACCAAGCAGAGGGCATAACCTTCACCCATGAAGCACAGTCCCACAGGGGCTGTGCACACTATGCAGAGCTGGACTCTAGTGACAGTGTCCATCAACAGTCCCAGACAGAGTAGAGTGCTCATTCAGGAGAAAAATGAGATGGTGCCAACAATAAAACCAGAGGCAAAGTTACAACTTGGGTCCAAAGTCCATACAGGGCCAAAGACAGGACTGGAGACAAGATTTTACATATGCCCACGACCCATCCAGGAAACACACTTCCCAACAGCATGTCCAAGACCCATGCAGGAGACAGATCCGGAGACAGGGACATCCCTAGCACAGCTCAGGCACAGACCAGGTTCCAGACCTGAGCTGAAGTGGGGCTCCCAGACCCAGGGCACAGAGCTTGGGTAAAGGCTCAGATGAACACTTGTTGGAGCCCTCAGGTCCTGGGTGCTGGAGCATGCCTTATCTTTTTGCTCATATGGAGCTTTAAAAGGTCATTCAGGTTTTGTCCTGTAGGTTTTTGGGGTTGTTTTTCTTTTAAGCAAATGACTTGAGAACCCTAGTATTGGGCTGAAAGTACTCCACGTTTCTCTAACTTTGAAACTTACCCAGAGGTATTAAATGGATAGATTTCTTATGACACCTATACAGATTCTTAAGGTCCTATCAGATCTCCTGTATTTCATTTTGTCTTAATTACCATTACTACCACGCTAGGGCATCTCTCAGACTTTTAATGCCTCAGACTAGGATCTCTGAAGCCATCTCCAGTTATCATGCCTCACTGATGACTTACCAGGGCTTATGCCAAGTGCACAGGTCCAGAGCAGGACACGGGCTAATGTGGGGGAAATGAGTAGCACAACACAGCCAAGCCTCTGGTACCAAGCAGCCCTCATAGGTAATACAGCCCCTACCCACAGCCACATGCTGTCACTTCCCATCCAAATAGTAGGACCAAAGGAATTTGTCACGGCGTGAAAGTCAGCAGCACAAGTGCATTTTTTGCACAGGTTGTCCATTCCATTTGCAGTGACTCTTCCAATTTTGATAAGCTACTGAGGCACTTCTCGCAGCAAAATCGTCTAACCTTCTCAGTCACGGGAAGCATTAAGCTCTGGGAGACACTTGTACATCACCACAGTCTGTATTTTATCAGTTGCACTTAACAAGCTATTTGCAGCTTCCTAGTTTCCTCCAACACGTTGCACATTCCTTCAAATTAGAGCAGTGAGAGCCAGAATTGCTGACAGGTTTGTTCACTGCTCTTACCAACAATTTGCAGAGATTATAAGCCTGTCAGAAAGATATCACTGGAGATTTAAGGGCTTTCTTTCTAGAGTCATTCTGAAATGACAGTTAATGTGCAGATAGCTTTCCATCATACTCTCCCACCCAAAAAAAACTTCTTATATACAGCAAAAGTATGCTGTATTTACAAGAAAGAAAAAAAAAAAAGCAGAATATTATTAAATATGTTTGTGAAGAAATGCATATATCTTCGAAAATTCTACTAATACATACATTCATTTTAAAGCACCAGACTAGGAAACTATCATCTGTATTAGAGTGACAGGCTCATGGACCTAGCTTTCGCTGGCTATAGCAAGGAAAATAAAATATAAATCTCAGAAGCTGCAATTTGTTGCACTGCATTCTTCTGATGCAGAAACGTGAGCAGGACACATGAATGGTAGGCTGGAGGCACCTTTGATAACAAGGTTCAACAGCAGAAATATGTACGAGCAGAATACTGGTTTCAGCTGAGCAGTGTAGTAGGAACATAACTGACATTTAGGTGGACTTTTAATGGTGACTTCCTCTAAGTAAGGCTGTATGTACCTAACAGCCTCTCTCATTTAGAAGTTAAAAGTAACAAAAAAATAGTTAAACACCTCTAAAGATAACTCAAGTCCACCAAATGGAAAATCACTAACTATAAATGGCTTGTTTTTCTGTCATTGTCCATATACCAAAAAGCTCCACCTCAATGTCAGGTTTCTATAACAAGAAAAGTGAGAACAACTCAAAATTCTTTTTGCTGTTGTCAATCTATTTTAGACCACAATTCTGGCAGCTGAACAATATGCTTTAAATGAAGGGGTATAAGGCATTAAATAACAGTGGTATCATTTTTTCATAAGCTGGCACTGTTTGGTTGAAAGAAATACAACTGTACGTGTGTGACTGTCTTGATCTATTGTTCCATCACAGCAAAGGGCACTCAGCCACTGAGAAGCAGCTGGATTAGAACAGGAATTAATTCCTTAATACCAAACTGGCTGAGACTCTTAAACAGCAAGGTTCCTCATGTCCTTTTTACGAAATCACGGTGCTCACAATTCATTGTAAGAACGATAAATAAGATCAACTTCTTGGAGTAGAATATATATTCACAGGACTAAATGATGCTCTCGCAAAGAAAGAGCGTCAGGGCAAGGGAGGGTCTGCTCAGAAGACTGCGTGTTTGGGCTGATGGGATCTGAATTATGTCTTGAGGAGACACTAGGTTTTATCCATATACCTGGCCTTCTGAGATGTATGTTTACACACTTTCCTCCCTGTGATTTTAATCCTGCTTTGTTGCATGTACAGGTAATTTTGTTTAATTAGTGTTGTGTTTTCTCCTCAATAGCTGTGCTGCTTAGGGAGGTAGTCTCCATTTTATGCACACAACTCTAAGCACTACTATCCTCTGCAGTTACTGAGACTGCCCAGCCTTTCTCTTTATCCCTCTTACCACATTTCTCTTTCATCATATACTGGAGTAGTTATGTGGCAGCTACATCTCTTTTATCCCCCTTTTTATTTCTGTATTTTGTATAAAGAAAGAACTGATGAGAAGCATGAGTTGTTTGGGGTTTTTGGTCCTGGATTTCTTTCTGTGGTAAATCCTTGGGTATTTTCATCCATGGATATTTTGAAGTAGGTAAGTGTATCTGTTTTCTGCTGAAGTTTGTGAAAACTTCATAGAGATGATGAGGTCAACCTGGGCAAGCCTGCGGCTTGATCTCCCATGGAGCTCCTGATAGTAAAAAGGAGCATTTTAATTGCTTCTGCTTTTCCTGCCAGTGCATGTCTCCTTATCAGAATTGTTCCTACTCAGAAGACAGTATTATCAGGTGTTAATTATTGGAAGAGTAGCCCAGGGACAACCAGGCAGGCTTGAAGGCCAACCAGCCAAATGACTTTGAACTACAGATGTGTATTTTCTGGTTTTGATTTAATGGTCATTTTTCAACTATGGTGTGGTTTTTATAATGCACATCTTAGCAAGTGTAACAAGAGAAGCTTGCAAATTTTGAGAAAACAGTTTTCATATTAAATCTTCATAGGAAGAGAATGTTGTTGAACCATAAATTTTCTCCGTGTCAGGTTTCTCAACAGAATAGTTTGATCTGTCTTGATTTCTAAAATACAAAAAGGAGGCGAGCATCCAGCACCCTTTCTGCCTTCTCCCACTCTCCCCCTCCAGGCTTACTGGTGATCTTAAGCACTCGACATACCATATGCTGTCCAGTGTCCATAAATACTTCCTCAATATTCTTTTGAGGTATCTAAATGCATTATTAATGCTGAATCCCAGTCATATCAACAGAGGGAATCTAGGTCCATGTCTTCCAGCTTGCTTCCATCTTTGGACAATATTTACACGTTACTGTACACTACAATGTGGCATTTATTAGAACAGAGCAAGCTGATTAAACATATAGATCATCCCTCCAGCTCTAATCACATACCTCCTCTTCAAAATTCATGTTTTTATGACTCAGCCTCAAGTCTAAGTGAACAATGCTCACAACACCAAGTTTCTAAAATTCTTTGTGCTCCTGCAGCTAATGGAAGCTCAAGTATTATCTGCTATGCATAAGGGTGTGAGTAAATTGCAGAGCTTAACCTCTTCTCACTGAGTTTGAGTAATTACTTTCCCAATTAGTCACTATAAAAAGTTGCTGAAGAAAACTGCATTACATGGTATTTATGGGCAATATTAGCAAATATGTTTTGCTGTAGAAAACAGAAAGAAAATACAATAAGATTCTCCCTTGGATTGAAGGATAAAGCTTGTATTATACAGTCTCTCTAATACAGCCTCCCTAATAACAGACAGAGGAAGAAAGTGCAGTGGTTAGTAATAGTGGTTTTCTTTATGGAACATACGGATTTCTGCAAGTGTTTCTGATAGGACTGCAGAGTGTTTTACATGGAAGGAAGTCCCAACCGTGAGAAAGGCGTAGAATCACAGAATGTGTTAGGTTGGAAAGTACCTTTAAAGGTCATCTAGTCCAACCCCCCCTGCAATAAGCAGGGTCTTTCAGAGTCCCATCAAGCCTGACCTTGAATAAGCGTGAGTGAAGCAGTTATGAGTTTGTAAAAGCTTTAACACCAATCTATGTGAAGTAAAAAGAAATAGTGCTGCGAGTTTAATGGGTATTGGAATGGGGTGAAGAAGAGCAAATAAAGAAGAGTGAAGAAGCAATAGACATGGTGCCATCCAACCATGCCTATAGGGAGAGACAGATTCTTTGGGAATTCTTGGTGGGACAACACAACAATGTTGTTACACTCAAAACTTAATTTCAGCCAGGACCCTCTGCAGATCAGGTCCTTTTACAAAACTAGTATCCAAGACCCTCTGCAAGTCATATTGCTGTCATGCCCAGTTGCCCATCCAGTGCCACCCTCACACTGGGAGCTTCACCAAAGATCTTCCTGAAACCCCAGCAGCTCTCTGGAAATGGCTCAAAGCCATTTGAGCCATGACTGGGATGTGGGAGAGCCTTTAAGCTGGTGTGGGAGCAAAGGCCAGGAACAAACCCAGTGCAAAGTTTGCATTTTTAGTGTTTATTTGCTTCAGCTGTATTTGCATGGTGCAAGAAGCTTTATGCAGAGCTGCTTGGTAGGCCTTGACAGTGGGAGACACAGTTGTGAAAGATCTTTCTGTTGATGGTGTTGGAGGACTTTGGGATAGCATTTGCACAAGAGACTGGGAAAATAATCAAATAAGTGGCGCTGATTAGATGATGATCTTCTGCTGAATCCCTGTTTAAAATGCTGGTCCACCTTTCAAATGCTTCCCTCGTGTGCTGCATCCCATTTTGCTTAGTAAATGAGAATTGTTTCAAGATACTACTCAAGTGCTTTTTCTCAGCAAGCTAAATGCATTTTGCTGGTGATTGAGAAAGCTTATTCCAGCCTCTGACAGGAAATGACCAGGGCTGTCAGGTCAGACTGGGTAAAAAAGAATGAAAGTCTCCTCATATTCAATCAGCCCCCAATTACAGTTTATCAGCAAGAGAGCAGATCAGAAATGAGTTTCTTTTCAGCTGGAGCTCTCTGCATACAGCTATACGAGCCTTGGTGCTCCACATCTAATAAATAACCCTTGGTATTTGGTTCCCTATCTGATCTATCTGCTTCTTCTTATGATCATAGGTTTCTCTAAATGGGAAAAAAAATAAAATATCCAGCCAATAAGAAGTCTTTTGTTTGTTTGCTTAAAGTTTCAAGCAAAAACTGCAACTTTATTCTCTTACCTTTATTCAAGGATTTACCTATCTTATTTCCCTTTACAGATCAGTTTAGTCTCTGATGAATCCATCATATTTTGAAACCTAAGCCTATCCAGACTTGACTAAATCTATGAAACTTGACACAGCAAATCTTTTCTCCTGAATACATTGTGATCTCGGATATTACCAAGTGTGTCTTGTCTACTTTGCTGAATATTTGTCAAAAAATGTTTTGCTGTTGCAAATAATCTCCACGCCTTTTCCCCCTTTTCAAACCTACAATGGAAGAGGTTATGAATTAGGATAAATGTCCATATTTCTTTGGAGAAAAAAATAGTGAAAGAAATAGTGAAATCTCTACTATTCAGATGCAGAAAAGCTTTAGCTTTTTTTTTCTTTTTCCATTAATGTCACATCATCCAAAGCCTTCCTCAGTCCACGCTTTTTGACTGCTGACAGAAAATGCCCAGTGCTAGCAAATGTTTTGCTTTATGCTATGACCATGCAGAGATACACATAACTGATGGGAATGCACACTGAAAAGAAAACAAAAGTGTACAAGACTGTGGACTTTGATTTAGAGACTTGAGGAGTTAGTTGTGGGTTGGGGTTTTTTCCCTATGATGCGCATCCCACAGCTGGACTACCTACTTAAAATTAATGAAGTAGAGGCCCAAAAGAAGAAATCCATTTACTCAGCTAAATGATGCTACAGGCATATTTTGTATATGTACCTGCATGTGGTCTTTATTCAAGTAAGTGAATATATAAATCTATCCCATAGCCACATGTATTAGAATACACTGAAATGTATGCTTGCTGAATATCACTGTGGATTATTGTGTAAGTCTATAGGGTTTAAAATACAGTGTTTTAGGGTCTCCTTTCTGCAAAATTTGCAATTATCCAAGAGAGAAAAAAGTCTTCCAAGAAAGAACTAGTTCAATGACTTTAAAATTTTACTCCAGCATCTGTTCTTCTCTGTGTGGAAGAGAGAAATTGCTTCTAATGATAATTAATGCCGGCCTTCTCAAACTCGACCGTTTTGTGGTCTGTGACCATAAGGGCAGCAATTCTTCTCTAAGCAGAAGTAAAAAACCCCAGCTGAAGTGTTCACCATTAGGCAGTCTTATAAGCCCAGCCACCAAAGTACTTGATGCCAAGGGCCACCAGTCCTCAAGCAGAAGACTGGATCTCAAGAAGTCTGCTGGCACATAACCTTTTCTAAGCTCAGCAGTGTTCAGCATCTGATGGGCCAGACAGGAGCTATGACATTCAGATCCTGCAGCAATGACAACAGTGTTCATTATTCCTGAGAGCATGTCTTCCTCGGGCATGAATTGTCCCAGCTCCACTGAAATTAAGAGACGTGCCAAACTCTACCAGCCAAGGGATCTCTTTTGGTTTTCAGTGTAGGGAAGACGAGGAGCTAAACAGCCAAATACTCGCAAGTCACAGGTAAAGGATTGTGTCATCTGTACTTCATGGTTTTTCTGAAAGAATCATAGGTGCAGTCGTACAAATGGATTTTTTTTTTTCTGTAGTCATTTTGAATCCCTGGTTTGGGTGCAGAATACACTCACTGACCATTAATCTGCACTTCCCTGATCCATCCCTCAGGTCTAGAAAGCAAACAACTGCTATGTTTTCCTCAACACAGGGTTTTCTTAATTCTTCCTCTGGTCACAATGAGGAGCTCTGAAGCTCCCAGCCATGGGAGCCTCATGGATGTGGTTCAGATGAACTGTAGAAGGTGGAAGTCAGGGAGTGCTCTGAGGTTTTTTTCTTAGCATAAATCCGCTGCCAATGCCTCCTTTGAGTCTTGGTGCCGCTGAGAAAGCTGAAATTATAGTGATTTCCATTCTCTCTCTCTCTTTTTCTTATTTTTCATTATTTTGGCAAAGAAAATGGAGTTTCATTCCTCATGCAATAATCAGCAATACCTATACTGAGTATTTTGAATTTTCTATGTAAATGCTCATGCTAACTGCTGAGCTCAGTTGTTTTTTAGGACACAGAGGAGGTTTTTCTTCACCTGGACTGTTGAGTCAATGAAGCTGGAGTATTTCAAAGGTGCTATTAGCAAGGATTGGACACCTCAGTTTTTAAATCAAATCTTAGTCTGAATGTCAGAGAAAGATGCAAAGCTCCATTATTCAAAGCTGTGCAGTTGTCCTTTGATCTATCACTGGTAATTTAATGCAGGGCTTTGCTGGCTCTGGTCAATTATTTTCCACTGCTGTTTCTGCTCCTGCTTTTGAGTGTTTTATACATTTTGGTACAGCTTTCCCTTAAACTATAGGGTTGCAGAGAGGAAATTCAACGAGAGAAGAGAGCTGATTTGCTAACATAGTATGTGCAGCTGCAGTAAAACTAAAGCCACCATAACAATGTGCTCCTTCTGCCCATGATGCAGCAGCAATTCTTCATTGATCACTTTTCAAAGAAGAGAGAAAACAAAAACATGACTAATTTCAATCTGGATGCTTGTCACTTCTGGCTGGGCAAAAAGCATCCACCAAAATATAGAAAAGGCTTTAAAACATTCCTTAGCAATGGTGTTGGGGAGGAACATGAACTGCTTACTGCATGGGAAGTGAAAAATCAGCTCCTTCCTGGTACCTGTCTGTGGCCTGTTTCACACAGCAAATTTACACGTGGCAGGATGATAAGCACATCATGGATCTTGATGGCAAGTGTGCTCTTGACTTCTGGAAGAGCAGACTGCATTACTCATACTTTCCAGTTCTGCACAGTTCATGAGAATTTTACTTAGAGAAGGTCTTAGAAAAGTCCCAGATTGTACCAGGCTCAGGTACATTTGTCCCAGTACCTGCCCACTCAGAGAATGGACAGGGTGGAGGATAACAGGGCAGGCTGGAGAACTGCTTCTTCCTTAGGCAGCAACAGCATTAACAACTGCCCCAACTCCCTGCCACATAGCTGGGCTGTGCCCTTCCTTCCCCATCTCTCTCCTCCGCTTGTTTTCAAATGCTGCCTCTAGAAAAGAAAATAACATCTGACGTGAGGGTAGGGTGAAGAGGCAGATGAATGCCAGCCTTGAAAGCAGTAGGGAATCACTGTTAGCTTTCCAAGCTGAAGGACTGCCATATGAGCAAGCACTGGTTTAAAATACAAAAAATGCAGATGAAGCAGGGACAAAAGTTAGGCTTCTGCTGGGAAAGTGTTGATTTAGAAAATGAATGCTGCAGTTAGTGTTAGCAATGTTTTTGTCAGCGGGTTCAGCCAAGGCTGGAAGAAGCCAAGAACCGCTCTGAGGCCTGGGGATACTCTGCTTTTGAGGAACGTAAAAACATAACTGCTTCCCACTGTGTTAATTAGAATAAGTATTTAAAATAGAAGATACCAGCTTTTTATAAAAGCAAGGTTTTGGAACTGTGGTCTGTGGTGATTGTTCTGGTGGGTATGCATGGGATTTTCTCCTGGGCAGGCATGAGGAGCTGAGCATGGCCCCTTAGGCTCAGGGAGATGTATCCAGGGGAACCAGGGAGCTCCAGGAACATTCCCCCTTCCCATGTCACAAGACACACTAAGTGATTTAATCTTTTCCAGGAGATGGTGGCTCTGTGTGTTGGCACAGGGCTGCAGAAGATACAGCGCAGGCTGTGAAGGACTCTGTGGCAGTCACAGTGCAGATCTGGGCGGTGAGGCGTGGCCCAAAAAATAAGTCTTCCTCTTCTTCATAAGCAAAATCAAAGCTGTAGTGAGACACTGCCACTTGCAAGAAATGACAAGGCATGAGCAGAAACACACAGACCTTGGGTGGGACAAAAGAAAAACACTGCCCTCGGATGAACAGCGCTCTGCCTGCTGGGGTGCGAGAGCCAGGTGCACAGAGCCCCGCTTCTTCCACTTTTTGCCTTTTCACCCATCCCTCAGTCTCATGCGTAGCACACCTCATGCTACTTTGATTTCTTACATGTATATCCACACCTTCTTTGGGATCTCCCCGATTCCCCTGCCTGTGTGACCTCTTCTTATTTACTCTGTGTTCCCACTCAGGTTTACCATCTCCAAAGTCCTCATGGTATTTTGGTTCAGGTATCCCCCAAGTAATACTGGTGGGTGTGACACTGTAACAGGATTTCTACTGTTTCCTTGTTTTGAATGGAACAATTTCTTTTTTTTTTTACAGATATTTAATGTCATGTTTTAGACTAACCACTGAGTACTTCCATGACACATTCCAATAATAGTGCCCTGCCAGCTTTTAAAAAGTCACTTCCTGTACCCTATTCATAGTTTAAATTAAAAATATTGATCACCTACTATGAGACCTAAACCACCTAGTTCTTATTGAACCTAATTAAAAAACATTATCAAAGAAGACAAAGCATTCAATCTCATTGGTCTGATGGAAATTTCTTGTCATCAGCGTACAGCCACAGCTTGCTAAAGTGCTAAATCCTGTGGGTTTGGGGATATCAACACCTACTTACAAGTTCAAAGAAGATATTTTCTTGATTTTAATTGATTTTAAGGTCCATCTCCCCAGCTGGGTCATTTAAAATTGATCACTTATTAGGGGGTGAGGGGAAGAAAATAGAGCACATTTACCTCCTATGCTGCCTGAATGAGATGATAGGGAAGTATATTTTCCAATCTAAAATCCTAAAGGATGTGAAGACTGGAATTGATTGGTTCACACATGTAGTTTTCCAATTAAGTTGGTTAACTTTCAGATAAAAATATTTTTTGTTACTTAAGAAATAGCAAATTGCATATAAATTATAGGGAACTATCATATTTTAAATGGATTATTTTCACAAATTTATTAATATCTTTATAAATCAAATAATAAATAAATACATTTATGCCTATTTAAAATAATAAAATTATACATTATGATTGTCAGTCATGGTTTCAGTAAGTGATTTGAAATTAATTTAATTGAATGGAGTTATCCTGAATATCTCACTCATTTGCTGTTAACTAGCACATAACTGAGCCTAGACTTAGAAAACATTTACACTCATCAAAAGTGAATCAGTTAAGACATACAGAACTTTCCAAATGTCCCTTCCTCTCCCAGAAAAGTCTTTCTTAATGGAATCAGTTGTGAGTGGATCTGTTGATTTTTTTTTTCCTTTTAAACATGTTTCCCTGAAAAAAATGCTGTTATTTCCCTGCTGTTTAAGTCTTTTCCTTTATGGATGACCCACCCAATATTCAGAAAAGAGACACTAAGGCTGCACCTCAGCCCTGAATTTTCTAAAAGGTTCTTTATTTTTCATCAGCCAGAAAGGTTTTGGCTATGTTAAATTTGCAGTGTACAGTAGATTGCTAAGAATCTGATTTTTTAAAGGGAAAAATGAGGTCATGCATCAGTATTCTGCCTTTTTTTTTAAGTCTTATCTCAAAAGCTACTGCCCTATGTCCTTAATCCTCAGGGAATGGATGGTTGTTAACCATAAATTGTCATTATATTTATAAGCTTTGCACTAAATATAAATGCTTTCTTTTTCTTTTTTTCTCTTCTTTTTCTCTTTTTTTCTCTTTTTTCTCTTTTTTTTCTCTTCTTTTCCTTTTTTTTCTTTTTTTCTTTTTTTTTTCCTTTTTTTTCTCTTTTTTTTCTCTTTTTTTCTCTTTTTTCTCTTTTTTTTTCTCTTCTTTTCCTTTTTTTTCTCTTTTTTTTTCTTTTTCTTTCTCTTTTTTTTCCTCTTTTTTTCTCTTTTTTTTTTGGTATAATCTCTCTCTCCTTGACTTTTTTTTTCAAAACAAAACAAAAATGACCTAATAGTCACATATTTTACCTGATTCACTATCTGTCTACTGCTACCGCCTTTTCTAAATGGCTTCAATGGTGTTAAAGGATCCATAGGCATTTAAGACAGGTACGGTTGGAGATGTCAATTACGGTCATTTAATAATATGCATGTCCATCTTTTTGTAGATAAACAAATGAAAGCTGCTAGCCTAAATTCAGGTTGCTTCTATCTAGTCCCACTATTGCAGGTATAGTCATGCTTTACAGCTAGCTTGGCAAAGCCTAACGCAAAACATGTTGCTGCCATAGGATTGGAACTGTTTAATCTTTCACATCTTTCAACCAATGTACAGTATTTGGAGATTTGGTGGACGAAAGGCTGGGGGGTGGGGGGTGGGGGGTGCAGGGGGAGTGTGGTGGAACTAACCTTAATTTCTTTAAATAAAAAGGAGTCTGCCAGACAGCCCCATCTACAATATAACTAAAATATCCTACGTTGTTCTGAAGCCTCTATTAAAACCTGTACTGATGAACTCCAGGCTGCTGGTGAAAGGGACTGAGGGAAGCATATGAGACAAACTTATTTTAATTTGTTAATCAGGCAGAATATTTTGGTTTAGCAAAGATTGCCCTGCCCGGGAGCAAACACAAGGGGCACATCACCCAGTACCTGTTAAATGCTTTGCAGAAGTTGTCTTTAGCTTGGTCTGTTGGCCTGCAGCCAAATGGACTTCATACAGATTTGGGCATGGGATAAAGAAGTAGCAAAGGGATTAGAGGATGAGGCTAATTATTCCATAGAAAGCATTGAAAGAGACAAGCAGCTGTAGCTGTAAGTAAAAACATTTCAGAAAAAACACTCTAAAATTAGGTATTTGTGTCTTTTAAATATCAGGTGTGTAGATTGCAGCTCTCTGCTTTACTGCCCCAAGGTGTATTTTCAATAAACACTAGGAGCAATAATGGTCCAAGCACTCAGGTGGAAATTTTGTTCAACTTCTGGGCCACAAAGTCTGAGAAAAAGTCCCTACTTCCCCAACTGAACCCATGCAAGTCCTGATAAATTTTTTTTACTGCATCAGGTACTTGCAAATACAAATGCCAGTGGGACTAAATAGCAGGCATAGATGGAAATGGCCATCTATAGTGTTGCTTTGGCTCAAGCAGTGGCTCACAGCAGTGACATGACCATTTCTAACCAGCTACAGGGAAGTCCAATTCATCCAGACAGCATCTTTTCACTCTTTTGTTTTCAAGAAGAAATCAAAAAAAGAAAAAACAGTATGAAGATAACTCTTCCCAACCCAAGACAAGAAAAACACCTACCTCTCTATCTGTTTTGCTGTCTGCAGGACTGTTTTAATGCTGACTTCTCACATTTCTTGAGTTACAGCAATGTGTATCAACACAGTTTTCAAAAGCCAAGTAAAATCCCTGGTGTGCCAGACTGCCTGCCTTGCCCCGAAACAGCCCATCCTCTGACTCATGCAGCCACAGGAGGGGTCGGTGGCTGCTGGGGGACAGCCAGCAGGTACCTGAGGTCACACAGAGCCAGCCCATGGACAGCTGTCACTGCACAAAGCTCTTCTGAAGGGAAATAGGTAAGAAGGAGGGGAGCAAAAGGTCAATTGTCTTCAGCGCAGATCGCCTTGGTCACCAATTTTATAGCAACTGCAGCCAGTGTATGAAGCTAATATGTTTGTACAAGTCACCGCATGCCTGCAGCGTGGTAATTACATGCGTTGCACTGGCTAATTTCTGACACATTTTTTTCTGGCAATGGCCTGTTCTATTTGCATTGCACAAAGTAATAATCTTCCACACTGTACATAACCTTCTCCCAGAGAAATGAAAGTCAACTGGCATCATTAAACGAGCCTCATTGTCTTTGTATTAACAACGATCTCATCTGACATCAGGAACTGTAACTGTGTTGCGAGATGAGTTTCTCCTGCTATATTAAACACTGCTGATTTTCCTGTTTGCTCCATGCTTTCTTTCATGTAAGAGAAATTGCTTCATTTTGTCAGTTAATGCTTGTGGCGGAAAGCAGTTGAGTTTGTTCAGGGAAAACAAGGCAAATACTTCTATATTCTGTATTCAGAAATTTACAGAGAGGGTAGAGGCTATTACTCTTTAAATAATTAATCCTGATGGCCACACATTTCTGAAAGCCAAAGTAATATATTCACAAGACTACACCAAAAAAAAAAAAAACAAAAAAACAAACCCCAAACAAAAACTCCCTGAGAATGAATGTGTCTTGTATTGTCCTTCTCTAGCAATTTATCAATCTCTGTGCCGTGAATCACTGGTGGGCCATAAATTATGAAATGCTACAACTGCAGAACATTATAAAAACACACAAACTTCCCTGTGAATGGGCAAGGAATAAAATGGGGGAAGATTAAAAGTCATAAACATTGAAAGCATGCCAGATTATATTTGGCTGAAAAGGAACACTATGGTATGAGCCCTGGGAAAATGGTGCATGGATTATTTTCAAAATAATTAGACCATCTCGGATGATTTTTTTTTAAAGTCTCCTTTGATTGATCAAGGCTGTGGTGTGGCATTAGGTATCACAGGCTTGACAAGAGTGACCCAAACACAAAGGCATAAAGAAACTCTGCCTGGGCGTGTTCGGGCATTTGCTCCATTCAGCCCTTGTTGCACCTGCCTCGAAGGCTCAGTGTTGGGTTGGGAGGCATACATTAAGGGACAGACTGTTAAAGGTAGAGCTGCTTAATTCACTTGCCCTCCCAACTCTTCTGTCCTCATTATGGCACAGTTTATTTCAGCTGACTGAAATGGGCATTAGCAGCCTCCAGCCATACCCACAGAAAGGGATGGAGTGGTTGGGCAAACACTGCATATCTGAAATACATCAAGCAAACAAAAAAACCCCCAACATATGCATAACCAAGAGTAAGAGAAGGTTTTGGGTTTTGTATTTGTATATTGCTAATAAGATCTTAGCAATGTTTAGAGAAAGTTTGTCCAATTTTATACCAGTAGTAACAGTTGTCCTTGCTCCCAATCTGAAAGCTCTTATTTTTTTACAATGAAATCTACAAGGCATTAGGAACAGGAAGAGTGACAAAATTAAGAAAAATAGTTGTTTGTTCATGTGCCAACATCTGCATTTGATAAAGGGAGATCACTAACAGGTTGTTCAATATCACATGAATTAAGATATCAAGTACACATTGATAATACATCTATAAATACCAATTAAGCATAACTAATTCCATTGTTTGTTCTTTTGGTTTTGTTTATACAGAAATGCAATATGCATTTTAGACATGTTTTTTATAGGAAAAGATGACACAAATATGGAGTCATATGAAACACAGAACCAGTTAATTCTGAAAAAAAAATCCCATTTTTTTGCAAATAGTCACCCTCTGAACTGCAGCTCTTACACTACTCTTAACCAGGTCTGGCAAACATCTGCATCCGTGGAGCCTTTCATGACTGTTCGCAAAGGACAATTCCTCCCACAACAGCAGGTGCTGCACCTGAGGAAAGTGGATATCCACACACAACTTCCATCTGCTGCTGCCACCCTTCTGCTGCTGTTAAAGAGTCTCCTCTAATCCTGAAGCAAAGTGTATGATAAGTGGCATGGGCAATCAGTTGCACCTACAGATGAAGAGAGGGAGATGCACAACACCAGTGCTCATGAACACCCATAAACCAGAATATGTTCACCAAGAGCTTAAGTGAAAGTGCCCAAATGTGACTTTCCATAGCCAGTGGCAGTATTAAGGCACTAGGAAGATATGGGTGTCAAACTGGCGTGAAATATGTTCAGTATTAGCCTGTGAGCAGAAAAAAGGAACTAAACATTCTCAATGATCCATTCACAACTGTCAGTTCAACTTGGCTTCCCAGTAATAAATATATCTCCACTCCACCTACTGTATCAAAGTGCATAAGGAAAATAAGTGCTGCAAGTGCTCGGTTCCCATACCTTCCTACTCTGGAAACTACCCTTCCACCTCAAGGCTGAAAGTATTAAAACAGAGATGAGGAGACCTGTGCTTTGACCAGCTTTCACTCAAGTGAAATGTAACTGACCTCTTAGATTTGTACAGAAGGGCAATTTTGATGCATCACAAGCTCAGAGAGCCCAGATTTGGCAAAGCATTCCTGGAGGAAGTACTATTGAACCATTCACCAGTCTTCCTGTATAATAAATACTGTTTGCAAGTGATTCCTGGTTACTTGGCACTGTAAATCCCATACAAAGAAACTTCACTGTACTGTAACACAGCCTTACCAAGGATTAAAACAGAGGGACATGAAGGTTTAAACTAATGTTAAACCTTTACACAACTGCAAGACAGTACTGTAAACCTGGATACAGCAATGTGAAGCAGCTACTTGCATGTGGTGCCTTAGCTTCAAGTATGCCTAGTCAGGTCTATGTACAGCCACCATTCCAGGTGGAAAAGTATTCCCCTTGATTGACTCCTTTTCAGACACCTGCCTTAGATTCGGCTTCTGAGTTGTGCAATTTACAGTTACAGCCATTTTGCACTAAAAACATAAGACTTCAAAGCTGGGCAGCACAGCAAATTCATCAGCGTCTGCATCTGCTGGCATACAGATAGCCATGCAGTCCAGCCAACCTTATATTGAACCCATTTGAATTAATGTGGTCTGACTGCCGGTCTGCCAAGTCTTGCAGTCATAAGCCTTCATCCAAACTGTGATAAGTGGAAAAGATTAACTGGATACAGCTCCAGATACAAACCTTTCATCTCTAAAGGATGTATTCAAACCTGCAGGATATCCCACCCCCAGAGAACTGAAGCGTGAGCATCTCTAGCAAACTGCTATTCACAGGAAGCCAAAATGCATATATATATATGTATGAGTATGAATAAGTCCATACACATACATATATATATACACATATATATATATGATCGTGCAATGATTCCTGCTTCCACTTCACCAACACAGTGGCTGAGAGATAGCCTGGGTCTGTTGGCGAAAATAGCTGTGTAGAACTGAGGTAACTAAGCTTCCGGTTCAATGCAGGAAGGTAGCCCAACTCTTGGCCTTTCTCTGGCACTGAAATAAACTGTGTGACTACCTCTTGCCTGAAGATTGGGCACTGCAAATGAATCATTACTTTCCTAATATTTAGTAACAGAATAAGACTGGCGTCCCTCCTGGTGTTTTAAATCTGCCACTCATGATGACCATAACAGTTAAGATGAAGGATTTTGCTCTGGGAAAAGGATTTAGTGCTTTTTAACAGCATGTCCAGCTCCATCTTGCGCCCCTGAGACTTCTCACCAGAAATTCTTGTATATGCAAATTTGTATATCTACCAGTGGACTGAGCCACAGGCATTTTGAGACCTGTTTCATGAATTATTAACTTCCTAATTTTTATTAATTTGTGTCTTTAACGTATAAACCAAATATGTAAGGAGACTGTCAAAATGTTTTGGGTTTTTTTTTAATTCCTCCTGTCTGATTTTTAAAAATGCCAGAATAACTGATGTGTCTGATAACTAGTGCTTATTTGATCAAATGCTAGTGCAGAGTGCAATAGAGGAGCTCCCTACACCTCTTCATTGTTTCTTCTTCCTGAGATTGACTATATCCCAGCCTTGTTTAACATCTGAATTTCGTCCTGCTGCAATACATTTTTATTAAAATTTTGTCTGGTTGGGGACAGGAATTAAGTACTGACATCCTCCTGCATTCCTTCCTGCTGCACTGGAGGGGGAAGGAAACAAACCAAACCAAACCAAACAATAACAAAAAAACACACAAAACCCAGAGGATTTGTGATTCCTGCCAATTTTCCTATTTTGATGGAGAAATAGAAGGCAAGAAAGAAGGCTGCATGGAGTGTCCTGGCTGTTCCTGGTATCAAAGGATTAAATATTACTGGCTTGCTGTGCCTTGTGATTCTGATGACAAGGATATCTTCAAGCTTCAGGAACAACTCTCTTTTTACAAGCCAAACCTCATTTTCTACTGGAACTGCTGCAGGTCTCTATGCCTTCTGTCTACCTTCTGAGCATCTAACCAGCCCCACAGTACAGTCAAGCACCCTTAACCAACCAGGGTCCAAATGGCTACCATGCTTGCAAAGAAGTAATGCTTGGATTACATGTAGCTGACTATATTTTTTTTAGTCAGGCATTTTTTATAACAAAATTGACTGAATTAAATACATATTTTTATATTTCAAATTACAATTTCACTATACGACCAAAGTAGCTGCTTTTAGATTTTTAATTCAGGCTTCTTCTGGCATGATCCTTTTTTCTTTTGGTTTTCTTTTCTCTTTTACCTGCTTCCTCAGAAAAAGAATGATGAAGTTGCAAGAAAGAAGAAACATTTTGGTTCTCCCCTTCCTCTTTCATTTAAAGATCCATAGGAGGTGCATCTCAATATGGATCTTTGCAGTCTTCAGTGTCAGGGATACTTCAGCTATCATACCTTTGTCTTTACCTGAATGGCTCTTGCATTCTGGGTTTTTTTAGAATTTACTTTGCAGGAAAATGGCAGCCAGCTGTGCAGTTATCAGTGCCTTAAGCTGAAGAGCAGGATGCTCTGGCACAGGATGTAGCAACCATGAGTATAATGACGAGCTGTACTCTGAGTGTGACATTCTGGGAGGAATCCAACGGGCTTGGCCTCAGATGCAAACTCTTTGAAATTATTTCTTTGTGGCTCTAATGCAATGAAGACAAGGTTACATCCTTTGAGAGATTTGTTTGTTTGTGCTCTTTCCTGCAGAATAACACCCAGAAGATCATATATCTGGTAAAGTTTACAATAAGCAGTGTGTGGTATGGATCCATTCTACAATCATAATCTTATTAACAAATTTTCTTTATAACTACTGTCATTCATAAGCAGTGATGCTAAAACCAAATATCCTTCCAGAATAGCAATCATAATAACTAGCTTTAGAACTGCAGATTTGCCAGGCTACTTTGTGACATAAGACTAAAATGATGATGTGGTTTAACATGGCAGGCAGCTAAACAACCACACAACTGTTCACTCACTCCCCTGCCCCACCCCCGTTCTCAGTGGTATGGGAGAGAGAATCAAATGGGAAAAAAAAAAAAAAGGGAAAATCCATGGGTTGAGATAAAGACAGTTTAATAGGACAAAAAAGGAAGATAGTAACAACAAGAACAACAACATGAACAAGAAAAACAACAGTAATAGTAGCAAACCACAGCACAATTTCTCACCACCCAAATAGATGCTCAACTAGTTCCTAAGCATCCCCACCTTCCAGCCCATTTCCATTATATACAAAACATGATGTCATATGGTATGAAATACCCTTTGCCCAGCTTGGGTCAGCTGTCCTGTCTGTGTCCCATCCCAGATTCCTGGGAATCCCCTGCTTTCTCGTTGGTAGGGCAGTGTGAGAAGCTGACAAGTCTTGACTGCTTGGCAATAAACAGAACTTCAGTGTATTATCAGTTTTGTTCTCATCCTAAAACCAATATCAGCTATTAGGAAGAAAACTATTCCTGCTGAAACCAGGACAAATGGTAAAACTCTTCCAAGTACATTTTACAAAACAAACAAAAGAAAAAAAAAGCAAATCCTTCTGGCTGTCAAATCTTCTACTGGAAATTATATCTGTGAATTATTTTTCTCTCCGTTACAATCTACTCTGTACTGCATTATTTCACATAACTATTACTGCCACTGATCTTATGCATACAGTAAATCCTAAAATCCACCAAGGAAAGGAAAGGAATAATTCAATTCCCCAGTAAACAGGAAGCTTTCCATGCAAGGAGAGTGCTGACCATAACCACCCTTACTTGTAATGCAGCAGTAAATGTTCACTGAATTATGGATTAAATTACATCTCTATTGATTTATCAAAATATGAGAGAAGTTCTTAGAATGAAATGTAATTGCTTCACCTTCCAAGGTGTATCTTTTGCTGTTTCTTTTTCCTTTTTTGCAAAACACAGCCTCTGAAAATTAGAGTATTTCCAGCCTGGAGAGGTTAGTCATGAGTGGCTTCAGGTATTTGAGTGAAATAAAAAGAGAACTATGTGACATCGAAGTTCTCTGCTTGTTGCCACGCAGATACATTTCTGATTATCTCATCACCCACCACCAGTTTTCTCTTAGCAACTTAGCACCTTGATCTTCGGCGACCTAGTAAGACTTGATAGGGCCGCACTAGGCTGATTTGGAAGTTGCAAGTGAATAAAAAACTTGCAAAAACAAGCCCTATTCATTTTTATGTATACAAAATCCTTTAATTCTAAATGTAATATATCTATTTATTCTTCACACTGTTTCCATAAACACTGTCACTGTTACAAGTCCAGATACGTAAACCTCTTACCCTACAAGGGGTGTAGCAATGTGTTTTGTGGCCTATCCAGATTTATTGCTGACCCCCATATAATCAGGCCTGGGGAAGCTAGCAGAAACATGTCAGTATGCAGCAACAGGAGAGCACATGTCTGTGAGAACAGGAGCTTGTCAGAAAAGCCATGAGATAAACTGCAAGAATGTTAACAACGGCCTTAAAAAGGAATGACGTGACTGTGTAGCCTCAACCAATTATTAGCACTAGTGAGCTGCATGTAAGGCAGGTGAACAGAGCCTCTAACCAATAGCAATGTCATGTAACTCATGTACTGATATAGAAACCTATATAAGCTGCGTGTTCCGATAAAGGAGCTCAGCGTTGATCACATTGATCCGAGTTGCGTCCGCGAAACTTCGGCTGAGAGAAAGGGGAGTAACGCAGGTTTCTGTGTACAGCATCACACCAGTGCATAGCAGTGGGTAAGTACTGGAGTGTCCTACCACGGCTGGGAACTTGTGCTCTCAAAGCAGGTCCCTTACACCTCTGCCCACACCTAAGGTGATGTCCCCGCAGAGGCAGGGGTTGAATACCTGCATGCTTTGGGGATGGGAATCAGAGTGGCACATCCAGAAATGTTCATCTCTCCTGTACAGGGCACTGCTGCCTCAGGAACTCTTGTGCCTGGGCAGTAAATTTGATGGGGAGAAAACAGTTTAGCCAAAACACATAACATTTTTAACAAGGTGCTGTAAAATCCTATAGCATCACTAAATTATTTCAATTCTGAAGGTGGCCAGTGTCTTTTACCTGGCAATTTCCACATAATTTCATGATGTCAGCATTAGCAATGTATTATAGCACATAAACTGTATCTGTGTCCTACATCACTAAACACAGCTGCTACTATGTATTGCTTGAAACATTTTTCTCCACTGAATGGCTCATAAAGGAGATTATTATATCTGGGTAAGACAAGATGTTACCTGTCTTTCATTTTATTAACTTAAACATCCTTTTCATATTGTTACAGTGATCTGTTACAAGAGGTCACATTCTGTCATGATGCTGTGCAAGTGTTTAACATTCCCAATCACATTGCACACACATTTACTTCAATTCCATAGCGAAGCGCTGTTTTGACCACTTCTGCTAAAAAGGACCCAACTGGAAGGGAGTTGATGGAGAGACAGAGAGGGCTTGTGACCCCCTGTTTCCCTTGCTGAAGCCAGACTGGAATTTGTGCAGATATATATTTTTTTTCAGATTTTATGGAAATGCAGAAGAAAATGATGTTTCAAGGACAGATCTCTACATAATTTCCTCGCATTTTTGAGCTACTGGCTGACTTGTTCCCCACATATTACTTGTTCCCACTGGAATGGGGGAAATAAATTCTGAGGGCTACTGAAAATGGCATTTTCAGGCAACTAGCCAAAGGATTTTCACAATAGGTGTCTGTAATTGAAGTAGAGTGGGGAAAATCACCTCTTTGACCTGTATGGTGTTTTGATTAAATGCACAAGCAGTGATATATGACAAAGTAAGTTAACATACCAGCTGGCTCAAGACATCATAAACTAAATTCATACCTTTTGCAGGTCTGAAGAGAACAGCATTCTTCAACGTACAGACTTGATCCAAGGAGTTGTTTGCTTTCTGCTTCCCCCTACCCCCCACTCCCCATTTGGATATTTCTTCCGTTGCAGATAAAATGGTTAAAACAGAATAGTAGAATTTATGAGGAGAACTTTGAACCTGGGAATTCCTAATTTTATCTCTGAGTATACTGCAATCTAACCACACATGTGCATCACAGGATCAAATGCAGTATTACAGAAACTGTGTTTCCTAAATATAATTCCTATAACAAAAAAGGAAAATCACTATATCTGTTTTATAGTTAAATGGACTTTTCTGATTTTTTACAGATAGTTTCCCCTCTTAAAGGTTTAGAGGGTTAGAAAAAGTCAGAGTCTGTAAACATCGCACTCTTGAACATCAAAAGTAGTCAACAAAGCACTACCAAAAAGTGTGCTACTGTCCCACCTACACTGGCTCTCCTGAAAGCATGAATGACACCAGTGGACACAACAAACAACTTTCAACTCTTCTTAACTAGAAATGCAGGCACTCCAGGGGGCTCACGCAGTCAAAACTGGTTTGGACAATATGTGTGCCAACAACTCAATATCATCAGCTCCCAGGATCAAGCCAGAGTCTGGGAAAGAGCCCATGCATGAGCAGGAGGAAATGCCAGCCACCTCACTTGTGCAAAGCTTCCAGTAGCTCTTAGTGCTGTGTGCAATAAAGACAAAGAGCAATATGCTGGAGGAAATTTTCAATGGGCAGTTCATGCAGATCAGACCCTCTTTGGCTCAACGCTGACCTGGCCTGAGGTTAACAATAATATGCCCAGCATGGCAAGAGCAATTGTCTCTATTTCAGGAGCAGAAATTGGTGAGACTGCCCTTGAATATGAAGCCTCCTCTCTGAAGGCAAGCTAAGCTAATTCTCTGCCTTGAATGCTCTCACTTTTTATCTGCTACTTTCCTTCCTTAAAGAGATTGCAGTGTTGAAAGCCTCTTCCAGGGCAAACCCCCAAAACTATAATGGACAGCTCTTCCCCAGGGCCTCTGCCTGCATAGTCCCACATGAATTGCCTGTGTTATTCACTGCACATGAGAAGCTGGAGAAAGAGGCTAGAAGATTACGGAAGACAATAGAAACTGAAGGGCCACCAATTTGAAGGCAAAACCTAGCCTAGCATTTTGTCTGCCATAGATGTGACTTTTCCACAATCTCTACCTGAGATCAATATCTGGATGACAGACAGAAGCCAAACCTGAGTCCAGGCAACACCTCTGAGTGTGGTCCAGCTGCTGTATCTGATGGTTTAGCTGTCTGTCTCCAAATCCAAGACAGCATCACTACATGGCTGCATTTTTCCAAAGCCTGCCTAGAAATAAACATCAACTGAGATCTTCACTTAAAGTCATAATGCTTACATGTCAAATTTAATAACTTCCCAAACATTTTACAACTCAGTTCAATTCAATAGATTTAGGCTTGGACCATAGCAGTTCTTTATTTTATATTATCACTGGCTACCTTGAAATCATAACCAGCCACTTAGGTATCAAACTGAAAAATGACTTTTTCCTTCTGAGCCACTTGAAAAAAAGATTGGCTCCTGTGTAAGCCAACTCCGTCCTACCAAGCGATTTCAGTTTAAAGATCAGATTGCGCATGACACTGCCTAGTGAGGATATGTGTGAAATGATACAGCGGGTGCTGTATAATATTCCCTCCAGTCCGCTCTGTACAGAATGCCTTGGGCCTACGTCCGCCCACCAAACCAACCACAGTGGGAATGCCAAGAAGTAGGAACAAGGTACAAGTTAAAATAGGCCACAGATAACACCTTTAGCTTACATCATCCTCATCACTTCTATGTGTAAGTTACAGTTCAGTAGAGTGGGTGTAAATAGCTCTGAAATATGAAAGTCAGTTTGGAAGGATTATACTGACTCTGCCTAATAGCCGAAGATGCTTCAAGTACTGTTTAGTACAAACAATTTTTAAAAAGATGCTATTACAGCAGGAGTGGACACTAACCTCTGCTTGTGCTGGCCAGCATTGTCATTGTAAGATCTCGTGCCTTTTTAATTTGTCTGTCAGCTTGTTTGTTTGTTTGTTTATTTTGTTTAGAGAGTATTTTCTTTCCCTTTTTAGGACCCTCAGTGTTTTCAACAGGTCTGTGAAGCTTGCAAGAACCATCTGGATGGTCATGTGCCTTTTTCTCCTTTTTTGTAGTCCTACTAGATTTTGTTCAGGTTTAGTACTTTTTAAAACGTTTTATAATCCATCTGCTTCCTGTCCCTCATCTACATTCTGCAGGACAATGCTGACAGCCTGCCAAACTAAATTGGCACAGACATTTGCAAGGCTGGGATTTGTGGCCACGTGTGCGCATAAGGGTTGAGGCTCCAGTCCTCTGCTTGCCTGAGTATTTTCTTTTTCTCTTAATTGAGTGAGGTATGAAAACACCAACAAAACTTCTGTCCCTCACTGCCCAAGTCAAGAAGCTGCCCCATGACATCAAACAGTTTAGACTACATGCTTGCTGTGGGAAGAATCATGCACCAGAAGGTTTTCTGCTTGCAGTCCAACAGAAAAAATTTCATGCTGCAGAGTTTCTCCTCTTTGTGGCTCAAAGTCACACTGGCTATTCCGAACAGGAGTACGCAGCAATATAAGGTGAGGATCACAGCAACAGAGCAGGGTGACCTATGCTGAGATCCAGAAATACAGAAGATACTGTATTTTTTGAAAGTATGAGAGGTGTGATCGGTTTTAGATTTCGCAGAGCCATGTGAGGACTGTTTGCATGCTACATGATAGCCATTTTGGATTGCTCCAGCCATATCCGAACAGGTAATAGTCACCTGCTCTATTAATGCTTCCCTGAGCAGCTATGAAACAGAAATTCACTCCCAGCATCCTTTTCTGCTTCTTTTCTCTGAGCAATGAATTTCTTGGTTGTGTGTTTTAATGTAAGATTCACAGTGTTGCCCTTAGTGATGTTTGAATCTACAGACTCTAAGGACCAGATTTATACCTATGAGGAGAGTGGGGGACATTTGGTTGGGGGGGGGGGGGGAGGGAGGGTGTTTTTCGTGCCAGACCAACATCATGTTTCTGACAGGATGAGGATATCAGGGAAGAGTAGGTAGCCTTAAACATTTTGTGGGGAAGATTTCTGCTTCAATAGATGAAATTGCATAGTCACAAAATCCATATGTGCAGTTTGATCCAATATAGATTATGCCAACATGTCTCTCCCTTTTTCCTACCTCTTTGTGTGTCCCCTCCGCCCCCAGCCCAAACCATAAGTACAGTTGGCCACTGTAAATGTACCCAGCCAGTACATCTTGTCAGGTATGGACTCAGACCCAAATTCAGCCTGGAGTGGAGCCAAAGAGCAGAGAAAATTCAAAGTTATGCAACTTTCTTCTCTTTTTACAGTAGCCTAAAGAAGCATTTTGAAAGGCAGAAAAGGTTAAACCTTTGTAATCTGCATGCATCTTTGACATTCACAACTGACTCAAGTTGCTAAAACCCAGGTTTCTGCAGCTCTGTTTGAAACAAACCCCCTTTTTTTCCCCTATTCCTACGTGCTGGAAGCTGGAGCTTCCATCGGTCTTTTAAAACTGAATTTAAGCTCTCTCAACGATGAGAAGGTTGCTCATTAGTGGAACAAATGCAATACTGCAACCAACCACAAATATTGATTCAATATAGAATTGATTTCTTCTTTAAAAACAAAAAATAATATAAAGTATCTGTTTGGTTGTTTGGTGGGATTTTTTTGTTCTGCATTGTTTAGGAGCTTGTTGGCTTTTTGGGGGTGTTTTGTTCTTTTATCTTAGTGCAAAGCAAAACAGGAATTTGAAAACCACTGCCGGGAACAAAAAGCCCCATTTTTCAAGGCGGGCCGTTTCTCCCACAAAACAGAATCTAATGCAAGGAGGAAAAAGGAGAAGATACAACAGAAGGAGTGAGAAATGTAAAGCTGCTCAGAGAAATACTGTCCCCTTTGAGGTCGGGGCGGTATTTCTCTCGCGGCTGGTGCAGCAGCCAGGGCTGGCGAGCATCCCGGGAGGAGGATGCGGTGAGAGCCGCCCCGGCCTGCCCAGGGAGACCCGCCGGAGAGCTTTCCCGGCCGAGGAGAGGCGGAGAGGTTGGCACCGAAGTGTTCGTGTCCCGCGAAGCCTCCGACCGGGGAAGGGAACAGGGGTCCGGGGCCGCTCCCCGGCTTCCTGTCCGTGCGAAGGAGAAGGCGCCGGCACGGGGGGGCCGGCGGCAAAGCTGGAGGGGGAAATGCGAATCTCGCCTGTATGTGCTGGCCGGCGGGATTTACCCTCCCGAGCTCCCAAGGTCCCCCCCGCTCCTGCCCCAGCCGGCAGCCACACGGGATGGCCGGAGCATCTCGCAGCAACGGGCGCGGGTTCGGAGACAGTGCCCATGCTCCCGCCCCCCCTGGCCCTGCAGCGCGGGGGTGGGAGGCATCTAAAGGGGATATGGGAGCGGCACCACTCTTGCCGCCCTGCCTGAGGCTCCTACAGGTGAGCCCTGCCTCGAGGTCCCGGAGCTTTCGGCGGAGTCGGTCGGCCCCGGGCTCGCAGTCCCCGGGCCGCAGGGAGGGACCCAGCGCGGTCTGTCGTGAGGGCCGGAGGGCTGCCACGATTTACCAGCTGGGACTGCTGCGAGGCGTTTGCAGGAAGCTCTGCGAAGAAACTAACCATTTTTAAAGGGCAGAACGTGCAGAAGCGCACTTGCAGGAGCCGGCGGGACTCGGAGGAGCAGGTGGCGAGAGCAGCGACAGCGAACCCCGCTGCCCGGAGCTCTCCCGCCGCATCGACGTGCCTCGTCTCCCCGTCGCCTCGGCTGTGCGCTCCCTCCCCCGCTCCAGCCCCTGCCCCGCGGTTCCCCGGCGGCTCTGCCCAGTCCGCGTTCCCGGTGGTGGGACTCACAAAGTCACAGGGCATCGAAGCACTCAGAAGTCTCGTGTCTCTAATCGCTGCGGGCTGACTCCTCTGGCACTCCGGCGCTTAAGGCATATCGAGGACACACGTGTTTAGGAGTGATCAAAGAGGAGATAAGATCAAAGATCACTTTAATTGCGAAAATGAGGTCAAATAAGACTTTCAGAAATTCAGCTATGTATCTGAGGCTGTTAAAAGCACTATTGTCATTTAATGTAAGCGATTGAAGTTCAGAAATGACTGGACACTTACATTCACGTGACGCACAGAATTAACATTCCCTTTTACCTACAGGTAACACATATTACACAAAAATAAACAGTAAAATATATGTATATATATATATATTTGGTCAAGCATTCATTTCAGGCAGCCCGTCGCAGAGGTACGCGGCAGCCGGCTCAGTGCCAGTACCCGGCCCGGCGCCACCTCCTCCCCGGCCCGAGAGCGGCCCAAGGTGCCCGGCGGGGGAGCCAGGGGCACGGCAGGAAAGGGTGGCAGGACGGGCAGAGGGACTGTGAGGAGAGCAAGGCTGTCCTGCTGTCCTGCTCCAACCCCGGGCCAGGCGAGGAAGGGGAAGCAGCCCAAGTTTCCTGGGCCGAGCCACTAGGATTGACGGGAGACGGGAGGACCCTCTCCGGGGCGAGGCTTGCGGACCCGCCGCGGGGAATGGCCAGGCCAGGCCAGGATCTCCCCGCATTTGGCAATCTCAGTGCCACCGCAGTGGTCGTAGCTCTCAGCTTCTGGGGAGGGTCGTGCAAACCCCCGCCGGGGGTGTCCCGGGGGAGGAGAGAGCCTGCCCCTTTCCCAGCCTGCGCCGAGCCGCCGCTTTCGCCACCTGCCGCCGCCGCCGGCAGATGCTCTCGGCCCCTCCCCTACTGCCACGGAGCACATGGCAATGTTTTGGTTGATCGGTTTGGTTCAGTCTGTTGTTTGTTTGTGGTTGCTTATTTATTTATAATTTTTTTTTCCCCGAGCAAAATGTGCGGCAGCTTGCTGCCTCCGAAGCATCCCCAAAGTCTCCAAATAAATTTTCAAGCGGCTTCAAAAAAGAAACAAAAAAAAAAAAGAAAAAAGAAACGCTACTTCACCGGCTGCTTAAACTCCCTGTGCCGCTGCGTGCGCGGTGAACTCAGGGACAGTCGCAGAGAGCCAAGCCTTTTCTTGGCGGGAAACCCTCAGTCAGAGGCATTTTAAAAAAAAATTAATAAATATCTCCATATAATGAGGCGTGCGGTTGGGGTTTAAGCCCCATCACCTCCCCGTGCTGTAACGAAGGGAAGCCCGATGAACTGGAAGGTCCTAGCATAGCAGGAGAGCTGTCACAGACACGTAACGCAGAGGGGTATGTTGCTGGAAGTACCTTGCAAGGTTACAAAACACGGTCGCATTTCCCCAAGAAAATCCACTTGGTGGTTTCACAGCCCGGGACGCGACGAGCCCAAAACCCCTTCCTCCGCTCCGAAAGTCGCCTTGAGCCTCCGTACCCACACCGCCAGACCGAAGTCGGACTCTGAGCCGCCGCCGCCTCCTCGTAAATCCAAGACGTACCCCCCGCCTCCTCCCACGCCCCCGGCCCCACACACACGACGGTTTTCTGCATAGGGTGGGTGTTTATACCGATGCTACTCGGGCAGACACTGTGGTTTAGAGCGACCGCAAGCAACGACCTGCAAACCCTAAGTCTACCCAGAACGATGGAGGGGAGGGAGGCAGGGAGGGGGGCGGGAGCGCCGGTGCCCGGCAGCGGAGCCCCGGCCAGGCCAGGCGAGGCGAGAGCAGCCGTGGAGCGCTCCCGTCCAGGGCATCGCCCCGTCGCCCGTTGTGGAGCCCAGTCCTGCCCCGCGGGGCTTGTCCGACGGGCGCAGGAGCAAGTGGCTCGGGCATGCTGCCGGCGCCCCCCGCCCTTATGCCGGCGCTGGAGAAGGGCTGGGCGGGGGGCACACGGCGGCGGGGGACAGGCGGATAGAGCGAGCGGCAGGAGCCCCCGCTGCCCCGTCCCGGAGCGGCGTGATTCACTGCCTGCAAAATTTGCACTTGATAATTTTCTTAAAAGCACTTTGGAAGTCTTTGTTGAAATAGGCATAGATGATGGGGTTGAGGAGGGAGTTGGAATAGCCCAGCCAGTTGATGACTGCCCCCAGCCACTCGGGCATGTAGCACTTACTGTCACAAAAGGGCAGGACCAGCGCCACGATGAAGAACGGCAGCCAGCAGAGGATGAAGGTGCCCATAATGATGCCCAGGGTCTTGACAGTCTTCCTCTCCCGGGACAGAGCCATCCTCCGCTTGGCCTCTGTGTTCTTCTCGTTGCGCATCTCGAAGGAGGGGGGCGGCGGGGAGCCGCACGCCTCGCTGGGCAGCGGTAGGTGAGTCTTGGAGGAGCTGTTGCAGCGCTGGACCTCGATGATCTCCAGGGCGGCCCCGTCCTCTCCCAGCCGCACCGCGCCGTTGACACAGGCACCGGACTTGGGCTCCACAGTCCGCCGCCAGCCCTTGCCAGGCTCCCCGTTGCTTTTCTTTTGCAGAGAGGCCGGGGAGAGGGTGAGACAGGTGTCGGCTATTTTCTTCTTCTCCGCTTTCTTGACTGTCTTGCGGATCCTGAAGCGGGCCGCCTTAAAGATGCGGCCGTAGAGCACCAGCATGAGGAGCAGAGGGATATAGAAGGCGCCGAAGGTGGAGTAGATGGTGTACCCGTGGTCCTTGCTGATGGTGCAGGCGTCGGGGTCTGAGCGGTCCTCGGGCGTCCTCCAGCCCAGCATAGGAGGAATGGATATCAAGAAGCCGATGAGCCAGGTCAAGCTGATAAGCACGGCGGCCCGCCGGGGAGTTCGCTTGTTGACATAGTCGATGGGGTCCGTGATGGCCCAGTACCTGTCCAAGGCTATGGCGCACAGGTGCAGGATGGAGGAGGTGCAGCAGAGCACGTCCAGCGAGATGAAGATGTCGCAGGTGACTTGCCCCAGCGTCCACTTGTTCAGCACCTGGTAGAGGGCCGCCATGGGCAGCACTAGCACGGACACCATGAGGTCGGTGACGGCCAGCGAGCCGATAAGATAGTTGGCCACGGTTTGCAGGGAGCGCTCCAGGGCGATGGCCGCGATCACGCAGGCGTTGCCGGTCACGGCGCACAGGATGAGGGTGCCCAAGAGCAGAGAGGTGAGCAGCTGGTAGCCCAGAGTCACCTCGGCGAAGCCGGGGCCGTCTTCCCCCTCCGGGGAGCGCTCTGGGGAGGTAGTATTGTTGGCCACATCCATGCCGGGCGGGGGGAGTCGCTTCAGAAGACGGGCATGGGAAGAGGCGCCGGTCACTTGTGCGCTCCCCTGGCAGGAGGCATCGCCGCCCTGTGCGCTTCGGCCACGCCGGGCACCCACCCTCCGCCACCCCTCCCTCCCCTATATAGCGCGGCGGGAGGCGGCCGAAGCTCGGAGGACGGCGGCTGGCGGAGCCGCCCCGCGCCCGCCCATCCTCGCCGCCTCTGCCCAGCGCGCAGCCCCGGGTGGCGGGGGCGGCCCTCCCGCCGCCGCTCGCCGATATGCTGCCCTTCGCTCCACCGCTCTCCCGAGCTGCTCCTTCCTGCTCTGCCTCTCTGCTCTCCCCTCGCTTTCTCCCTCCCTCCTTCTCCTCCCCTTCCGTCCCCCCTTCCATCCCGCCCTTCCGCGGGGGGGTCTCTCTGGGTTGCCATCGTCCCCCGGAGCCGCCGGCGGACCGAGCCAGTGGGCGAGGGTGTCCGCCACTCCCCCTTTACCCACCCCCTCCCCGCTGGAGCGACACGGCAGAGAAACCCACCGCGACTCCCCGCTACCACCCCTTCCAGATCTCCTCTCCGCAGCCTTCCCTGGGCAGCGGGGACTCGGTCTCCCCTCACAGCCGGGGCTCGTGAAGGGCGTGCGAGGCGGGGGCAGGCTCTCTGTGTCCGGGCACTGTCGGCTGGGACCGGGGGCACCGTGCATCCCAGGGCTGCCCGTGGACGTGGGGGTGCCAGGGCGGCTGTCGCCGGGGGTGTTTATCGCCACCTGCAGGCAAGCGGCGGCGGCCCGAGGGCGCGTCGTCCGGCGGGGGCTCGACCGGGCAACCCCGGCCGCGGGGCAAGCGGGACTTTGGGCGCTTCTGCACCCTCCTCCCTGCTCTCCAGCCTCAGCAGGCACGGTGCTGCTGGGGTTTCCCGGGGAGCAGCACCAGCCATGACTCCTCGGGTGCAGCCAGAGAGGGATCACGGTCAATCGTGCCGGATGTCTGTCTCGGGAGGCACCGCTGTACGGCCCGGTGCCGGGCAGGGCTCCCGCTCGATGCTTGTGGGTGCTGTTCCCATGAAAGTGGCGTTCGTGATGACTCGTGCCCTGGCGTCCTGGCGCAGCCACAGCCGTCGCCGCCGTCGGGGTCTTCCCCGCGGAGAAACGGGGTTACCCTCCGGCCCTCCCGAGGCGGGAGCTGCCGTGCAACACACTGTTCTAATCACTGTCCTCTCGCGACAACAGGAGGAATAAAAGGAGTTACTGTTCCTCCCGATGGGCTGAGGGAAGGGCTGAGTCTGAAAGTGAAATGAGAAAAGAAGTATCTCTGGGAACAATCTTGAAAAAGAAAGAATGTCACATTGGCACGTCATAAACAAATCAATTAATAGCTATTAAATAGAACAAACAATCACAAACCTGTGAAACATCTGTCATTTAAAGGAGAGAGAGAGAGATAAAAGGCGTTATTGACAGGCTCGACTCCGGTAAAACAAAGTCCTCTGGCATAATTTCTGTGCATGCTCTCTCCTGTCTAGCGGGTCCGTGTTTTTAACGATGTGAGATCTTTCACTCTGCTTTGTAATCGTGCCATGCAAGCTCAGAAAATTCGGAAAGCCAAATAAGTAATTGCTTAACGTGAAGATTTGCCAGTCTCTAACTTAATCAAACTTGAGATGACGATCACAGAGACTGGCTCGCACACGATCACGTTTCCTCATCTTCCCTCGGTCAGCACTTAAAAATAAGGCTGAGTTCACAACTTCACACCATTTGGACAGACTTTGTCTCCTCTTTACTGCATACATTTCTCCGCGTCTCGTGGTCTTTCCTACAAATGATGAAGGCGCAGAGACGCGGCGGATGAGCGGAGCGGAGCTACCCCGGCACGCCCGCTGCGCCAGCTGACCGTCACAACGCTTGGATGCTCTGGGTGCCCTATTGAATGAAGGCTGACTCTGCTGGGACGCAGGCGGAACCAAAACGTAATCAGTATTTTAAGTATGCTTTGCTCCTACGCTCCCCAAACCTGTTTTCTTTTTAATGTCTCCTCAAATGCACGCCACGGTTGGCTTCTAAACAGCCGCCCATTTAAAGACCCTTTCCCTTCAGTGAAATCAAAGTTTACTCTTCGTACTGTTTAGAGAGCCTGCTGCAGTGAAGAAAGTGCAAGTCCGGGAGGCAGGCAAATCTCAAGGAGATTGTCCCAGGTTTCTTGCATGGTGGTGGGAAAGTCATTAGCCTAATTAGATTACCCTGATTAGATTAGATTACCCTTTCAAAGTCACGGAAAATGCGGTTTTTAGGAGTCCACGAAGGGCTCTTGGGGAGTCTGTTTACAGGGGTGTTTTGCGCTCACAGAGCCAAGGGAAGTCAAACCTTTTGTCAAGAAATTTCGGTGGGAAAAGTCGACAGGGTCCTTTTTCAATTGAAATCTTTTAAATCGGCTTTACTTTTTTTTTTCAGAGACTGGAAGTCATTTCAGTCTGAATTAAATTGAGAAGCAAATTAAGCAACCAAGGAGGAAGGGGAGGGAGTAGGAGGTGGAAGATGTAGACGAAGGGAAAACTCACTCTTTTGATGTGATAGTGTCTTTAATCCTACTAAGCATTTATACAGCGAAATGCCGGTTAAACTTCCAAGCCACTAAATGATATGCTAATGTCTTTAGATAACCTAGGTGAAGCACCCAGGGAATTTGAGGAAAGCCACAGCCTCATAAATTCCAAGCTGACTTGAGAGTAAATGGGAGCTTAACACCACACAACTTTAAGAAGTCCAATTAAAATATTAATGTTATTCGGTTATGACCCAGCTGCAGTAAACAAAAGGTTTCTCAGTAAGTGTGAAAAGAAATAAACATTAACAACTGTGACAGAAGATGCAATTTCATTCTACACATGAAAAAAAAAAAGAAACGCTCCATATGTTGATGCTCTCAGATAATGATTGTATTATCTATATGCCAAAGTTAATCTGGAATGCTACAACTTGATCACAGCTTTTTCTTCATATGGTTGCATATTACACTTTGGTTTGCAAAGGATTTGCTTCTTCAGGTTTTTTTAACTATTCACCAGGATAAGGTGTAATATTTGTGTTATTCAGGAAATTATATTCCAGTGGTGGTTTTGAAATGAAAGGGCTTTACTAGGGAACTAAGGGAATTAATGATTTCAGTTCAGTGAAACTGAAGCAGTATATGCAGTTTTCTGTGAGAGAAGTTCCAAACAGGTGGAAGGACAACTGTGCCAGGAGACAATGTACACCTAGACCCTTCTTAAATTTTCTCATTAGGCATCTTGACAATACAGCCAGCAGGAATTAGAACTACTCCACACTGTTCAAAACCTTCTGAAGAACAGCTATAATATTAAACCATGGAAAAACAGACCATTCCATGGCTGAAGTGACTGCGTACAATTGACACCAACCCCTTTCACACAAGCACATGCATTTCACTAAGAAATACACTTTGGGATACCTGCTCCCCACTTTCAGAAAGCAACCATATTACACAGTACTTCAACAAATTTAAGCTTTGTACTATAAAAGACCAAAAGCTATAAGAAGAGGACAGAGAAGTTTTAGGCCATTGCTAGTAGTGTAGCTGCATAACTCCCAGCCAAACTGCTCTGGTTCAAAATTCAGCAATTTGTTTAGTCCTGACATTGTGGACATAGCCAGGAACCTATGTGACTTTGAGTACCAGAACTAGAACTGTTTCCTGTGTCCTATCTCTAGCTATGTGCAGTTTGTGAAGCCCAGCATATCCAACTCGTATATAAGAAGAGAGGGTAAAATAATCCCTCTTGAATCCTAAAATTAGTCTGCTCAGAATCAATACACTACAAATTCAGTGCAATTGCACAATAAGCAAGCCTAAATTTCCAAGTTCTATATCACCTTTGTGCCATCTCAGTGTCTTTTCTCCTTTGGGGCTGCCTAGTTCTCCATGCAGTCCTGGACAGCCAGATAGGACCTGTGTAGTGCTGAGATATCTAGCTCTGCAAGAATCAGCTCCTGTCTAACAGAGGTAACATCATCACAGCACTCAGCTTCAGCGATGAGTTAGGTCCTGCAACAGTCCCAGTTTTCCAACACACAACAGTGACACTCAAGGTCAGGCCTGGAAAGATCTGCTAACTCTGGCGCTAGTCATGCCAAAGCATCCTTGCTTTAACAGGTCTTAGGAGTGGTACAGCTATGTTAACATGCTGCTAGTTCAGTCTGTCATGGCTCTGCACTGAACCCAGCTTGGTTTCTCTTCCCTTTTCATTGCATAGTTAGAAACAGATCAGAGATTTGGGGCAGATAATTCAGAGGAATGACTGGGATGACGCAGGAGTAATCACCAACTCAGAATGTTGCAAGGCCTGTCTATTATGCTTTTAATGGTATTTACCACTTTTTCCACTGACTGAGACATCCTAGTTGCCACTATCATCCTAGATAATGTTGAGCTCACTGCAAGTTCCACTGCCCTATCTCATTCCATTCAGCTGCCTTACCACAGTTCCTGTGTTTATCATTTTTATTAAGGCCAGAACTGCATTATTTAGGTACACAAGTATTTATTTGCTACTTCAGCCTTTCTCTGCCAAGAGCTTCCAGTAGTAACTAAAATTATACCATAACTCAGCATAGCACACAAAAGGGGATAATTCATTCCACCTCATAGTCTTAGAAGTAATAGAAGAGTAGGTAAACAATTCATCCAAAATGAATAAATGTTATGTATATGCAAGCGGCATCACTGAAGTGAAGCTGTTACCAGGCCATCAAAATCGTGGGAGAGCTTTTATGCGAGTCTAGAAGTTCAAGATTAATTCTGAAAGACGTTCAGTCTAATATTATTCCTCTGCTAAGGAAAGAGACTTTCAATCATATTCATTCAAATGTAAGTTTTCATAAATTCAGAGAAACTTCTCAGAATTTTGACATTCTGGGAAAACTTGCCTTTAGGTTTCATTTTCTCTGTTGCTCCTTCTGTACACAGTGCAGCTGTGATGAAGAAAGAGCTGGAAGATTGTCTCTTAACCACTTGTGCATTTTCTTGATACTTAAGCTGCTAAGCACGGATATGATCCCAGAGAAACTCTGGGAAAATCTACTTAGTCTACTCTAATCATGCTGTGGAGAACAAAGCAATGTTCCAGCTATGCTGAAGTTTTTATCAGCACATCTCCTGTGTCAGAGACAAGGGAGAGCAATACGCAGAGCTGGTGCATTAGGAGCTGGTCTCTGCAAAGAAAGATTTTGTAGCTGGTTAAGAATCACCTGTGTGGTGCAATGCAGGGATCCAGAATATGGCTAAATGGTTTCTTAAAAAATGATAATCTGATATTTGTAATTTAATTAAAAATAATAGTTCACATGTAATTTTTTTCTCAGCTGAAGTCCGCAAAATAAATCATCCTAATAGCATCCACTGTACAATTCTAAAATTGCTGACTAGTGTTGAGCAGCTTCTTGGTTAAATCAAGCTTTTTTCCTGTAGCTAATTAAGATTATTCCATCTATTTACTTAGCATTCACATTAATCTTATAGCAAAATATACAACTGGCTTAAAGCTTTTGCTGACATTACAGACCAGATTCCAGTAGTATTCTAGATCTCAAATATTTTTTCCAGTTATTAGTATTTCCATGATTGTGATTGTTTAAACAAAGACTTTCAGTGTATTACAAGCTTCCCAAGTTTGGGTGGTTTTTTTTAATGTTTTAGTTACTTTGTTTATAGATACAATTAGTGTATACACTCAATGATTTTCTGTTTTTTTCTCTCCCCCTCCTCCCAAAAGACCCCCCAACAAATTAAGGTCTAGCTTCAGGATTAAAAGAAATTTTTTACAATGAGCATTACATTAATAAATTTTAACTTAAAGAGATTTATGGTCCAAAGGTTTTTATTTCTAGGGCCTTTTTTAGCCACTTTTGTATATATGTATTATTTCACATCAGAAGAGACAATGTAAGAGACAAATTATTCTTGAATAGCAGCAGGTTGTGAAAAAAAAATCTCATTTCTCCAGATAAACTTCTGCATGTCTCAGCTTTTAATATCAGGCCAATCTAAATGTGTTTATCCGTGTTTTCTGAAATGAACTTAAGGTTTGTGACCCTTACAGTTGAGTTGCAGGTGCAGCAAGTGATGACTTCCTCTGCTCTTACAATGTCAGAGCTTCAATAGTACACTACAGATTAAAAGTAAATTACGCATCATCATTGTCTCCTTAATCAATAGAGACAGTAGCTAGAGTTTCAACATCATTGCTTGTAAGGGACATAAACTCTTCTAGTTGATGCACACTGCAAAACCAGGGCTCAACAATATTGATTGCAGTTCAATAGATATTAACCCAAGTGCATTTCTTTAAGAATAGATGTTACAATTTAATTTTAACTTCCTTACGTTACAATGAATATAATACTGTTACTTAAAAAATGCAATTTGGAAAAAGCAGGGCTGATATACAGACAATAAATTTTAGGAAGGTCTTCTCTTTACAGACTAACTTTGTCCTTTTAAATGAAAAAAATCTATCTATGCAGAGACAAGTCACATCTAGCCATAGAGTCCCACAGAGACTCTGCTTCTAGAGTGACCTTGACAAAGGACATAAGGATATTGTTTTTCCTGATCTATTAATCCCCTTTACCGAGGGCATTAGTTGCCACAGTACTAACTCACCATGTCTTCCCAGGAACCTGGGACATTGTTCATGAAGGAAGGTAGTCTTGTTTTCTTGCTGGAAATAAATGTGCTCTTGAGGCACACAGCTGCAAACCTCTTCTTTCTCTTTATGAGTTTTCTGAGTACAACCACTGTGCCTGCAGAAATGCTAGTGCTTGAGGCATCTGGAGTGTATGGCCAAGGGAACAGTGTAAGGCAGAAACACCCCTTTTAGCAGCAGCCCATACTTGGTACCAGTTTGTAAGGGTTGACTCGTTGTTGCTGCTCATTAACTTTTAAGGGCCCTATTAAGTAGCAGGGTCCAGGGTAAGTTAATCACCCAGGATTCCTATGTAACAAATTAATTTCAGAGATCCACCCCAAAAAAACGGATCCACAAAAATTGGCACATTGAGCATACAGCCTCTTAATCCTTTCAGTAGCAAATACTACAGAGAAGAGTGTTACTTAGCCTATTCTCATCAAAGTACTTTAGATACTGTATTCCATCAGCAGAACTAGAAAGCTCAGGAAATTGCTGTAGTTTAAAACATCCTGAGTTTCTGGATATAAAGTGACTGGAAGAACCGCTACTATCTTCTCTTGTTTATGTTTGTAAGGGATTAGGCCAGTTGAAAATAAACATGCTGGGCAGAGGTCACAGTCTGTGATTTCAGCTAGGGCTTAGATGTGAGCTTGATGTTGCCAGGAAATAATTGGTTCTGTGAATTCATCACAGCAACAACATGAGCTCTGTTAAGTTGACCATGGAAGTCTCAGTGGAAAAGAGACCTGTGGACAAGTCCAGAATATGGACAAATAGTGCACATTACTGCAGCCCACCTCACTTTCAGTTCATTCACCAGATGACTTTTGAAGGAGACCATCAAGGGAAAGAGTACAATGAGGCCAAGTGGGTATTTTGGCTGACCACAGCACTTAGAAGCACAAAGACAATAACACATGAGTTTATTATCAAGATAAATTAATCAGACTCTGTCTACTGCAAAGAAACAAACTTGAGACAGGGGGGGTTGTATTATTTATTGGGTGCTGGTTCTGTTCCTTGATGACACTAGTTCTTTCTCAATGTTTCTTTCTTCTCTGCTCCCATATAAGCTCCTAAGTACTAGGCAAAAAATTCTGTATCTCAGAAGCTTCATCATGTCTACCACAGACACTCCACATTCCCTTTCTAGTTGCAGTGGTCATCTGAACTCCGTCTTTGCAGTTTCTGTTATCACTCAAGTTAAAAATAAGTAAAAATGGGTTGGGTTTTTGTTTTGGCCTGAGATCACCTCGTTATCACCTCCTCATTTTTAATTTCATCTGACCAGATGAAATCAGATTTTGAGGCCCTCAAAACTAAGTGAATGCCACACAGCAACCATGGAGATTGTAAAATGCAGTTGTAGTGCACAGTGTCCTGCTAAACCTATTAGGAATCTTCATCTACAGAGGCTTTGTGAGGATCTAAATTTTGCCTGTGGGCAAAATGGTACGGTAACAAACTTAACTGCAAAGCTAACCCTCACTCCTTGCATTAGTTGGTATTTCCAATTACCCAAGACGTCAGCATTGCAACACCAGAATCTTTACCAGTACAAAACAAGATTTGAGAACAGGGTGGAAGGAGAATTCTAACAAACAAGATCCTTCCTCTCCAGTCTCTCCAGTTATTTTATCTTCATGACTGCTCATACAATAGAGTCACAAAGTGTTTTATGTACCAAGCACATCATGTATCCAAGGTCTTCACAGTTTTTCTTGCTAAGACACATTTTATGTTAGTCACAAAAGGCTAGACAAGCTTTCTTTCACCTGTGCTCTGGTGCAATATATAGTTGTGTTACTGTAAAGAACCATAGAATTATGCTTCTGAGAGAAGCAATTAATTTTCTTGTTTCCACGTGTCCAGAGGGGAGGGGAATCTACCAGCTGTTAGCTGTTTCTGTCCATCTCTGCAGGAAAAGGGAGCATGGCAAAATCCTCTTTCTTCCTCCCTGTCTGAATACCTGTGGGGCATTCTTCCTTCCCCCATCCAACAGTCTGGTTTTGTGAACCAAAAAACAACACAGTTTATTCACTAAGTTATTCTTAGACTTTTCTACAGACAGTTCCATGAAAACTAGCACTGCAGCCATACATAGATTCTGTGTATCTGTTCACTTTGCATCTCTTCTGCATCACATTCCAATTTTAGCAAGAAATCAGTATTATGATATTGCCCTTGAATTCATTTGTGGTTTGCTTATTCTCCATTTCTGCTTCTGCAGGACATCGGTAACTATGCTGACTAAGGTTTTTCAAAGGAAAAAGGGAGTAAACTGTTTTCTGCATAAATGCACGTATCTGGTTTTGTTTATCTTGGTGTCAGAATAACATTGCCATCATGGGAATAAATTTGCTTGTATTTGATTATTACAAGACAATGAGAGACTAGAGCTGAGTAACATGGTATTTATGACTCTTTGTGTCTGCAATATCACTCAAGTTAATAATCTATCTGGCTGAGGATCACAGGAAAGCCATAATTACCCAATCTACTTTTTGCACAGATCAAATCCCTGGATGTTCATTCAGGGATTCATATTTTAAGATCTGGCTACATCCTCCTCTGTGGGGACTTCTACCTGATCATTCACTAAGTGGTAGGTAAACACATAATGTTCAAAAAGGAATAAATAGCTGTCCTTAATTTCTGTCACCAGAAATCCCATCATTTAAATAATGAAGCATCAGAACACTGTGTCTGGCTCTTCCCAGTACTTTTTTCTCTTTTTTTTCCCCAATTTGCACTGAAATTACTGAAGAACAATGGATTTTGTCAGGATAACTCAGAGGTATGGTCTCATCCCTTTTTTTCTGAAGTCCATGCAGGCTAAATTCAATTTGCACCTGGGAGAAGCTCTACTCATTGAGACACGTGGTGCGTTTTTCTTCACCAGTGGCCACAAAGTACTGGTTCAGAGGAAGGCACAAACCCCCACAATATACCTATGAGAGACATTACTGAAAGATTTTGCAGTCCAACTCGGTTAATGATTAATGCATGTTCAAAAACAAGGGAGCATCTATTCATATCTCTTTACATACATTTTTACCCTAATGTAATTAAGGTAATAAAAATGCCAGGTTCAAAAAAAAAGCATATTTTGCCATTGGCCCCTATTTCACATTTGGCAACAAGTTGAGTAGTTAAATTATATGCTGTGTAAAGAATTATAAATGGGTTTTAACATTTTCATTAGTAAGCCTTTTCATTGTATATTAAGAAAAGCATGAAATACCTCCTATATCTTTATTTTATCTTCCTCTGATATATCTTCCTAATAAGTCTCTGTCTTAACAGATTTACTCCAGTCTCTTCACATTACAGGGAAGCTTTTCTATCTCTCTAAGCTATTCTCAGAACTGGAGTGTCTGTTGTGTCTCTTGGAAGCATTGTCCTGGGAGAAGAGAGCCTGTAAAGTTCTGTTTCCTGAGAGGATTCACTTTGGTAAATGTGAAATTAATTTAGTTACTGCGTTTAGTCTCAGGTTTCAGAAGAGCATTTTCAGTTCTTCTCTCACCTTGAACTACTTTAGTCAATGCATATATAGTATGGAGCAAACTCTTACTTCTGTATAATAGCCCCTCTTGCACCCATCTTTCTGATGGTTAGATAGAAAAATAGACTGCAAGCCTAGTCATTAAGTAATAGCATTGGACATACTATTAATAATGACTCACATAGCAATTAATAATCAGTACTTAAATTTAAAATTCTTAAGAAAGTTTGTGGATCAAGAACACTGTAAATTGGTTAGAATAAATGTCATTATTAAGAGATGTGTTATCATTTTCCCAGCTGCTGTAAATCACAGAATCACAGACTGGTTTGGGTTGGAAGGGACCTCAAAGACTATCTGGTTCCAACCCCCCTACCATGGATGGGAACACCCTCCATTAGATCAGGTTGCCCAAAGCCCCATCCAACCTGCTCTTGAACAGTTCCAGGGATGGGGCTTCCACAACCTCTCTGGGCAACCTGTGCTGGTGCCTCATCACCCTCATAGTAAGGAATTTCTTCCTAACCGATGACCAGAAATTATAATAAAAACTGAGAACACACTAAGATTCAAAGAAGTCTGTGACAGCTAAAATAGAATATCTGCTGTCGCATGAGCCCAGACAAAAATGTAACACTATTTTCCATTGCACTTGTCCATCAAGTGTAGGTTGAAGGTCTTGGCCACTGTAAAATATTCCATTATTCTGTATTTTAAAGGCAGCTGAATGGGGAAAAGGAAGTGGACTGAAAAAAATCACTTTTGAAAGGCAATTGTTTCTTGGATACTCTCTACCACTGTTGCATCTTTTTCACAAAATAGAGTATGTCCTGCTTTTGTTAATGAGATGCAAATGAGGGTGATAACATCAGATGCAAGAAACTGGATGTAAATGCATCATTCCTTTAAAGTATAGGCAGTATGGAAACACATACATCTAAGACCATGACAATATTTGCAATATGTTCTATGAGATAATGCTGGAATATTTGCTCTGCTGCATGATGGCTGCTGCCCTGCACTCATCACTCTTCATCCACAGGATCACTGTTGAGGGTACATTCCTCACTTTGGGCATCGGCCCACTTTTGCTGTAACGCTTATCATGTCATTCTGATCACGTCATTCTGACCAGTCTTTAACAAATGTTCTCTCTATAGCAATTGTTACCTCTACAACAACTCCATTTACATATGATGTTAGGGGTCAGTGTAATGAAGACCACATTAAGATAAATTGGTATGTATATGTCACTTTTTCTAACACCTTTGACCACTTTTTACTTGTCTTCTGTTGAGGCTCTCTAAAGATGTGTCTATCAGTTTCTTTACTCCACGGTTATACTGGGCTCCTGATTTCTTCCGTACTTGAGCTGGATATTCCAGTTCTCCTTCAGATTATATTCTCAGAATGGGTACAGGATGAAGACTGGCCTAATTTAAAACAGCTCTTGCCTCAGGAAAATCCCAATTGATTTTAATGGAAGTTGTGCAAGAAGGTGTGGAGAGCCTGGTTCAGTGCTGGCTATAAGAGAAGGGACACAGCAGTCTGGATCTGCTTGAGATGGCGTAAGTAGGGTAAGTGTCAGCTCTAGGTCAGCTTGACCCAGTAGCTAGCTGTAACTGGATATTGCTGGCACTTGAACACCTGCAGGATGAGATAAAAGGATGTTTAAACTTCAGGAATGTGGAAACAGAACAAAGAGGGGACGGGCCGGCATTTATTTGCTTGACCAATAGTGAGCTTGACTTCTGCAATAAGCATGAGCTAATTAAGCAGTGTATTTAACCAAGGCTTGCTTGAATAAAAATCGGGACTTGCTGATGGACCATATGGTAGTCCAAGTCTCCCTTCTCCGACAAATGGTGACCATTGGCGTGATGCCGATAACCGACCTCGCACAGGGCCCCCTGCAAGAGGGCGAGCCCGGACCTGATAGCAGGTGACTACGACCATGGTTGGAGAAGTAGGAGTTGGGTCCTGTTTGCAGCCAGGACGGCACACAGAGCAATTGAAATAGAGGAGTGCGCCCCCAAAGATCACATCGGTGATTTTGGGCCATACGTGCCACCGGAGCCTGGAAAAGCTGCAACAGCGGACGTCTGCAAATGGATAGGCAAGTGGCATATGATTTATTTACAAATACTTTATGAAAAAGGGATGTTAAGGGTATAGATTTAAAAAAGGAATTACTGGAGTTGTTAGCTTATGGGTATGACAAGGGTTGTTTTCAGAACCCGCATACGGTTCAAGCAACGTATGATTTACTTAAATGCTTTTTAGAAAAGCAAAAAGTTCAGGTAATTAATGCTCTAGTGCAACACGAGGCCGAACAAAAAGCGGCCGCTGTAGCAGCTGAACGGCTGGGGTCAATAGCTGGAAATGTGGCTGTTTCTCAGCGTGGCAGCAGCAATTCGGCTGAAGACTGTCCTTTGCCTCCCTCGGTGCGCAGTGTGGTTTGGTGAAGAAGCCGTTGTGGTGAAACACAAAAAGGCAAATTTTTTACAGTTGAACGCAGTGTTGCTGAAAAGCATTGATTTACCTACTTAGGAAACTATAGGAATTTAAATCCTTGACAAACCCTCAGTTGGGGTGAAAGAAGCTAAGTCGTTAACAACTCTCAGGAAATTAAGTAAAAGAACTTTAACTGAAATGGAGGCGAAACTCGTTGCTGCCACTTCAACCTTTGCAGCTTTAACACCGATTACGGGTTCTACAGAACTGATTCAAAAAGAAAAAGAAAATCTACTATGGAGAATGTGTTTTTGTTTCTGGGTGCTCTTTCACCTACCCCAGTTATTAGACTAAGTAAAAATGCTGTGTTATCAGAGCAAAGTTATAAACCTGTTGGAACTGAAGGGGAGCGAGTAGTGCACGTAAATCTGCCACCACGGTCTGCACTCCCTCCACTATGATGCCTTTGGAAAGAAAAAATGTGAAAACAAACGTACAACCAATTGCCTTTAATCTCTATCTGCCTCTGACTTCTACTGAGCCTAAAACACCCCATGGCACAGTCGAAAATGTTAACCAGTATCAACAACTTCGACCTGTCCTTGAAAAGCTGGAAAACATAAAGCGGAGCAGGCAACGGCAAGCCCTGTTGTAAAAGGGTTTGAGCCCCCACCCGAAAACTACAAAGACGGAGAATCTCCGATTCAGGCACAGAAAGGTGTTGCCCCTATGGACAAGGAACCTATGAGCACAGACAAGAAACCTAAGGATAGAGAATCATATGGAGATGGACAAGTATCAGCTTCAACAACCATTGGATCAGGGACACTCATCAATATATCGCTGTCTCCTGACACCCAAGAGACTCTGCACAGACTGCTCGGCGGAGCCTGGGCACGTAAGGTGGCATCAGAACAGGAAAAACAGCTAAATCAGGGTATTTTGATTCCTACTCAATCACGGAAATCACCAGGGAAAAGTTTATGTGGGAAAAAGTGGGTGGCAGAGAGAGTTAGTAGTGGGCCAGTGGGAGGTGGAAGGAACGGGGTCCTAGCACTCACCCAGGGCTCAGTCATGGTGAACAACGGGATCACACTGTGCTTTATGGCGGGGGGAGAACAGCACTGCGGGCAGTGGCCGAGAACCAGCCCCGACACACACCACACACACACACACACACCCCCATATGGACTGGCTGTGATAACTCGTGTCTCTCAATGTCGTTTGTCTGATTAATTGGTTTGCAGCATTTGTTTGTTCGTATGTGCTATAGGGTCAGGGCTGTGTTTGTCCACTGAGAGCAAGGCTGGTTACTTAGCAAAAATGAATCTTTTATAGAGAGTATTGAAAAAGGGCAGCTCATATTAAATGTTAACCTGGAAAACAACGATCAATAGCTGCTTACTTGAAAAAAAGAAATATTGCCCACTTACACGATTTAGTACGGGAGCAACTGTCTAAGAGTCATGTGAAGCCTTCCACAAGTTTGTGGAACAAGCCAAAAATTTTCAAAGATTGGGTTTTTTCTTTTCAAAAGGTGTCACTGGGTACGCTCCCACAAGGCAGAAAAAATTCAGCAACTATGTGCCAGGCTTATGTAGCCTGGGCGTTTGCTCCAGTACGAGAAACACATCCTGATCTAATCTTTTATCATTATATGATTGCTATATTGATTGTGGGAAAAAACTTGGACTTTGAAAGTTTGATTCATGAGTTAACAGTGCATTTGAAAAGCAAGGGGTTACAGATTACTCCATAGAAAAATTCAAAATAAGCCAGTGTGAAAATATTCGGACTGACAGATTGATAAAGTACTGTAACACCTCAGAGGATTGCAATCAAAACTGGGGTTGGCATGTTAAATGATGTTCAGAAGTTGCTTAGAAATGTTAACTGGATTAGATCATTTTGTGGTATTATGCATCAGTACTCTGTTACCCAGATTCACAGCCACACTGAGCTAACTGACTACCTCTAGGTCTAGCAGAGAAAAATCAGAGAGCAAATAGGCTGGCTGCACCGGCCTGGGCTGCTCCCTCAGCAGACAGCTTTGCACAAGCTCAGAAGTTGCATGAAATTTTGTTTACCAATCTGCTAAAGTGCTTTAACGACAATAGCACTTGTTGGTTGCTGAGGCTAAAGGGCTTGTACAGTGCAAAGCCATGGCAGAACATATGAATCAAACTCTCAAGCGTTTGCTTCACAAACAATAAGGGGGAGAGAAGGATATCTCTCCAGCTGATTGATTAAACGAGACTCTGTATGTTTTGAACGGAAAAGTTTGTGTTAGATGTTAGTGAAATGAAGTTACAGATACTAACTTGGGAAAGGAGATCTACCTATGTCATTACAGATATGGGAACCAAGCAGAAAAAGCTGTGGATCCAGAAGAAATCAAGCTTGCATGAACCAGGACGGGATTCTGATCACAGTAACTGAAGTCAAGTGTTCCAAGTGCAGCCACAATGGAGTATGAGTTTTGCTGCAGGACATTTTGAATACTCTTTTAAATATGAGTGTGTTAGTGGTAAATAAAAATTAGAGAAACAGTGATTTCTGCACAGCCTAAGGTCACAGGCTGCAATCAGTGCCTGCACAGAAACGTGAAGCTGAAGTTATCTGCACTTCTGACACTCTTGATTGGCAAAGCGAACAGATACAACAGCAAAGGTATCAAGGCACTTAGCTACAGATGCGGATTCTGTGAGACATGCAGCAGCTGATTTGTGCTGCTGGCTCACAGACATAGTTGTGAAAATTTTGGAAGGTATGTGCTGCAGGAATCTGGCTGACCACTCTCAGTCAATTCATGTGAGCATTCAGAAATTAAGAGATCGAACAGAAAAGATATAACAACAACAAATTGGTTTCATGAGTGGGAAATTTCAGGATGGATATTGTCAATGGTCAAATTTGGCAACTCGGTACTTGTCTAACATTTACTGCCATGCTTGTTGAGCTTTCTGCAAAGGGCCCTAATTCATTTCCTAAATGGTTGAAGGGTAGTGTGTGTGTGTGTGTGTGTGTGTAATTATCTCTTGATTAAAACTATTCTACGGTCTGTAAATAAAACATATCCATTAATCCATAGGGAGAATGGTTCCGTGGCTTGGTGCATATAGCCATAAAGTGTTTCAGATCCTATCCCCTTGACAAGTTGTTTATACAAGTGGCACAGGTCTAACAAGCTGCTGAATATCTCCCCCATGAGATTTAAGTGCCTTACTGCAGTGTAGCCAGTGGCCTCAGAGCCAGGATGCCTTCTGAGCATGGAGACCTAATTGCAAGTGTTTTAAGTAAATCAAACCACTAGGAGGACTTGAGTCCACATGCTCAAGACTTCAGGGATGTATCCTTATGATCCATCTGTCAATGACAATGTTTCTCAGTTCCAGGCCTTTTCTGAGAAAAAGTAGTTTTATATCCCTATTGCTGTCCTTTCTACAAATAGTCCTAAATTTCTATATCTATCCAGGAACAAAATTATTATTGTTGTCAATATTTTTCCCTCCAGTGTCACATTCTTTAGTCTTTGTGTCTGGTAGAGTTTACTGAAGACTGCAGCTAGGCTGCCATGGAAATCCAACTCCTTTAAATCGTAATCCTAGCAAGACCAAAGCAGGTAGAGATATAACATTTTCCAACCTGAATAAATCAGTAATAAACACAGTAATCAAATTACCATCCATAGTAGCCATGGATAATGACTGTTTTCTCAGAAGTCATAGATTTCCCACATCCTGAAGGCAATTTATGCAACTATCAAGCAGTATAACGTCAAGATTTTTAGCTGCTGAACTGAGATTGGAGGTCTCTTTTCAGGCTCTAGATTTAATCAATTACTGTTTTGCACAAGGAGGAAGTTTTCCCAAAAATCTAGAATAATACAGGCTGAACAGCTATTTCCTTCCTGGTGGCCTAAGAATTGGTTGCATAATTGGTAATTTGACATCTCTCTGAATTTGTCACAGTAACACCCTGTTTGCGAAGGACAAGGATAAGCACCAGTCTCCCAATTCTCTATTTTAGACAGTCAAACCATGACTTGTGCAAGAGAGGAGAAACTTTGGATACTTGCAGTCTGGGTCTTCTTTCACAACAGGATCCTTAATTGGACCTTATGGCTAATACTTGCTACATGCAGGTATGTGGCCACGGCTCTGGATGCTAACTGCACCTGGATATGCATTCAAAAAAAAAAATTAAAAAAATCAAACTGCAGCCTATCACTTGTCCTATAGGTACTCACTCCCAAAAATTAATTAATTCCTAGGAGCACAGTCCCTGTCAAGTCTCTGGAGGCTTTTAGCCGTAGATAGCCTAACTGTGACTTGGTATTAACTTCTTTCCTGTGCACCAGTATAATTCAATGCACTTTTTCCTAGATCACAACAAGGTGATGAAAAAGAAGTTTGCAGTATGCTGCAGAGATCTACCACATTTCTATACATGATATAGCAGCAGCAAACCTGCAGTTAAGATAGTGGTCCACCTGCACCAAGTTTCCACTTTCCCAATTAAAAATATCAGGACAATGATCTCATAATGGAACAAATCAGACAGTTCAGTTAAAACCACATTGGTTTAAAATTTAAAGAAGTAAATCAGCTGTATGTTCATCTGCATACTCCTCGGTCATCCAGCTAGGATTCTGTCTTAGAGCTGTTGTCTTCAAATATTTTTAATTGTGCATCCCTGTTATATATTTGGGTTTTGTTTATTTATTAATTTATTAATAAAATGTATACACGTGCTATTGTACATGCGCTATTGTATCTTAAGCACATTGTAAAATCCACGTAAAAATTATAAATAAAAAAAGGATATGATAAAGACAAAATAAAGACATGTTAAATTATTATTTTATTTATTAAGAGTACAAAACGTTTTCTTCCCGCATTCCAACACACTGTCTTCTGCATCCTCTGAGGTCCACACACCCCACTTTGAAGATCAGCATCCCAGATTAAAGTTCTGTCATTGATGTTTCTTTTCCTAAACAAAGACTGTCCCCATGCAATTTAAAAGCCACTGTCAATGACAATGGTTTTCTGCATTGATGGTTTAACTGTCAGGAAGCATACAGCAGTTTAAAATGTACAACAATAATGTAGGAAACCCTGCCAGCTCTGCTGTCATAGTTTCTATAGCTAAATGTCTTATTTGTCTCCCAGGACCACAACATTAAGCTATTTTTTCTGCAAAATCATCATATGTCAAACCATTGCGAGCACACCACAGCATATGATAACAGAGATGACACTGTTTTCAACCCTTGATAAGAACTATCTGGAAAAGTCAGAGAAAGAAAACAAAAAAGGACACTTAGAATAATGAAGAAGAAAAAAAAATCTGTAAGACTATGAATCTTGTGAATAAAATCCTGTCTCCTCCAAAATGTAAAGTTCCATTCAACTTTCTCTAGATGAACATTCTGCAGCAAATCCCGGTGTGAGCAGCTCTTCTAGTCAGAGCCAGGCAAGATTTCACACAGGAACACTGTAAGTCAGGTCAATGCATATCTTTGAAAAGATAAAATTTATTTTATTTGCTGGGAAAAAAACCCCTTGCCTGGTGGAATGCATTAGGTAACGTGAAGGAGAGAAAAAATCCATCTTTTGATATTAAATGAAAATGTGCTTAAACCTATTTTAGCTGGCAATCAGAAACTGCCAGTCTGGCTAATTTCTGAGTATAACTCAGCTCCAAGAAAGGAATCCAAATTTTGAGAATTCCATTCAGAAGTCAGCGAATGGCTATGAAAATGAGCAAAAAAGCAGTAAAAGCTATACCTGTTCTCATAAAAAAGGGATAACGTGCAGATTAAAGTGGACTGGTAAATATTCTGCTTTTGGCAAGTCTTTCTGTGAAGAGTTTAAAGACTACAATTATGGCAGCAAGACTCATCCTTTAACTTCTAGTGATTCCAAGCACTTCAGTGGGACTATTTATGTGCTTATAGATAATTCCTCATTCAGGAAAATACTTGAAATAATGTTGATACTAGCAAGCATTCATATTCTTCAGCACTGCTGAACGAAATCATATACTTGCATGTTTGCTTTAGAACACAGGTCAGTACTCTTTACTCATTTCAGTAGTGTTTCTGCCTCAGGGAAGCAGATAAATCTGTCAAATCTCTAAAGCAGATCACCACATTAAATGGTGATATGGACTCAAGAGGGAATTACTAGAGCACGCAGTCTTAAATGCCCTTTAAAATATGTGTACAAGCAGTGGTCACAATGAACCAGCATATGATGGCACTCCAGACAGCTATCTCTAAAATTTTCTTAACCTATGATTACGAATCAGTTAATAGATAAAATGGAAGAAGCCTTAGAGTATGTAATACATAATCCTCAGCAGTTTCAGGATTAAAACAGTCAGTTTTGAGCCTGGCAAATACCATTTTATAAGCTTCCTATAGAGCTTGCTGGCTCTTAGTCGTCATTCCAGTTCAGGTTAGAAATCCTAAGATTAAACCAGATCTCAGTTGCTGCCTGGGCTGCAATGAGGTATAAAGAATACCTTCATGTACACCTGAAAACACTGAAAAGTGTTTAAAGTCACGTGGGAAATGTCACGCATTGCTTCACTTTTAACAAAAGCAATCCAAGCAATGCAGTACCTGTGAAATGCATTGCAATAGCTCTAGATATCAAATCGTCTCAATTTATACCATATTCTCCAGGGCCCGTTGGCTTGTCTGGGGCTTTGGGTGAGATTTTTCTGGTGAAGCAGTAACAAATATATTTGGAAGCAATGCATATAGCATCAGGGGAAAGTAGCTTAGTAAAAATATAAGGAAGAATTTAACCAATCAATTACAGGTCACAGGAAGTCAATTGTGCAAGGACAATAGAAAAAACAAGAACAGTTTTCACAATGGATAAGAAATATGAAACATTTTCATTGTCCTGTCTGGCTCCAGCTGTTAAAAGTCACTGTTTCACTGGAAACCTGCCAAATGTTCCTCATATACACAGGGTGAAAATGCTGGGAAAAAAAAAAAAAGAAAGAACAAGTATGAGCTATCATGTTGTGAATCTCTTGTGCAAAGGAGTCTTTGTAACGTAACAGAATGAAGTTGGGGAGAACTTGGTCACTAAATTATTAGTAGCTCAACTTTTAATACCCTGGTCAAGGTTTTATTTTATATGCTTTTTATAGCTGCAGTTGAAAGAAGTAAAATAAAAATTATTGGCTGGAATGAATATAATCCATCATCAAAGAAAGTGGTAGCATAAAGAACAACCCTGACTTTAAAAGGGAAATGATGGAATGACTATATCTAGGTTACAGTGGTCATATGGTATACATGCAGTATTTGGGCTTGTGAGGAAAAAACAGACAATGTCCGTTTACTAATCACTCCTCCAGAAACCCTTTCTGCTCACACTTAGTTCTTTTCTCATTCACATGGGCATAGAGATCAAACACTCTAGAGTCAGACTATGTGTAGGGAGCAAGGGACAGTATGCTGACATCTATGTGTATTCTCCAGCATCATCTTTCCTCAGCAAGCCAGACTTGTTTGGATAAACGGCCAGAAACTGGACAGAAACATGTCTGATCAATTTTTAGCTTCACATATCCACTAGTTATCACTCTGAGATATGAGGTCACACCTGATATAAAGAAAAGCACACATTTTTGTAAATTATGCTTATTTATGGGCCATGAGTTTAATGAACATCAGGGAAAAAAATTAGGCTAACAAGAAGTACATTTGAAAATATTTCCCTAATGGAAAGAACAAGCAACAATTTTAATATATTTAATTACTGCTTCAGTTATTATTTTCTATTAATAATTTAAACAGTTTGGGGAGCATCAGCCGTTGACAGCACTCAGTTCTGCAACCACACACAGCAAAGGCAGGCAGCTCACACTGTCTGTTCTACTTAATTATGTAGGAGTGCTCTTGGGCATTGAAATGAAATTTGTGAAAAGGCCCAGAGCTATGCTAACAGACTCTCTTAGCACCCAGAAGATGGTAACTGCATGCTGTATGCCCTCTAGTAATGGTCCCAGAGAAGGCACAGGGACTGAGTGGAAATGGCAAATGACCGGAGCTGAAGGCATCCCAGGAAAGATTGTGCAGTTACAAGGGAAGATATTCCGGTGCATGGACACATTTGGGCTACTGCTTAGCAACTTGGGATGGTGTCAACAGCAGTGGTAGATGTAGTTGCAGAATTCAGGTGTATTGTTATACTCATAATTTGATGTTTGATATCACACACAGGTCTGTGTATATGTGAATCTGAACAATTATGGTGGCACACTTCCAGAATCTTCTGTGACAAACTGCTCTGGGTGAAGGACTGCTCCTTTATAGATGCAAATTTCAGAAAATTGTAGATGTTGTTAATCTGCTTTGCTTCCACTCCCACATTTCCTTTTTGTTCATTTTGTTAGACATTGGCACCAAACTAGGCTGCAGTTACTAGCCTTTGGCATAGAATTGCTGATATGGGATATTGTTGAAATTAGAAATATCCATAAAATGAGGAAATGTGCAACAGCTGGTTATGCGGGATCTTCAGTTAGTAAAAGGGCAGGTTGGACAGTAGTAAAGACAGAATTTTTCCACAGTCTGATAAAACTAAGTCCCAAAAAAATTTCTGATCGTTTGGCTTTGTCTTCAGTATAGCACAGGCCATTTAATTTCTGCCAATTACTCCTACAGTGATCCAAATAATTTATTATCCCGTCTTGCTTTGAAGGTATTTGGTCATTAAAAAAAAAAAAGACTTCAATAGTTTGTTATATCACTGGCATAGTCAGCAGGATGGTAGATTCAATAACTCACTATTTACAGAGGCATAGAATTAGCCCTCCTCCAAGATTTTCTGAGGGCTGGGCATGAGAAAATTGGAAAAATAGAGGAATAGTTAAGCCTTGTGAGAGGGAAACTGAAATATGGTAAAGGAAAGGATGGATTTTGGGTATCAGAGATATTTTTGACAGGGTGACCAGACCCTGGCAATGAACATTCTATCATGTGTCAAATAGTTGATTGTGCAGGGGACATGGATCCGCAGGAACGAGGAGAACCCGCTGCTAGGATCATTAAGTGAATGTTCCACTGCTGTTACAAAAGTAGCCTGCATTGAAGCTATGAAGGATACGGGTGAATATGGCAACTACTCTGCCTCGGCTTGCTAAACATGTAGCAGTAGGTGGATGCATCCTAGCCACTCACTAGGAGGGGTAACCAGTCTGGGGTAATCCCAATGAGACTTGTGGTTCCCTTTCCAGGAACAGTACAAGGGACAATACCAAAACAACTTACCTGGAGACTGGGGTCAACTGCCAGAAGAATGCTTATCCTTCTTGCAGGAGTAGTCTATATGTTGACAAAAGTAATACACGGAGTTGGAACTCTCACGTCTATTCTTTGTGCTAATCAATATGTAAACAGTTGTAGCCATGCTTAAGCCTGAGTGCATTACAGTGACAGCTGCTAACAAAGAATGCTATGCTTGTACAAATTTAGGAATCCCATACATTAACATGAATTTGGCAGAGGGAAACATAAGCTGAGTAAGTGAAACACAACCCCCACACCATATAGGGGAAATTAATTTAGTTTCCAATATAGTTTATTCAAAAAGTGGCACAGATAAAACAAGGCTAGTAGCTGTTCAATGAGTGTTACATTAAAGGAAAGTACAGAAAGAGAAATAGTATGCATGTGGAGATACAATTAATCCACAACTGAAACTGGGGTAATTCATGTCGGCACAGCAAAAACTACCTTAATAACCCCCAATGTATCCTACTACCTTCAAGATACCTGATAAGACTGTTGAAACCTTATCCCCATAGATTTCGGAAGTTGGATCCTATGCTATTAAAAATTAACTTCATACAAACTGCATGAAGTTCAACAAGGCCCAGTGCAAGGTCCTGCACATGGATAGGGACAGTCCCAAGCACAACTACAGGCTGAGCAGAGAATGCATTGAAAGCAGCTCTGAGGAGAAGGACTTGGGGGTGTTAATTGATGAAAAGCTCAACCCAACACAGTAATGTGTGACTGCAACTCAGAAAGCCAACCATATCCTGGGCTGCATTAAAAACAGCATGGCCAGCAAGTTGAGGGTGGTGATTCTTCCCCTCTGCCCTGTGTTTGTGATATCCCCCTGGAGTACTGCATCCAGCTCTGGGGTCCTCAGTAAAAGGACATGGAGCTGTTGGAGTGAGTCCAGAGGAGGGCCACAAAGACAACCACAGGGCTGGAGCACCTTTTGTATGAGCTCAGAGCAGCTTTCCAGTACCTGAAGGTATCTACAGGAAAGCTGCAGAGTGACAGTTTACAGGGGCATGGAGTGATGGGACAAGAACTAATGGCCTCGAACTGGATGAGGGTAGATTTAGATTAGATACTAGAAAGAAATTCCTCACTGTGAGGGTGATTAGGCACTGGAACAGGTTTCCCAGAGAAGCTGTGGCTGTCCCCTCCCTGGCAGTGTTCATGGCCCAGTTGGATGGAGTTTTGGGCAGACTGGTCTAGTGGCGAGTGGCTTTGCCTATGGCAGGTCAGTTGGAATTAGGCAATCACTGGCATTCATTTAAACTGAAACCATTCTGTGATTCTGTGATAAATATATAAGGCAGCAACAAATGCTATTTAATCCATTATGATCCCTCAAGCAAGTGGAACGCTCAATGCAGGTTGATATCTTTAAAGTCAAACCTACCTGTTCCTACATAAACTCTCCACAGGATATTTAGTATGGTTGCATGGGTCAACCCTCACCTCTCCAAAATGAGCAAGGAGAGATGTGACTGGCATCCTGGAAACAGGATTAGGAGTATTAAACAGCATAGATGCTAAAGTTTTGTCAAACAAATTCAGCTCAACAACAAGGTTGTATAAACTAGAATATATTAAGAACTTCTCTGCTGACACAAGGAACTAGTCAATGGTTTATAGCCAATATATTGCCTAGATAGGAAAGAATTAATAATCAGTCCACCAACTAATTGTAAAGGCACTTTGTGTTACCCAGAAGAATGTGTCTCTAGCTCTTGGCTGTATTCAAGCTGAGTTCTGGGTGTAATTCACTACAATGACAATTACAGGGGAAAGCAATAGGGTACCTTGCCTACTGAAATTCACAAGGTCATGTGGGAAAATGCAAATGCATTTGAAGGATATTTCCAGTGTTCATAGGATCAAGTCAACTTCACTTACGATGCCACCAGCATAAAGTCACAGCTTTTGTTTTAACAGTACACAATACTTCAGTATCTACTATATGCCCAAATATTGCACTGGGATTAAATTGCCGTGGAAATGTCTTCTATGCATTATGACACAGAATATGGACCCAACAAAATGGGAACAAATGGCAGACTGTTGATGTTGAGGCACGTGTTGTATGTAAATTACAAGGATGAATTTATGAATTAGTAAATGGTTAAGGCCCAGGACATCTGTCTTGGTACTAAATAAAGTGATGGTCATTTTGAAATACATCTCAATAAAACTCCTGAAATTGTACTTGTATATGTTGGAAATTAATGTGCCTCAATGAGAACGTTTTGTGTTTCTGTAATTATGGGCAAATTTAGATGTATACAGTCACTCAAAAATTAATATTTATAATTTTACTAATATGATGGGATGTGATTGTAACTATTAAGTTCCTCTCACAACACACCAATCACTACAATCTAACTGCATAACAAATCAAAATTTATTGCCTATGTTCATTGGAACGAATCTCACAATGGTAAGAAAACTATTGTAACATGATGACCTTGGTCAATTGCTAAATCAAGTTCAAAACAATGTACAAAGAACCTAATTAATGTCCATCACGGCACAGATGAGATACGCCCTGTGCTGCAGAGAGTGAAGAAAGATGGAGAACATTATTGGTGTAAAACTCTACTTCGATGGTCACCAACAGCAACTGAAGCTTTGAATTTTATATTTACACCCAATTGTAGCCTATTTAATTTTTGTATTTTTGTGTTTATTGTTAACCCTTCGTTTACACATGAAATTATGGTGTTTATCTCACTATATACTAACTATGAGGGAACATGTCAATATTAAAAAATCAGTCAATCTGATATATTATTTACTAGCCTATTGGAAAGATCATATCTTTATCCCCCTATACTTAGGGCACAGAGGCAAGAGATGACATAAACATACCACCACTATGAGGTAAAGTAGATTGACTATAGTCACAAGTGGAGATTGTGATACACTCCTCCCATTTGAACTAGCTGAACTTTGATCCAAGAAAGTGATCAGCAAGTGGGCCTAATCAAAGTTAATCCAATTGTATGAGAACACAGCACCAACCTCACCCCACCCCCCCAAATAAAAACCCAACAAAACATTTGGATAGAGACTGGGCTGATAAACAGCCAAAACTGCATTAGCACAGCAGAAAATCTGGCTACAAATCAACCAACTATAAATACTTGCAGCCATCAGGGCCCTCTGAGCTCTTCCACCACAGCATCTGGCTGCACGACAGTGATGTCCACTTAAGTAGGGACACCACTCAGCATTACCGTTTGAGTCTGAAAGGTACTTTACCTGACAACAGACACTGATGGCTTGGGAATTGACAATTATTGCATGCATGTAATGTTTAAGATCTGTATAGTAAGCTTAAGCAATATGCTTTGTATCCCGTACTAACTTAAAGAGTGTTAAATGGTAATGACCACCAACCCATCTATACTTATTAAATATTCTACATACTTAAATTTTCCAATTTACAGCAATTATACGTTATTTTTTCCCTTTATATTCAGAGAAGATAGTTTGTAGTTGTAGTGTATTTCAAAGAAAAAAAACCCCAAAAGCCAAAGGAATTATACTAATCTTCAGAGTAATTATCTGTCCCAGTTTGGAAAAATTCTTGAAAAACTTGTGGTAAATTTTTTCACTATATTTTTCCCTTTGAGAATCATGTTCACTAAGATGTATTTCTCCACCTCTTCATAAGAACTCAGCTGCTTCCTCTGATTCATTGTTTTAACACTAAACCACTCACACATTTTGAAAATAAAAACAATCAAAATCACTTTTTCTTTTCAAGGAAAATTATTACCTTATTTTCAACCTTAACAAAGCCTTTTCCAGTCTGTGTTGCTATCTTCACTCATAAATTATATTCACACTTGCTGGGTACAATAAATCCATATTTAGTATGCAGCACTTCTCCATGCATTTCTTAAAGCTCTGTAATGATCAGTAATTTGGTTATGTTGATTCCACTGTAAAGCAGCATGGTGGCATGCTGGTTTTGGCTGGGATAGAGTTAATTTTCTTCACAGTAGCTAGTATAGGACTGTGGTTTGTATTTGTGCTGGAAACAATGCTGATAAGGCAGGGATGTTTTTGTTATATATAAAAGTTCTCATTACTGCTGAGCAGTGCTTACACAGAGCTGTGGCCTTTTCTGCTTCTCAACCCTCACCACCAGTAAGCATGAAGGTAGTACAAGAGAAACTGGGAGGCAACACAAATGGGACAGCTGATCCCAGCTGACCATAAGGGATATTTTATACCGCATGAGAAAAGCTGGGGAAAGGAAGAAGCAGAGGGACACATTTGTAGTGATGATGTTTTGTCTTCCCAAATAACCATACCTATTTATATCAGCCCCCAAGTTTTCTCACTTCCACTCTTCCAATTTTCCTCTCCATCCCCTTATGGCAGAGGGAGTGAGTCAGTGGCTGCACGGGGCTTACCTGCCAGCTGGGGCAAAACCACAACAGGCCGTACGCCTCCTCATTCCTACATCATACCACAAGGCATTATCCTCAGCCGTGGTTGCACAGCTTAGTGCAGTCCCACTGCAAACTGGTTCACAGAGATCACGTGGTCTGAAAAAGAATAGGTAGGCAACATTTGGGGGAAACTGCCTTCCTCCGGCCCAGAGTGCAGCTCAGCTCACGCACTCTAGCACTGCCAAAAGCAAAGTGATGACAAATTGTGAAATAAGAATATGTATTCACAAGCAAAGCAGAGCAAAAAAATTTTTATATACCAACTGGGATATAGTTGGGAAAATAACTGCAACTGTGTTCTCAGTCTATAGTTCCATGGCACAGTGAGTTTAGGTTTTGAGCTCCCAGTACCAGATGAAAATCAAAACTGTCGCATGACATAAAAGCACTGATGCAGCACAAACCCATTGAAGCTTGAGGTGTTTTCACACATGTTTTGATGGGCTATCTTTGTACCATGAACTAAATATCATTTTATCTGTCTTTTGGTATAAGCCCAGTCATCAATTTCACAGTGTGTTCCAGATAAAGCAATATAAACACACCAATAAACTGAATGCTTGATTTGGATCAATTTCTTATAAATGAGTGATTCGGTAATGTGTTAGTTATCGATGACTGTGAAAGTATGGCGCCTCACTCTGAAGTGGGACAGTTTAAAACAGTCATTAAAGAGGTGTCAGTGGTACAATTATCTCATTATTTTGCTGACTCTCATATCTGATGTGAATTTCCAGCAAAAGATGGAAAAAGCTCCCATCATACAGTGTAGGACTGCAGTTTGGTGGTTGGGTCAAATATCACCTCATTTTCTGTATTGTCATACTGTACTTTGAATATCCACTCCTTTGCCCCCTCAAGTACAGGTTGGATGTAATAAACCAGAACCTTTATTTGAGTTAGGGATCGTGTAAGCAAGACAATGTTCTGCTCCACCCCTTTTACCCTCTCTGAGCACTAATTTAAATAAAAGATACTTTGTATAAGTGATAAAGAATTCTGTCATTTTTTACAACAATTGTTCAGATTATTCATTAAAAGATTGTTGTGCAGTGGTTGATGGAAGATTCCCAGCAACACAGCTTTCCTGGTCTCAAAATACCCTTGCCCACATAGCAAGACTGGACTGACCATTCTACTAATCTCATGATTTACAATAAAGAAAGTACATTAAGGTTCCACCAGTAAAATACACCCCAGAAACAAAACAAATATAGAAATATTAAAGGGATGCTTGCATCCCAATTTATTATAATTAAAAGTTCTGGAGTTACACATCATGAAACACCACTGCAGATTGTATTCGTGCATTTCACAGCAAACCACAGATGGTCAGATGGGCCCAAGTCTTCACTGATGGATTTCCGAAAACCTAACACCACTCTATCGGACAAAAGAACTCAGCAGCCTGCAATACCAAACACAGCTGGGGAAAAGTTCATAGTCTGTTTCAGAAGTCATTTTTGACAGGAAAAATCAAACAATCAAACATACAAACCTCACCAACTAACCAACGAACCAACCAACCAACCAACCAAAAGAAATCCCCACAAAAATAATGAAATGCCTTGATTTGCTGTTATTCTTCATACACACAAACCGGTGTTGGCAGTTTAGATAGCCTGACCATGTGTTAATGGAGCTTCTCCCTAGTGTTATCAGTATGTCCTGTGGTGTACAGTAATATGACATTAGACATTCTTTTAAATTTGCTTTTTCACTGCAGTTCTGAATTAATGGGCTCTATCAGTTCTGTTTGCTTCCCATCACATTCCATTAGTATCTCCCCTCAGAGTTCCCAGTTCCATGAACTTTCCCTACGTGTCTCATATGTGATTAAGCTTGACTGCTTGTTCCTAAATATTTGCCACAGTTTATTTCACCTATCTGTCCTGGTATGTTTCCCTGGGTTAAGTAAAAATAGCTTCTAATTTCATCAGTTGGTCAATGAATTATGAAAGGCTTTATCATGTATTCCTCAGAAAATATGTACACTTCCTCTGTCATTTTGTAGGTTTTAGTGAATTTCAGTGTCACTCAAATCTGTGAAAATCAGTGAATGCTTATTAAGATATTTTTCTCTAACATCTATACATTCCTGCTATGAATTTAAAGGAAAAGCTAAGCTTTAAAAATAGAATATATACAAATATGGGGAATATTATTTGCATTTGGTTTATGGACGTGATTCATAAAAATAATACTCTTTCAAGTATGATCTTTTATTATACTAAGCACACTCTGAATTCTAGTTCTCCCGACTTTCCTCCGAATGTTTAAAACCCTCTATAGTCCAGTGATAACTGCAGACTTTCTCAATTTATTCTTTGTTTCACCAGGCCATTAATGAAACTCTTGAAGAGAAACATGCACTGGATAGACTTACACAGTACTTCTGAACTGACTTCCCAGACTGAGAGCACAATCTTGAGAATCACATTGTGTTTCCCCATTGGATGGTTCCTTTATTTCATATGGACCATATTTTGTTAGTTTTCAAATGAGAATGTCATGCAGGACAGTGACAAAAGTCTTATTGAAGACAGTATGTCTTATATACTTCTTCTCCCTCATTTATGAGACTGGTTCTTCTACCAGAGAAGGAACTACATTAATTTCCACTATTTGATCTTGACAAACCAACACAAATACTTTAATTGGCATTGTTTTTCCACATATGATCATAAAATTGATCATTCTAGCATTTTAACCACAGGCTCTCCAAGTCTTTCTTTGTTCCTTTCAAAGTGTGTGCCATATTTGTCTTATCCTTTCCACATCCAAGCTGGTAATCTCTACTGATTCTAAGGCTGCTCAAGATTTCTTCAACAAACTGAATGGAGTTTCACCAGTCACAGGTTGGAAAAGACCTTTAAGATCATCGAGTCCAATCGTTCCTGTCCTACACTAAACCATATCCCTTGGTACCTCATCTACCCTGTTTTTAAACACATCCAAGGATGGTGACTCACCCACCTACCTGGGCAGCCTGTTCCAGGCCCCGACAACTCTTTCAGTGAAAATTTTTTTCCTAACATCTAATCTGAACCTGCCCTGGCACAGCTTTGTGCCATTTCCCTTTGTCCTATCACCTGTCACCTGGCTGAAGAGACCATCACCCACCTCTCTACAACCTCCTTTCAGGTAGTTGTAGGTGGTGATATAGTCTTCCCTCAGCCTCCTCTTCTCTAGACTAAACACCCCCAGCTCCCTCAGCCGCTCCTCAGATGATTTGCTCTCCAGCCCCTTCACCAGCCTGGTTGCCCTTCTCTGGACTCACTCAAGGGCCTCAGTGTCCTTGTAGCAAGGGGCCCAGAACTAGACACAGTACTCAAAGTGTGGGCTCACCAATGATGAGTACAGGGGCACAATCTCCTCCCTAGAAGTTCTTGGCCACCTGGGCATACTGCTGACTCATATTCAGCCTGCACTCAACCAACAATCCCAGGTCCTTCTCTGCCTGACAGCTCTCCAGCCAGTCTCTCCCAAGCCTGTAGCACTGCATGGGGTTGTTACATCCCATGTGCAGCACTCTACACTTGGCCTTGTTAAACCACATCCCATTGGTCTCAGCCCATTGGTTCAGTCTATTCAGGCCTCTTTGAAGACCCTCCCTACCCTCCAGCAGATCAACACTTCCTCCCAGTTTAGCGTCATCTGTGAATTTACTGAGGGAGCATTCAGTCCCTTCATCGAGGTAACTGATAAAGATGTTGAACTAAACTGGACCCAGGACTGAGCCCTGGGGGATACTACTCGTGACCAGTCTCCAGCTGGATTTTGTCCCATTTACCAAAACTCTTTGGACCTGGCCACCCAGACAGTTTTTAACCCACCAGAGGGTCGACCTGTCAGGGCCAGTGGCAGCCAGTTTCTCAATCAGAATTCTGTGAGTAACTATGTCAACCTACTATCATATTGCAACCGTACAGTCATATAGCATATACACATACACATGACCTTTTGTCATGGTCTGTTTATTGAGTGGTGATAAATGGCTCTTTGAAAGAGTGTTTCATCCTTTTCTGCACTCATGATTATTTAAACACCAGTCCCCTTTAACAGAATAGGCCTATCTGTTTCCTACTCTTACAGAAGAACATTCCTTGGTTGTTTTATGTGCCATTTTCTCTCATGTTTAGTCTTTTTAATTTTGTCCTTAAAACTCTGAACTTGCTTGCCCATGAAAAAATGGCAGTGGCAGCCACATTAGTCCCTTTGTTATTCAATTTTTTTTCTTTACAGGAGCTTGGTTTACAATTCTAATTTCAACAAAGTTGCTTTCACTAGTTACTTTCTCTCACACATTCCTTGAAATTATCTCTCACTGACCTACTCTTTGTATTCATTCAGGTCTCCTTTCAGGAACATAAGAGGTGAATTCCATTCAATATTAAACTAGTCCTGATTTCCAAAGTAGTGGAGCCTTTTTTTACACCACCCGCCTCTATACTCTAACCTCTTTATAGAAGGTTATCACTCCTAAATATGCAAATCTAAACAGTTGTTACTTGCTCTTTGATAATTTTTGTGCTCTAAGGCATTTTCTATTTCTTCAATATCATTGTTAGTAGTTCTTTGATATAATACATTGGCAAACACCCCTACTCGTTTTTCCCTAATTTAGTTACTCATAGATAAGACTTCAGCCACCAATTTCGAATAGTTTCACATTCATTCAGGACTATGCATTGGAAGAAAACAAATTAAGTAAGAGAAGAAACTACATTATCCCCTGTCTCAAGCAGTTACAGGGGATTCCAGCCAAAAGGCAATAGGTCTGTAGTCTGTGGGTTGCCTTATGCTAGAAATGCGGTGAGCAATGATGACAGATAGGTAAGAGGCTCTGCTGTGGCGTCTGACAGACAATATTTATTGTGTCCATCTGCTCACATTTGTGTGAAGTGGTAGGATTAATTTAGTAGGATGAGTGAAAACTGAGCAGATTCATGAGTGGTATCATGGCAGTGAGGTTAGGGCAGTAAGCTTTCTGGTTTTACTCTGACAACATTCCCTTCACATTACCCAAAGGAAGTCAACTGTGGCAACCTGCTCAGGACTACTACACATTTCAGCTATATGGAGATGTTAGATTAGATCTTTCTTTAGCAGTAGATTCGCTGAAAAGTTTGTATATATAATATATATATATTTCGCCCCCCTGAATATATATATATATATATGCTATAAAACTATCTACATCTGTCTATGTCTAAGTCTATATTTATATCTACATCTACATCTATATCTATATCAGCATACATATATATGGAGTTTATATATGTTTTATATATGGACTGTGAGAATATATTTATCTATATCTATATCTGTATCTATACACATACTTTCTGGGAACATAAGCAACACCCAGTTTTACCTCATCTCCAAGACAGGCCAGTTGGTGAAAGCTTAAAATACTACTTATCTATCTCTAAGGACTTCTGCGTTCTGCTAATGTTAGAAGGATGTATGTCAAATTTTATATGTTCATGTTTTGCCTTTACACTATGTAAATCATACATGCCAAGTGTAGCAGGAAAGAATGTAGAGTCTTGGGCTCAAATATTACAAAGGAATTTACAACATATAAATTTAACCACCTCATACACAAAAGTCTTTACTATTTAGAACCTCTCTTTTTCTGGACGACCCCTCCTTTATTACCTACAAAATTCTTTACTTTAAAATAATACATAGCAAGTGTTAAAATGCTGCAGAGATCAAATGAGAGTATTTTATGTTCCTTTTGCTTTGATGCATACCACATCATGCAGGGTAGTAGAGAATTGCCCTTATAAGGACCTAATCTCTATATAAAATGTAGCAATAAAGAAGAATATTCCATTTCAGCATTTCCTAAATGCGAATAGAAAAATGATACTTGGAGTTTGTAACTTCTGTCTGCCCAAAGGCTGTCATCATTCCTGCTATGCAACACTCAAACATTGTCAGCAATTTCTTTTAGAGGCATCTAATCTTTCAGAAGTCTCCCTACAGTATTTACTGATTATAAAAATAATATTCAACTGCATGCCATGCATCACATGCGGGGGAGTGTGTATTCTTTAAAACAGATTTATTCAGCCATTGTGGAATACTCTCTGGAAGGGAAATCATGTTCAGCGATTAATCACTTTATACTGGAACCATCTGTATCTTCATGAAATCACTAAAATAATTTTAAAAAAAAAAGTCAAGATTGAAACTTTAGACAAATGATCTATTAGGCACAGTGCCAAAGATCTGTCTCCTTGTTTCTCCATGTTTTCCTGACTCAAGAGGATCCTAAAAAAATAAGGAAGGTACAGCTTCTCAAAACTGTAATAGACTTGATAGAGGCAGTGACAAAGTAAATGCATAGCCAGAGACATAAGAAAAAAAAACAACTTTCTTTCCATTTATGATCCTCAGGTTGTTACAAATCTATACCATTAATAGGGGAGGGGAAACTCCTTGCACTGCTCTTTCTTTCACAGTGGATCTGTACCATGTGCGATTTGTTCTTCAAGACAGAGTAGTCATTCTGTTTATCTGGTAATGATCCCAAAGACCATGTTGGTGCCACAGATGGATTTTAGTTCCTTTGGGAGTCTTGGGCCCAAATGTTTGTCAGGACTTATTCATTCACAAGGTCTCCACTTGTGTAATTTGCATTTTCTCAAGGCCTCTTCCTATCTGTCCTAGATAATCCAAATGGTGATACAGTAACCTGACAGTAGCTTTGGCCTGAGGGAGAAATCCTCCCCTGAGCATTAACCTTTGCCAGGTATAAATTCAGGAGTGTGCTAACTCCAGTATACCTTTATTAGGCTGTCTGAGTATGAATTTTGAATTTTATTGGTCACACCCACTCCTATTGAACCCCTATTTTTTCCTTCCAATTACCCAGACCCCAGAGTGTGTCTGAAGATTTTAGGTGGGTTAAGTAACTGTTGGGGATATCATAGTGTGTCATCACTGTTCTGAGGACCAGATACTTGTGGCATGGCCCTTTCAGAAAAAGATTCTGCCATCACAGGTGCTAATTCCATCTTCAATCAAGCCAGCCCTAACTAAACTATTTAAACTTTGGGAAGATGCCCGCCCTTCCTCCCGTTTCCACCCCTGGACTACTATGTTCTTTCAGCATTTTCCCTGTGTCTTGACTGGCATTTACTGCAGTCATAGGGTACTAACTTTATACAATTATAACTCAAGAAATGTAACTCACTTTGAAAGCCCAAACATACTTGCCAGTTTTCTCTTTTTCCATGACCTACACCAGCATATTGTGTCATGGTCCTCTAGGAACAAAACTTTCAGTTTTATCTGTCAGGAGCAAGTTAATGCCTGCATGCTAATGGATGCATCTACTCTTCCCGTGAGAACTTCAGGGCCCATTTTTCTTTCAGTCAAGAGACCTCCCTCTCAATGTTTTCTACTGAACGATGTAGATTCTGCAACATCAGAAAGGCTAACAAGTATATTTTCATGCCACCAGTACGTAAGAGGGCAAGGGTCTGGCAGAAAGAAGCACAGAGATCTCAGTGAAATAACTAACAGAAATATTTTATTAAAGCCTGAGAGAACAGAAAGAAAACAAAGTCAGCTGCACTGAAGTTCAGACAGTTAAGCATAGATAAAACTAGAGAACAAAAGATAAAAAGGACATTTAAAAAATGAACAGTTGCATTTTCTCTGTACACAGTTCTCAGCAGTGAAAATAATTAATTGCTTTCTGCTCAGAGTAGGACTTGCTTATAGTCCTAGCAATGAAAATATTGGCTATTTTCACATTTTTATTCGTACCCATAGTACCAAATTTTATTTTTAGATCATATCTGAGTAAACTTCCCCATCATTACAGAATTCTGATATCCATTAACGCAAATGTGATTCTGCACATTTTTCCTTTATTTGATTGAAATTAATGGCTGATACATCTTTACATTTTCTTCACCTCTACCTTATCCAACTGGTCTCTCCTAGGCTGTTCACTGGCAAAGATTCATAAAATTACAGAGAAAGATTGGGTTGTCCTATGAAAACAAATCTTTCATTTTGTTTCCTTCTGCTTTGCTGCATCAGCTGTGGAAAGATCTTCCCCAATGTTTGTTATAAATATTTACAGCTTTGTTACCTTCAAAATCCAGTCATCTTTAGACACTGCAATTTGGAAAATTTGAATCAACTTATTCTCTCAAAGGTATTGGCCTATTTTCTTGTTCATAAAGCCCCATAACGAGCATGTTGTAGCACAGTTCTTCATGAAGAGAGTTTTCTGTATACCTATAACCTGCCTATGTAGACAGAAAACAGTGTCCAAAATGACTCCAAAAAAATTATATATTTTCTGTTGTGGCTTAAGGAATAGAGAAAAAAATTGTGACCTTGGTATTAATCCTGGCTAACATTACACATTCTTCTAGATCCAACATGTTCTTATCTCTTGTAATAAACCCAATTTTTTCCATATTTATATGCCTGTTATGATTCATGATGCAAAGAGTTACTTAGAGTAATAGCAAGCTCACTGGAGAAGCCCTATTAAATGCAAAAGTGAAGACAATATGGAAGAAATTAAAAAGGTCGTTAAAATTGCAAGCTATAATTTGTAATGAAGAAGGACACCCCTCCAAAAGGATTGTTTTGAAATAGTTGTATTCTCTTGGATGTTTATGAAAACCTTCTCTTGTTCAATCACTTTTCCATCAAGTTCTGTTCATCTTTCCCCCACAGATGTCTACAAGAGCAGACAGAATCTGACATTAGGCAAATTTAACATGATACTAACTTTAAAAATAATCAGCGGAGTTAAAGTGCACCTGGACATTTGAAAACGTAAGAAATGCTAGCAGAACAGTCACCACCATCCACAACACAAGGAAATGAAATATATACAGTACTTTTTTTTTTTTCTTTTTACTATCTCAGGTTCTATATCTACTAGAAAACAGAATCTCAGTTTGGGACTTGTGAGCAGATTGCTGGGTGTTGAGAACACCTTTTTCTTCATAGCTACATGGAGATACAGAAACTTAGAGACCAATATATCATATTAATTAAATTATATTAATTATATTTCCTTTTCATTTTTTCACCCAGAAACTCCCACTGACAGGCTATTGTTCAACATAGTTAACTGATTAAAAAGAAAACATATTTAAAATAGTATCTGCCAAGGGCAAATTTATCTTGCAAAAAAACCTGAATCTCAAAAAAATGTTTACAGAAAAATCTTCTGAGAGATGCTGACTTTTACTGGAAGCACCAAAATTTTATTTGCTAACTGACGAATTTTCCTAGTGGTTACAGCTTATAATGTTGTAAAAAACTAATGTGATACAATGCCAGCAACAGGATTTTTTATGCTTTTTAAAAATATTTTGATAATTTTGCCCGCAAGTGGAGCTGGGAATAAGTCAGGAAAAGCAGACAATCTTTATAGGAGCTTTTGTGCTTACTGTGGCACAGATTCCTTTGAGAATCAGCGCATGGTGTTTATATTGGACAAACAGATCAAACACATCTAGCAAGGCTGAATCATCTGTAACATATTCCTTTTTATATATACATATATATATAAAAAATAATAAAAATGAAGCAGACCCAGTGCTGGAAAAAGCAGAGAACAGAGAGTGGAAGCTGAGTAATCAAAGGAAAAAAACTGCACTTCCTTTTATGGACAAATCCACTTTTGTCACATTATATAGTGCTCATGTGATTTGCAGGCTCTGGTGGCATGTCTCATGCCGCATGTACCACACACAGAAGCTTTGCGATAGTTCTGCTTCTTGTCAAGTGGGTCCCAGAATGCCAAAAATTATGAAACATCAATGAAACAAAGCTAAACATAGAATCTGGTGATTTTGCTGTATAGTTTTTGCATGTAGACTTTAAAAAATATAACAATTTTAATATTTTTAAATATTTTTCTGAGGAGAAATAAGAGTCTGGCAAATTTTCTCATAAAAGCTTGTAACCAAAAACTCACCACCACCCAGATCTTGCCCACGAAGCTAATGGTCAGGGACTGCCTCTGAGCACAGGATCTGATAAAACTGCACTGGTTACATATGCCCGGATACAGGCTTAGAATCAGGGAATGGGAAGCAAGCCTCAAACCACTCCAGTGAATTAGTTTGGATTAAGCTGTGTCTAATTAAACCACAGCTTTACCAGGAAGACAAGAAAGTGTACATTTCTTTTTTCTGTAACCACCCTAAGTTGTCTAGTATAATGAAATATGAACTTGAGGGTAATGCAGTACTTGATACTCAGTAGAATACAGATTTCATCAGTAGCCTTTGAATGACTGACTTCATTTTCTGTATTTCAGATTTTCTTGCCTGTCGAAGAAGGGGAGTTACCACCTTCCCGGCACTGAAAGATTTTTATTCTCCTCCCTCCCTGACTCAATAAAAACAAGTTGCTGTGGAAAAATCATTAATATTTAATATAAAAATCTCAAATTCATAATGAAATGCAAAGAATTCATTCCTCTTACTGCTGTGCCACAGGTTATGCAGACTGAAAAGTATCATGATGTAGAAATTCTAACCAGATTTTTTCAGAAGCTAGGGGTAAGGCAGGCTTCAAATGACTCTTAGCATTTGTTCACAAGGAAACCTAAAAACTAGAAGAATAAATATTGTTTAGCACTGCCACACTTAAAATTTGTCCCTGTCCATGACAAATTAAGTCCTTAAAAACTACTACGTGTAGCCATGTGTAACATTTTCAGCTTTTTGTACTGATTATTCTCACAGCCTGGTTTTCTTTCTGGAGTATCTCTTGAGCTCAGCAACTGCAATGCAGTTGCTATCATTCTGTGAAAACTTTGCTATGACTGGATATCGTGCAGATGGGTTTGCTTAAGACATTATCATTTTAGACCTACTGAGCAATCCTGAAAGTATTATAAGAGTTAACTAAGATCACTTCTGAAAAATGGTCAGTGGGAGCATACGTCTTCTTGGCTGGCTAAGATCACTGCTGGGTACATTTAGAACGTAGCTTCATGTTACTTTAATCTCAACATAAATGCAGTTTGCTACTGAAGGAGGGGATTTACACCATCTACCCAACCTTTACCAGCACATTCATAGTGCACATGAACAATTGCTGGTCTCTTAATGAGTCAGAACAGCAAACTGATCCAACTGAAAATGAATCTTGTGAGCTATTTGTTTATGTTGCTGTTTCCAGCTGGATCACTTCCTGGGCCTAGTTTACTCACCTCAACACCAAGATGTGCACAAGACGGCAACTAGCAACAAGTGGCTGCAGGTAGTGAAATGGGCATTTACATCAGACTAAAGCAAGCATGAAACAACCACCTCAGAGCACAAGTCAGTGGTTATGCTTCTTTATTAGGGTGTTGGCTAACACTGACACATCTTAAATCTGTCACTTTTTAAAGACAAATTATAACTTAAGAGATTTTCTCAAAAGTAACTCCAGACAAATCAAATTCTTGAAATAAGAATTTATCTTGACTAGATAATACATTCAAAATACAGTCTGTCTCCACTAGATTTTAAAATGCTATTTTGAAGATATCAATGTGTATAAAAACCAAACACAAAAATCCCAGCTTTACCTGGAGGCATATGTACACAGAGAAGAAAACCAATACAAAAATATCCCATGATTCCATTCTATCAAAGACCACTGCAATAATAAAATAGTTTGCAAAAGTTGTTTTAGATTAATTGCACAGAACTTAATGGTAATCCACAAGTGCAGGAACAAGCTCCAATTTATGCGATTTATCAGAGCATAGCCCATGATATCAGCACAGGGAAATCTTAATTTTAACTATAAATTTTAAACATAACCATGTAATCTTTACATTACAAATTGCAAAATAACAATTTTTCACTGGAAAATATTTCACTCCTGTCTCCTACTGTCAAGTAGCCCACATAAATTTCATTTCTAAGCAAAAAACATGTTAACTGGCCTCCTGTTTTCTAAGCCTTTGAGGACAAGCAATTTCAAATTTTCCCCTGCTGCTCACCAAACTATAAAATCCTCATTACAGAGACACTAAAATTAATTGAACTCCTGTTTATGTCTATTTTGCACAGGTAACTTACTGACTCGAGTTAATTCAGTTAAGCAATAATTAAAATAGACCAAGCATATTTTTGTTAGGCATTTGAACTGCTCTGTGTAAACTGCTTTGATTTACTCTACTGTAACATTTTACATATGCAGGCAATCTAAAGGGATCTCAGTTTGTAAAGGCGGCTGCCTGTTTAACACAAATGGTCTAAATGGTGGAATTTTGTAACTGGAAGAATGAAGGTTGCTGCAGTTTGAGCTAAGGAATTGTCATTCAACAGTTTGAAGAGGCAGGCACGAAGAGGAAAGACATATGCTAGGATATAGACTAGAATAGGTAATGTTGTATTATTGAGCCGTCAGGAAAGCTCAACATTTTTATAGGCAAATTATGCAATTTGCAATTTTCAGGAGACAGCATCTTGTGTGTACTGTCCACTGAATACAACAAGCCAGAGAAATCTATTGCTAAATGCTCTCCCATATGTGGAAAATCCCTTGTCCATGGAATTTAGAAATATTCTCCATGGCAAAACCTTGGATGCTGACTATCTCTTGGACACTTTCTGTATTTTCTTGAAGAGAAATTCACAAAGACAGAATGACCAATTCAGTAACACAGGAAATTCTATCAGAATCTATTCGAATAGATTTTATTGAGTAAAACAGGCTGATACATGAAAGAGGAAAATCCCTTAAAAAAAAAAAGGTGGAAGCTTGAATAAATGACATGAAAGTCATCTCATCTATTTCAAGGTCATATTAGTGGAAGAGATAATGTCAGCAATTTTTACTTTGCTTATATGTATTGCCAAAGAGACAAATGATGTAAATATTCATCACCATTTCCAGTATTCAGTAAAGATCCTCACAAGAGCTTTCTTCATGCAGATAGCTCAGTCTGGTTATAGTGTGACCCCATCTCAATTAGAAATAATTCTCTTCTTTTTAGATTTTTCATTATGGCTCATAATGAAGTGTGGCTTAAGCAAAGGACTGTTAAAAAAGGAACCAGTAAACTTAAAGCATGATACAACTTTTCAAATGTTAAAAATAAATTAACATTAAATTTAAAATTAACATCGTATATATTTTAAATTCTGTGAAGAAGCAGGATGACTGTGTTCTAATGTGACTTCTGTTCCCACGAGACACATTCTTTAGTTCTGGTGACCTACACTCACTGTAAAAATATTTTTTTGTTTCCTAGTCCTCCAACAAGGTTTTGGTGGGATTTTTTTCTCATTCTACATATATGAGGATTAAAGAAAGTGTCTCCATGCAGCCTGGTGTACCTTCTACTCAGTGATGGCACCGCTTTGGTTGTAGAATATAACAGAAACCTTCAAAAATTAAGACTACTTTCAGAGGGCAGCTTTGCAGACAGATGGTGGAAGAAGCTTCTGTAATGGGCCACAAACTGTAGTTTTTCACCATCTCATATTGTTTCAATACAGATAAAATAACATACCTCTTTCAGTGCCTGATGTGTATAATCCACCAATTTTATTCATCTGAGATCTAAATTCTACCCTCATTGTACAGGGTCATAGTCACTGAAGTATAAGAAAATCTGACATAAAGAAAAGGCTAGTAAGTCTCTCCTGTGTTTTTTAGTGCAACAGAGCTATTCAGCTACAGAGGAGAAAGAAGGATTTAACTCCTTATCAGTCAAGTGTGACCTATGCAGGGCTACATCTCACTGAATACTGGAAGAAAACACTTTGATCTTCTGATCCCAGCTGTGTCTGCACATAAAAATAAAGGGTGGGGAAAGTAAAATAAACAGATTTTACGCAGAAATGTTTCACATAACAGTGCATTCAACACAGTGGACTCTACCAACAAAAAATATGCATTCCATAATTGCTATCAGATTTTTGTATTGCGATGTGAACTTTTGCAAAGCAGACTGAAAAAATATATAATTCTCTACACACTTGAACTGGCATGCACAGACTGTCTAACTCAAAAAATTACCTCAGCCAGTGGAGGTTTTGTTGAATTATTATACTGACCAGGTCTCTCATAATACATATTTGAGGACTCAAGAGCATATTAAATCAGATATTTTTTTCAAAAATATTATTCTGACTTCAATCCCATTGTTGTGAAGAAAATTCTAAAGAAAGAGAAAATAATCACAGATTATTTTTTATTGTGATGGGTGCAAATTTTACTCTGTAATTTTCTGAAATTGTAAAGTTTGTTGTAACTCACACTGAAATTAATAGAAAGCAGATTAATCAATGCTGTCAAAAATCCCACATATAAATATCTTCTCCAAAAACTTTCACTCCTCAAATTAAGTCTGTCATATGAAAATAATTTTCAGAAAAACGGCAAAGGTCAAAAATACTCATCTGACATATCCTCATGATTGACAATAGGACTGTTCATCCTGGAGAAGGCTCCAGGGAGGAACTTAGTGTATATAAATATCTGAAGAGAGGGTGCAAAGAGGAGGGGCCAGGCTCTTTTCAGTGTTGCCAAGTGACAGGACAAGATCCAGTGGGCACAAACAGAAACACAGGAGCATTCCTGTGAACACTAGTAAAGAAAGTAAACAGTTTTTTACTGTGAAGGTGATGGAGCACTTGCACAGAGAAGCTGTGGAGTCTCCATCCTTGCAGATATTGAAGCCTCACTTCAAGTACTGTGTTCAGTTTTGGGTCCATAACTACAAAAAAGGCTTTGAACTGGAGTGTGTCCAAAGAATGGCAACAAAGCTGGTGCAAGGTCTAGAGCACAAGTCTGATGAGGAGTGGATGGGGGAACTGGGTTTGTTTAGCCTGGAGAAGAGGCAGAGAGGGGACCTAATTTGGAAAGGAGGCAGAGAATCAGACAATCATAGAGTCATAGAATGGCATGGGTTGGAAGGGATCCCAAGGATCACAGAGTTCCAACACCCCTGCCACAGGCAGGGACACCAACCTCCAGGCCTGGATCTAGAGAACGTTGCCTAGGACCCCATCCAACCTGGCCTTGAACACCTCCAGGGACAGGGCATCCACCACGTCTCTGGGCAGCCTGTTCCAGCACTTCACCACTCTCTCTGTAAAGAACTTCACCCTGATATCTAATTTAAACCCTCCTTCCTTTAGCTTTAAACAATTTCCCCTTGTCCTGCCATTATCTGCCCTTTTAAAAAGTTGATTCCCCTCCTGCTTATAAGCTCCCTTCAGGTACTGGAAGGCTGCGATGAGGTACCCCCACAGCCTTCTCTTCTCCAGGCTGAACAAGCCCACCTCCCTCAGCCTCTCTTCATAGGGGAGGTGCTCCAGCCCTCTAATCATCTTTGTGGCCCTCCTCTGAACCCTCTCCAACAATTCCACATCTTTCTTGTATTGGGGGCCCCAGATCTGGACACAGTACTCCAGATGGGGCCTCACGAGGGCAGAGTAGAGAGGGACAATCACCTCCCTGTCCCTGCTGGCCACCCCTCTTCTGATGAAGCCCAGGATACCATTGGCCTTGCGAGCTGCAAGAGCACACTGCTGGCTCATGTTAAGTTTCTCATCCACGGTGACACCCAGGTCCTTCTCAGCAGGGCTACTCTCAAGGAGCTCTTCTCCCAGTCTGTATCTATGTCTGGGATTCTTCCAGCACAAGTGCAAGACCTTACACTTGGCAGTGTTGAACCTCATTAGGTTCACCCAGGGCCCATCTTTCCAGCCTGTCAAGATCCCTCTGGATGGCTTCCTTTCCTTCTAGGGTGTCAACCACACCACTCAGCTTGGTGTCATCTGCAAACTTGCTGAGGGTGCACTCAATTCCATCATCAGTGTCATTGATAAAGATGTTAAAGAGAACCGGTCCCAAGACAGACCCCTGGGGGACGCCGCTTGTCACCGGCCTTCACCTGGACACAGGCCCATTGACCACCACCCTTTGGCTACAGTCTGTTAACCAGTTTCTTATCCACTGGATGGTCCACCCATCAAATCCACATTTCTCCACTTTAGAGATAAGGATGTGGTGGGGGACTGTGTCAAAGGCCTTGCACAAGTCTAGGTAGATGACATCAGTCACTTTCCCTTTATCTACCATTGCTGTCGGAGGTGAACATATTTGGAGACTTTATCGCACTCTACAACTACCTGACAGGAGCTCGCAGGCAGATGGGTGTTGGTCTCTTCTCTAGGTAACAAGTGGAAATGACATCAAGTTGCACCAGGGGACGTTTAGATTAGATATTAGGAAAAACTTCTTCACCCAAAGGTTTGTTAAAGCACTGGAACAGGCTGGCAGGGGAGTGGTTGAGTCACCATCCCAGAGGAATTTAAAAGACATTTGGATGTGGTTCTTAGGGCCATGGATTAGTGGAACTAATGTCTTTAGCTCAGCTAGGAGAAATGAATGATGCTCAAAATCCAGAAAGGGCTGCTCATTTTATTGTCTACAGCTCTTTACCATGAGACCAAGTGAAATCTTCAGAAGCTGAATATTTTATGGGTAAACATGCATAAATGGAGTCATATGTGATGCAGAAAGAAATCTGTAGCTACTGAAAGTATACTCAATAGAGTCCAGGTAGGATGTCGGTCAAGTTCAAATTAAGAACAATGGCCTGCTTAGCTTGTGGTTGCAGAGAAGAGTTTATAGCATTCAGTGCAACTTGACCATCCGCTGTCAGCAGCCTACAGAAATGTATCTTCACTACTGTTGGTACTCCAGCCAGCTCATTTACAGCCAGCTTGGATATGCAGAACCATAGAATGTTTTGGGTTCGAAAGGACTTCAAAGATCATAGAGTTTCAACACCCTACCATGGGAGTCTAATCTGAATCAACCCACCTTGAAGCCTAAAGCTACTACCACTTGTTAAGATCCCTTCCAGCCCTAACCATTCCATGATTCCATGATTATGACCTAAAAGAATTGAATCCTGTTTGTCTTCCTTACAGAAGGTATTCTGTTGAAGTAATAAAGACTGCTCACCTGAGCAAGTGGAGGAGTATTTGCCTTTATTTGCAAGTATACTTTTCAAAAAATGATTGATCTACTCTTTGCTTGTGGTCTTTATTACACGTTATTTTTCAAATGGAACAAATGAAATCTGATGAAATGCAGCTTTTGAAATGTTTTTTTATATCAAGAAAGGAGTGAAGCTCCATCAGATGGATGAAGATAAATACAAACTTGTTTAACGATGAAGCTACTACCTCTTGCTTTTCCTATTTAGAATAAGTTGTGATTGATAGAGAGAAGTGTTTATCATTAAGTGATATAAACTAACATTGTTGCTAGTTTCTCACACCATTTAAAACTTTGGATGGTTGTCATTTTTTGCCAGTTACATCACCAATAGATTATTCAAATTATTTCTTTCATTCCATTTCATTGTTTCTATTCTATTCATTCATACTTTTCTATATCCTTCACAGTTACTTTGTCAGAAATTAGCAACACTGATGGAACATTTTGAAAATACGAACTCTGGTCTGCACAGATAATCTCTTAAATGGAATAACAAAAAGTGTACTTCAACACCAATGCGCTGGGACTGTAAGCAAGCTGTCGAGACGGATTTTCTTTTTCACCTGTGACTTCATCAGTAAATCTGACCTTCAAAGCAGCTGTTAGTTAAGACAGACAGTTCCAAGTCAAGGCTGTAATACAAAATCTGGTTTATTGTTATTCCAAATAGTGAACTCATAAGAATGTTTTTCCTGTATCTCTATTACTCAGCTTGTTTTGTCGCTATAATGCAGTGCCTTGATCTAACTGCATGAAAAGCCCATCTTGGAAATCTGAAATAAGAAAAATAAAAATATCAGAATTCATATACGAAGTCGCAGCTTAACTCCAAGAGAGTCATGAAAATACTACTGTTGTTCAAGGTCTGCTCTTTTGGTTGCTTGGTATGAGTGTGGAATATACAATTAATAGGATTCTGACAAGCTAGTATTTCCTTTTTTAAAAAGCAAGGAAGGATGTTTGCTTTTGTTTTTGTTAGACTTTATAGACAATAAATGCAGCATGGCTCCCATGGATATCAATAACAAAAAAAAACAAAACAAAAACCCAAACCATAATGACCAAGTTCATCTGTCAAGACCTCTGAAAATCAGCAGTGAAACAAACTTTCTAGTCTCCTTATTATAATTCATAATCCTAACTGCCATATACAGAAATTAACATTTATGACTACATAGTGCATTCCCTTTCCTCATCCACTGTTTTCTCTGTATGTTCAGACCGAAAGTTCTTAGTCTGGGGACTCTCACATTTCTTCCTGATGCTTTCAACCTATAGTGGTCAGTCAGCCTCCTGCACATCTCTCCAGAGCTATAGAACACACTTTACAGGAGGACAAGGCACAGTGGAGCTTCCCTTATCCTCCAAATCTCAAAAGTCTTTTCTGCCTGTGACTCCAACTGCTGTTTCTCATAGCTTCCATTCAGGGTACCTGAGCCTGGGAATGACTGAGAGATATAACTGAGAAAAGACTGGAAGAGCAGCTGTGAGAAAAAAACAAGTCTGTTTAACAAATGTGTCTGTACACTTTTTCTGAGGTGTTCATTATAATCTGTGGAATACGTGACTTGCAGTCAGAAGACTCGCAGCATTTTTGACTCCTGTTCTATCACATCGACAAGCAATTAATAATATCGCACACCCATTTTTAGTATCTCATCCCTGTGCAATTTTAGCATGATTTATAAGGCTATAAGGTGTATGAAGGAAATATGTGTGGCTTTAAAAAAAATAAGCAGCTTAAAAGCTAACGCAGATATTGTCAATGGACAGACACTACACTAATATGCAATCCCCACTAATATGCAATCCATGCTGAAGATTTATTTATACCTTGCATTAATGACCTTTAGAAGGAAGGAAAGAGAGCTTCGTAACTGAAATCTTCAAACAGATAATCCTAGAAATTACTGAAGTCTCCAGAACTGTTTTCCAGACAAGAGTAAGGAATACTGTTCAGAAATTCTTCCACATTTGTGGCAATAAAATTTCAGCAACTCTTGATACTGTATCTCCATTATTTGGCTCTCTGATTCTTTCAGCTAGGATCTGCAGCTCCACAGACAGAGCATGTGACAAGCAGAATACTGTGCTATCCAGGAGGAAGAACAATACTGCTCCAGAATGTAAGAAGGCGTCAGTATAATGGATAAAAGATGCCTTTACAATTACAAATTATGGTATAGAACTCCAGATTTCAGTCAGTGCTTCCGTGCCATTTGGTATTTGGAGCAAAACAGATTTTAACTGGCCTTAAAGAGAGAATTCCTTCTCTATCAATACTGAGGACATGAAATATTTGACTACTTAGCTCAAGACTTCTGCGGAAACTGTTTAACTTGGACAGCTGTGACTAATAATTAAATTTCTTGCTTTCTATGTGTTCAAGAGGTTTTTTGTGTGTTTATATTTAAACAAGTAGGAAATTGCCCTTGAGAACTTGGCTTAATCGTTTTCATTAAGTTACAGCAGTATATTAGCAATTGTTTTCAAGAAAAGCTAGGTTATCTTCTCAGAGTACATCAAGTCAGAGTACTCTGTACTTCTAGCATTTGTACTAAACTAAACTGGCCTAAACTGGATGAGTACACACAGAGCAGGCACCTATTAACAGAGTGATATTCAGAAACAACTTGTACTCTGCCAAGTTTATATCTTTGGGATTTCTCTTATAATACCCAATGAAGTTTCCTGCAATAACAAATATCCTCCTTGACTTTTAGTGTGCATTTTCACTTTTAGCTTGTTTTTTATTGCCTAGTTTAGGTGAGAAAACAGACTCACAGATGCATTTTTAAGAAGCCGAATCAATGCTTTCACACTAGTAAATCCTGTGACTGAGAGCTGGCAACACTTTCTGTGCATTAGTATGCAAAGATTTTGCTACAGTGAGCATCACTACTTCTGGTTGAGACTTGAGGACAGGAGGGAAGCAGATTTGAGTATCAGCTGTTTTTAGGATGTTCAGCCAGATGTCAAGGAGCCAAGGTCATTCTGGCTGGCTACTCTGAAAATGAGAATAAGTAGACCTTACAAAGTGAGATTGTTACTAGCCTTCATTACACCACTGAACAAAATTATATCGTCTCTACTGTGTCACTTGATGTACCATAGGTTTATTTAAGCGTGCCTGTGACCAGCTGCTGACGCCAACCAGGAGAGAACAGCTCACTTCCAAACTACTAAATTATCTTAGCCTCTACAACAGCATAGGCACATATAAACTGACTAGTGGAAATGATCCACAGTATATCACAAACTGGGCTTGGAAATAGTTTGGAACAGTGCAAGCTCATGTGGGCCAAAAATATACCAGGAAACACACTGGAAATTTCACAACATGTGCAATTGAATTTCAGCGCTCCGGAGTGTTCCTTTGAGCTGTTAATTTGCTAGGAGGTTTAAAAAAGAAAAGTGATGATAACAGTGAGGTTCTTTTGACCCTTAGAACTGCTTGAGGTAGTTTGCATGGTTAAGCATTGGTATAATCTAGATGCGAGTGTCTGTGTAGATGAAGTGTAATGGCTACATCTACTTCCTGTAACAGAATGACAATCATTAAGACAAGAGATATATCAGGTAGTCATAACACTGAAAGAAAAATGGAATTGCCCAATGTTTTTCTCTGCAAGTAAGTGATATATGTAATTTCAACCCTTGCATGTGCAATTCCCCGTCATTTCTGTACAACTATAATAATAGATAGTGGTAAACAGCATCAGGAGGGTGGGGGGTTTTTTCCCAACTTTCCTGTTCACGCTTTTCTAGAGTTTCAGAGAGCCAGTCAGTCTCAGATGCAGCAAAAGTTCTCCACGGTTTAATCACAATTCACAGAAAACAGAAGAGGAAAGAAACCTAATCTGAAGCATCCTGACTTCTCAAATAAATTCTGATCAAAAGGCAGTGGCTGATTTTCGAACAGGTGAATGGACTCAGGCCTGTCTTTATGATTTGAGTCCTTGTTGCTTATCTAAAAGTAAAAACTATTTGGGGCACGACTGCTACAAGCAGCATGTGAAAAAGAAGTCTCTTAGAAATGAAAAAGATGTACTCAGAACAGAAAAGTTTTATTTGCATCCATCTTCTATATCCTATGAGCCTGTGCATTGTCAAACAAGGAATAAGTAAAAAGCTTTCTAGCAGAAATATTTAAGGAGGGAAAAGAACAAATAAAATACTGTCTTACTTAAGATACTTTCAGTTTGAAAGTGTATGGGACTTTTCAACCAATGATAAAACACTTGTTGCAGTTTTTGCATAGTTGGATGCTGGGAAAGACCGGGGCCTGCAGAGAATAGCTGCTGTAAGGAGCAGCTAGAATGCTCTGCAGCTCCAAACTTGTAAACATCGGCCAATTCAAGGCCAAAGTTGTCTCGGCTGACCAGGGTCGAGTCCATCAGCAGTGGCCACAACACCTCTGGGAATCACATTTAGGAGAAAAAAAACAAGAAGCAGTTGCATTTTGCCACTGGAGAGGGGAGTGAGAAGATGTAACGAGCTGTGCAGACACCAAGGCCGGGGAGGGCGGGGGAGAAAGTGCCCTAGGTGCTGGAGAGAAAAAAATGCCCCTGCAGCCCATGGAGAAACCCCATGGTGGAGCTGGTATGCACCTGCAGCCCATGGAAAAGGCAGAGACCACACCTGTAGCCCGTGGAGAGTCTCCATGCTGGATGGAGCAGATGGAGACATAGAGAAGATGCTGTGACCCACGTTGGAGCAAGCCCCTGCCAGCAACCCATGGAGAGAAACAGAGACACAGAGATGAGCAAGAGAGAGATTTGCACTGGAACAGGTTTGCTGTGGGGAGGCTTGTGACCCCATGATGAACTGGGACTGAGAGACATTGTAATGTATTGCTGCCCACCACAGCAGTAATCCATAGTGGAGCAGCTGATTAAGAGCTGAAGCCCTGTGGGATGAGACTCATGTTGGAGAAATTCGTGGAGGACTGTCTCCCGTGGGTGGGACCCCACAGTACAACAGGGGGAGGGTGTGAGGAATGAATGCCTCCCCTGGCCGAGAAGGAAACCAACTTGCAAGGAACTGACCAAAGCCCCCATTTTCGCAGTCCCTGCCCCCCCCCCCCCCCCCCACCTCGCCCCGCCCCGTGCCATAATCAAGGGGAAGAAAAGAGCAAGATCATGACTAAAGTGAAGTCTGCTGAGAGTGGAGGGGTTGGGGGGGGGGGGGGAGAAAGCTACTACCAAGAACCCCATTTCCCCAGTCCCTGCACCCCCCGTGCAACAATGGGAGAGAAGAAGGGAGCCAAAACCCTGACTAAAGTCTGCTAAGAATGGAGCGGCGGGGGGAAGGTGTTTTAAGATCTGGTCACATTGTTTTAAGATTTGGTCACACTCTCGACGCTGGTTTCACCGTGTGTGCAGTGTAGTGTAATAAATTAGATGATAGTTTTCTTCATTCTGTGTTGAGTCTGTTTTTTCCATGTTGTTGATGACAGGACGATCTCTCCCTGTCCTTATCTTGACTCCTAAGCCTCTCAATATGTATTTTCTCTCCTGTCCAAATACCAAGGGGAGTGATAGACTGATTTCGGTGGGCATCTGGCCTCCAGCCAGGGCTAAACCACCACAACACTCTAAGAAAGGTAAATGTAAAATGCTATGGAAATAACAGATCAACCAAAGAGGTTAAAGGTCTATCTGCACATTTTTAATATCTCTTAACATATTACCTGGTACCTAAAACTTCTCATTCTATTCCATTTTGTTTTGGGTTCGGATTTTTGGTGGTAGTGGTGGTTGGTCGTCTTCTTACTGAAGGTGAAAAATTTTCTCTGTGTTTTCTGAGTTTCTGAGTTTCAAGTCTATCACGACTTGCTTAAATTTTGTGTGCTTAGCAATTCTGCAGATAGGGCCTTTCAGATTCTAATTCCTCGATTTGCAGCTGTTGCTCTGTGCTTGAAACCCACGTGTGATCCAAATGAGAGCACACATCAGTGATGTGGAACAAGAGCTCAGAGAAAAGAGTTGAAGTACCTCACTTAGTCTGAGGTCTTAACTCTGGAGTCAAATGTAGACATTTGAAATACCAATACTGTCAGTTATGTTATAGTCAGAAGTGAAAAATTAATCTGAAAGGACATTCCAAGGGGACGACAAAGCCTCATTAAGAGCACCATTGGTAGTTCCAGAACTCGAGGCAGTGTTGATGTGACACTACTGTACTTGCTCACCACTGGGGACTCCTGTCCTCCAGTTAATTGATCACAATTAGCAGAGGGGAGAAGCAGAAGAGTTAAGCTTTGAAGATACTGATTCAGATTCCTCCTACAGAGACTGAGATTCTTCCACATGTTTCCAGTAGTCCTTTCAGCAAATGCATGGGCGTGGAGCAGGCATCTGTGAAAGGCACACAAATCACTGCCACTTCTAAAGATGTGGAAAATAGCTTCCTTCCAGTCCTGCTCTGCTACGTTAAACTCTAGCTCAAAAGTTAGGGCTTTTAAGTGAAGTTTTGGAAAGTAAAAAGCCCTGAATTGACCTCTTTCTGCACAGAGGTAAATCTTACTTACACATAGAAGCAACTGAGTTAGGCTGCTGGATAATACCTGGATAAAAGGACCCCCACTATGCAGACATCCCAGTTGCAAAAAATAGATATGGCAAGGTGAAGTATTTAGCTAAAGAAAACAATGCTGTCCTTTCATTCTGTTGCCTTTCTAAATTGCGAATGTGAGTTTACAGTTGATTTGCCTTATTAGTAAAGATCATCCCTACCTTTCACGATGCTCTGAGAAACCACTAGTTGTTAACAATAGCTCTTGAGCAACACCTCTGTTTGTAGGAAAGGAAGAACTAACGCCTTAGACTCCTTCCTCACACGGAAGAGGTTCAAACGGGCAAACTTCAGCCCAGCTAATTGTTTTACTAGGCAGTGGAAAAATCCCTTTTAGTGTGGGCTAACAGGGTAAGTAATCTATCTGTTTGTCATCTAGTAAGCAAAAATTGAGTCTGTAAATCTTAGAGCAGATGGTAGATTTATGCTACAGTCTGTGTTCTTTTCATGGGATTTATTACCATATGTGCTGCTTCTATTTTACTATCCTTCTGTTTTGATTACTGATACAACTCTATTTGAATGCAAGAAGGATTAGGGCTCAATGTAATGAATCCAAGTCAGACTCCAAAAGAGCAATAAGCAGCACACTCATCCTTAATATAAAGATGGTACCAAATAAAAATTTTAAATTATATAAAAAAATTTATCAAATTGATTTAATTATCCAGTTTTTCATATGCTGCACTCTGGGATTTGAACTCTCCAAAGAAAGGGTTAAAGGCCGCCACATGCTTTTAAGAACATAAATACTAAATTAGCATTAATTAGCATTGGTACTAGTATTTAGCTACAGTATGAAATCATTAAGACAGCTGGCAACTTCTAGAAGTCTTCTTGGGTGGACTGCTGGGTGGATAGGTGTCTTCTCTGCATTTCTTCATTCCAAGCTGCAGTACTATTACTCCTACTCTTCCTCCATCCCCTTGACTGTCTCTTCATTTCGGGTTGTTGGCTTCAACAGCTGGGAGAGGAACAGTAAAAAGGTGAAAACATGCAGCCAAAGATTAAGTACCTTTATTTCTCAGAAGAAGTTAGAGCCTGTCACTAGGTTGCAAAATAATAAAGAGAATTACTTTTGTCTCACTGAAAGTCAGAAATATTTTTGCAATGAAAGCAGCCCAGAGGAGATCTGTGATTCCAGTATCAATTCCAGAAGGTCAAGAAGAGTCTCTGTTTTACACTCTATGGTTCTAAATACTTTTATAATGAGGAAGATGACAGTCAGTACCCAGACTTTAAAAAACAATTATGGTTGTGGTGCTACCTGTGTTGAGCTATAAACACTGACTCATAAAAATCATCTTCTCTCCTGGTTTTCATTTGGTTTAGTTTGCTTGAGAAAAAGGGGAATCTACCTTTTCGGGGATCTGTTTTGGGTTTCTTCTTTCATTGATATTTTGGAATGAAAGAGGTTCATTGTGTGTTATTGTGGTCTCACCATGGTCTTTTTCTACTCAGGGAAAAATCCATGACTTCTGAACAGCTTAGGACAGGTAATCATCAGAGTTGTGTGTTTATTTGTTCTGTTTGTTTAGTGTGATATAAATACTAAATGCAGACAAGCTGGAAAGGATGATCTGTACAACCCTTTATACAAGAAACCCAACAGTGCCAGTGAGAGTCAGTAAATCCCCACTTGGAGCATCCATTACTGACACACACTATAGTTTGTGTTTAAAGTGGAGATACACTATATACCATGAGATGTCAAATGGATGTCTAATCTTCAAGTTTCTTGTATTTTCAAAGCGAACACCTGAAAGCAGTTGCCATGGCACAACGTACTCACAAAAATCAGTCAGAAACACAAGGCCTCACATAAAGTTCCGCTGTCCGCTATCACGGCGCTTTATAAATAAAGGTAGCTTGTAAAGAAATTACAGTAAGAGAAACGGAAACTACATGTCACGGTGAAAGCCTGCTGCAATGATACTTGAGAAACACTAAAGTATATGTGTCTGGTCATACTCAGCACCATTCAGCACCAGTATTAGCTATCAGCATGCTAACTTTGAAGTGTTGATGGTCTATCCACAGTCACAGACAGCTCAGCAGAAGGTAAATTTAGCCCGGTAAATACTGTTTCTTAACTCAATGCTGCTTTGACTGGACAGGTCCTGATTCTCAAGCTAGGTATGGTATACCTCTACAGTTTAGAGCAAGACAATTTTTAATAACCTGTAGAAAAGCACACCATTATGACCTGGAGAGTGTGAGTGAAATACCCTGCCTGACGAAGGAGAGGGGACAAATTACTTTCTGAAGTAGTTATGAAACGTTAAGCCTGAGTGTTTATCCTTGCTCTGTCTTTCTATTGGAATGTAAGGGTTTCTTTAACTGATGTGTCCACGTGCAAATGTTTACTAAATAGATATTCATGCATTAAAAATTTCTCTCAAATGTTGGAATTCCTTTTCTTAACTGCTAGAGCTTTTGTAATTTGCCAAACACATTGGTACCATATGACATTCCTCTTGATAGTGGGTGCCTGGGCAGTCAATAATACTTTTCAAAATTGACATTCAAGTCAACATACAAAACAAGCAATAACATCAATCTTCATCTTTTTAAAATACTACAAGTTCTTTTCAAGGTAAATACTGCTGGTAGAATGCTGACAGCTAATTACACCAAATATAAAATAGTGACTACAGAAACAGTAACAATGAATGCACCAATATTTTAAGTGACTGTCTAGAACAATGGATGCCAGAGCAAGGAAGACTCTTTGGGGAGGAGGAACGGGGAAGTAACACCTCTGCAGGAGGAAAATACTTATTTTTACTAGTATTAGTAACTCTTTGGAAGATATAAATACTGTTTCATGAGTTCTTTCAGTAGGTCCCAATCTCTTTTGAAGCCTGCCAAAAGCATCTACCAAATGATACATTATTAATTCCCAGAAAAATCAGAGAAAAAACATGCCAGTCATTTTCACTGTTCTGTTATCTCAAACCTGATGTCCTTCTGAAAACATGCAAAAAGTTGAATACATGGTATTTAGTCAATTTGCATTAGTGGTCTCATCCAACATACATTATTTTCTCTGGAGAAAATAGAATACAAATAATACCAGAGGATCTAGGTATTTTGGAGGATAGTGTGGGCACAATAGGATGAGACAATGGTGGGAGTTAACATATGTGATTAGAGTGTCACTGATACAGCTCATATGAAAATGAGATTTCATTAGACAATTATCTTAAAAGTTAATTATCTTAAAGTTAATTAACCTTGGGGTGGTGCATATATAGAGATGTTTTTTGATGCCCAAAATCAGTGAAAATTCCTATTGTTGATGAAAGTAAGCAAGTAGAGCAAGATGTCTGAATCTCTGATAGGATAAGGAGCATGGGGCACAAACTGGAACATGGGAAGTTCCGTCTGAAGGTAAAACATTTTCACTCTGATGGTGGCAGAGCACTGGAACAGGCTGCCCAGAGAGGATGTGGAGTCTCCTTCACCGGAGACATTCAAACTTGCCTGGACGCAATCCTGTGCAATGTGCACTAGGGGATTCTGCTTTAGCAGGGGGGGTAGACTAGAGAGAGGATCTTCAGACATCCCTTCCAACCCCCACTGTGCTGTTCTGGGATTCTGTCTCAGCTTTCTTCTTACAAATATTTAAGCCATTTATGTTATGATATTGGGATGTTGTCTGCAGTCTGATGATGTCTCTTTTTAAAGAAGGTCAGCTTTCTGAAACACTGCTTCATTTTTTTCTGATCTCATCAGTCACTTTGGGATGATCAATCACCCCTCTCTAGGAAAACCTAAAAATGACATTTCCTGGCAAAAACAATTCCAAACACTTGGTCTGTCAGAAATGCTCCTTCATATATTTAATGTCTTATTATGTCTTTCAAAACCCATATCAATATAAACAACTCACTAGGATTGGCTTCCTTAATTCTGTATCAAAATAATTACAGAACCTCGAGTGAAAAATAGGTAGTGGGTCACCCAACAACCATCTCCCTGCCAATATTTAAGTTTGCACTTGTGGATGTACATGTTGACCAGGCTCAATAAAATAACACAGAAATCTTTATGTTAGTCTCCATGTTCTTCTGACAGTTCCAATGCCTACAGTCTTTGCTGTCCCCTAGTACTTCGGTTTTAATGTTTTTCACTGCTAACAATTTCAATCTCTTTTATAAAAATTTTAATTTTCTGTTAAGATCTGAACTACATGTATTGTAGTCAAGAAAAGAAATTAAGATGAAAACACTATTTCCCTTTCTGAGGAGAATACAAATTTGACCAATATCATCAAACTGCTAATTCCAAGCCTTGTTTTCAGACTGCATCAGACTGGTAAAGTAAGAGTCACAGGTTTAAATCACTTGATTTAATGCTTTTTTCTTATTATATGAAAATACCTGTAGGATTTTGCTCACTGATTGTTCCCAGCTTGAGGTGTGTTTTTCAGGAGGACCGTTCTGTATTAATATGGTCCCACACACAATAGTCCTCCCTCCCTCAACTGCAGCTACTTTGAAATTACCATAGTATTTTGCAATTAATTATGGTAAGCAAGATGTTTGTGTGTTCTGTCTTTGAATATTATTACTAGATACGCTTAAAGTAGATCCTAAGGACCAAAGCCATGCTGAGCTCTATTGTGGCAGGTCCTGAACAAACGTATAGTAATCAAGCAATATTGATAATTTTTGAGATGGATTTGCTAGTTGATTTCATCTTACTTGTACTGAATTCTAGAAGTATTTCCATGCAATACACAGTAATTTATGTGCAAAGTTTATAAAATGGTTTTGATATATTGAGAAAATACTATTGAAACAAAGTAAAGAAAGAAAAATATCCATTTACAAAGAAAGAAAAAATCCATTTACCACACATCTCAATGACAGCAGGCTAGGTAAGTATTACTTTGCATTTGGCATGACCTAAAGATCAACAACAGTAAGCCTCCTCACTTCCCCAAGTTTCAACCGCTCTGTACATGTTACAGATTGGATTACTTACCTATAACTCCATTAGGTGCATTTTAGGTTGTGGTTTAGTATTACCTATATTTATTAAACTTCATTATAATATGCTGTCCGAAAACCACACACTATTCTATAATTTCCTTTTATCTTGTGCTTTGATCTAAAATGGCATCCTAGAACAGGGACTGTCCATAAATTAGAATATTATTTGAATCATTAACAAGGCACATTGAAGGGTATTGTTCCTAATATTGACTTTTTGTTGGATCCTGACACTCACCTCCCCACAATTAGTTTGAGTAATTACTCTTTAGCTCATAATAACCAAGCCCATTAATTTTGTTTCTAATCTAGAGGCAAGAGGGCTGTTCCCCAGCAGCCCCATTTTTAATAGAACTGAAAATTAATTTCAGAAAACTGTGGAAGGAAGGGAGGAGTCAAAAGGTAATTTGCAAGCTGGTTTGGATCAGTTTAATTTCTGGGCTGCTTTTCAGGTCGGTCCATTTTGTCTGTATCTCATCTCTATTCACCCTTCTCTGCTTTTAGTAAAAGCTGGAGAAATCAAGCTAAACACTTGGGCACAGTCCACATCTTTCTCAGAGCTTGTTGCACCTAAAGATCAACAACTGCTTGCAAAATGTTGATGGCCAACAAGTTAAGTCAACCTGCCTTTCCCATTCATTCCCAGGAATGCACTTCAGGAAAAGTCTTTAGAATCATTAAGAACAAATATTTTGCAAAAATGCCTAAAAGAGTCTCATCCTGTTACTTGCTCAGCAAATGCTGATTGCAAAGAGATTCATAATGTTCCAGGCACTACCAGTGAGTTTAATTACTCATGACATAGGTTGGTTTTTTACGAGTTGTTTGATTTTATTATGTTTACAGAATTTCCATAGTTAGAGATGACATTTTTGTTAACCAATAAGCATTTCTGCAAGATGTATTATTGCAGTTCACACACTAATGAAGTAACATGAAAAATTACGTGTTCCACTAATGACATAAATTTCCCTATTAAAGACTTAATCTCTCTTCATCAATATTTGATTTGCAGCAATCATGAAGATAAATGTCACCACCATTAATTAAAATTATGTCCTCATTAATGTCGCACGCTTCTAGCAAGATACCCGTTATTTCTGCATGCTTACCTCCTAAATTGTCCAAACTTGTTACTAGTTAAATAAGAACTGCAGCCATTTCAAGGTAGTGCTTTCTGATTAAGTAGTTCACGTACTTGGCTTCAGCCATCTCTTTTTGTAACACGTCTCCTCACAAGCTGTGTGCCTGTAGCTCCGCTGGCACTGTGATACTCTTTCTGCTGGAGCCAGAGCATCCCTAATCGAAGAAAATTGACTGTGGAAATCTCTCCCTCTGCTGGTAATTCGAGCCTCTTGCCTTTACATCTGTACAAAGAACCCGGGATTTGCTATTCGGAGCTAATGCACGGATCTAATCTTTTCCTACCTGTTTGGTGGCCCACTGTCCAAAAGCACAGCCAGTGGTTTTGCTTCACATAAAGCAATCTTTGTAATTTTACAGTGAGCAAGAAATGCTGTCCGCGTGTTTCTGTTGAGCTCCGACAACTGAGGGAGAGAGATTTAATGGAGAGAGGAGATACTTGGTAAACAAATAAAAGAAGAAAAACAATGCCAGATTAAAAAAAAAATGATAGCAACTAAGAAAAGGGTAGATAAAAACCAGAAGACAAGAATATTAGTACCTTGACAAAATACGAGATACAAAAGACTGCAGAGTGGACATAGAAAATGTGTAAAAAACTTACTACAGAAAAAAAAAATCCACAGGCTAAGCAGGTATTAAAAAGTGCATAACAAAATGCAGTTAGGAGAGACATCAGAAAAAGGTATCTAGAGCTGGACATTGTGGCTGTCCCATGTATGTGCCTTCTACAAAGCAGCGTGAGAAATGTTTGTATCCTGTGAAATGTGGGATTGTAACTGTGTAGAACCATCAATTCAGATAAGGGCAGCACTGCTCCTGAAGATAGATAGTTCAACCTCCTGGAATATTATGGACAGATGAAAATACAATTTTCCTGCCATTTCTATTTTATTTTAAAACCATATCAAAGCACACACCTGATTTCTCAGAGTAGAAGACACATGAACGTGGGCATGAGTCTGCTAATGACATCTAGTTGTTCCTTCCCTCAGATGCAGGAATAGTATCTTTAGCTCTTTTGGCTACATTAATGCCACACCATTGGCAGGTTGCGTCAAGAGATGGCAGTGCCCCTGGATCTGACAGATGTGCTGTCTACACACAGTGACTGATCAGGAAGAGAAAACTGAAGGGCAAGTGTGTGTCCAGGAAGGAGACCCCCAGTCCACAAATCTCTCCAGCTTGTTCTCCTGGAGCTCTATCCCAAGTAGGGTCTCATTGCCAACTTGATAGACTCCAGGATGGGAATGATTCTTTGACCCATCACTTAGCTTCTGCTTGGCACACTGCCTGGCTGTGAGAACATGCAGAGCAGAAAGGACTTTTTGACATTATTTAGATTATTTTAGCCATCTGTTTAAATGCCTTAAAGACATATTTTTTCCCAGTGTTTTAAATGAATACCAAACCATCTTCTTTCTCTTTTTATTAATGCAGAGTTAAACTTTTAAGAATTCGGCTTTAAAGGACAGTAAAATGTTACTATGTGCATTTCTATAGCACCATTAACTGGACAGAGACGGGTGTAGCAAACTAAATTTACTGTTCTTATCACTTCACCATACAGTGGGTAAGAAGACTGAAATATTTGTGTATAGAAGGACTTTGCTACGAATTATAAAAATTAAATATCAACTTATCATAATCCTTAATATTTACATTGCATATTAATTTACAACAATTTTGCTGTGCTGAGAAACCACAGGCTCCCTTGTAAAGTATAACATTGGTAATACAGGAGTTAAAAAATACTGTCTCTCTCACATGTTACTAACCTAACCAAACGGAAAAAAACTGCATCAAAACAAAAACTTGAAACATAGTAGATAGATAGATAACAGATCTTAGATTCCTGCAGCAGAGAAAAAGAAATAGCTGCAGAAAGTATTTGGCCCATTCTGAAACAGTGGTAGCATGGATCAGTAGGCAAAGCATTGACTAAAGACTGTCAATTCATATAACATACAGTTACCTACGAACTGTACATTCCATTGTTATACAGTAGCATCATTTAAAAGTTCTACTAACAGATCCATCCTTAAAGACACACCCTCAAAAAAATCACTGCACCTGCCCTGAAGATTGTCATTGTGAGCTGACCATCTGAGTGGATGTAGAAGTTGCATGCAGTGTTATACAGAGTGCACAGATCACGTTGATTGCAAATACTATGTTGTAAAGATTTTGTGTTTCATGTTATTTTTACTTCATCTTGATTGACTGGACATCTACTGTGACAAAATTAATTATTCTATCATGTTTAGCTTGGTTAAAATAAACCAACAGCAAATCTATTAAAATAGAGAATATATGGGAACAATTGAGAAGAAGAAAATCTTAATTAATTGGCTAACCTCCAATGCTTTATGTGTGATTGAACAATTCTTCTTTTTAGCTTAATAAATTAAAATTCTTAATGAGAAAAGACTCAGTTTCCCACCTTTTATTTGTACTTCATATTTATGAGCGAGAGTATTTCTGAAGGCATTTAATCTGTCTAAGATGTACTAATGCATGTTTCCCTGATGAGTTTGCTTTCCCATAGTAGAATTCAGTAAGGACTCTGGATTGCTGTGAAAAGTGTTTTTTAGAAATAGAGATTTGTCTCAACAAGGGTTGGAGTTTAAATCCTCTTTTTTCCACTAGAAAATCTGAAAGTAAAAGGCAAAACTAGTATTTTAAATAATAAGTATCCCTCTTCTTAGGGCCTGAGAAAAACTAATTTTTCAGGGAAGCTAGAGTGCATGAATGTTTGTTTTGCACTGAAGTTCATCTCTCTGTAGAGATATCCCCACAAAAAGCACATACAAAAATACCTAATATGCCAGGATACAATATGCCTTGCTACCACAAACAGAGTTTGCAGGAATTGTTTTCTTTTTCCTTCCCCTCCTCCTTCTCCCTCTCCTTTGCCCTTTCCTTTTCCTTCTTTTCCTTTTCTTCTTTCTGCTACGATACTTAGGACAATTTTCATACAGACTGGGGAGAGACAGAGAATGTTTCCTGAAATTCAGCCTGCAATTGGTATAAAAAGCTATCACAGTCTGCTAAACAGCGTTAAATATTCATCACCTGATCAGCTCGCATTTACAGCTGACTCCATTCAGCTGCCAGTAAGAAAGGTCCTGGAACCACCTGAGATGCCCTCAGTTATTGAACCTAGCCTCCAGCTGCTGCTCTGGAGTGTCATGTCATACCTGCCAGCATCATAAATATGTGAGCCTTTTAAGTAGCACTTAAGACCTAAGTGTGGGTATCTCAATCAAGCCTTGTATCAAAATCATAAAAAAAGACTCAGAATACCAGCATTCCATGGTCAAGCAGCTCTTAAATTGATGCAGTTTATAATGTCCACACAATGAAATACAAAGTTTTCTGAATATTTAAGCCTAGTGTCATGTTCAGAAACTGGGGGAACATAGTTTGCCCTTATGTTTGCTCTGGCTTAAGGCTGAAATGGGTGAAACCATGTCAAAAGCCATAAAAGCAACCACTTTGTTAGTCTGAAGCTTCGGTCCTCCTACCTGAAGAGAATTCAGCATCAGGATTACACGGATGTACACTCTTACTCACTAGCTCTGGCAGTATCCTGCTCATTGCCAGAACAGAGAATCACCCCCTTAAAAAATCTCACTCCGTGAGGCACAAAGCTGCCCCAAACCACCTCACTGAAGATGGGAGTTTCCTTTCCATCAGTACTTAGTTTTGGAAAACAAAATGGTAACTTTAACAGGTCCCTTTGCTGGGATAAACCTAAGTTTACATTTAAGGATTACAGAAGGGCCTTCATAGTAAAAGCAGGAACTTTCAATTTATATAGAATCGCGTAACAGATAAAGTAACAAAAGTGGTAACACTGATTACTGCAGCATCCTCTTAAATTACATATTGTAGATGACTACATAACAATAATTTTGGATCTCTCAGATCTGCCAGAAGAATTCATAGGCATCGTATTTCAGTAAAAGTAAAAATATTATGCATAGTCATGCATGAGTGTAGGAGGTTCTTTTGATTACAACAAAATACTATTTAAATGCAGTATCTTGTCAGAAACATAAAGCTTTAAAGTCCTAGCTCTGGTTTGCTTTTTTATGTCCTCAAACTGTAAATCCCAAGCACAGAATAGCATTTGTCAGACCACGATTCTAAACTCGGAAATCATTATATGTAAACAATTTACCATATTTTTGCAGAAAGTAAAGCTAGAAATTACTTCAAAACTAATTATGTCCTCAACTGAAATTGATATCTGATTGACAACATCATCCTCTGAGCATAAGACATGTAAGTTTTTCATAATTGAACATTTTAATTATATAACTCAAACTGAAACATGTACATAAACAAGCTAAATCTGAAGTAATTTAGAGATTAATTTATTGCCCACTGATCTATTATATACCAGGGTTTTTTTAATTTTTAAATTCCAGAAATTTAACAGGTTAAAGGGTTCAGAATGTCAGTAATAGCTACCGCAAAATCAATGTAAATCATTATTTATGCAAAAATCCTTTGTTCACAGAATATGTACACTTAAACAGGTCTTACAAAATACACATTAACCTCTTTTATAAAGTGAAAAACTCATTACATTGCTTCAGCAGTCAGACAAGTTACCTTTCTCTCTACTTCCTCTCTAGCATTTGTCAGATAGAAGATGAAATATTTCAGGCATACAAACATTTATATAAAACAAAACTACCGCCTAAAAGCTAAACTGATTTAATGATCCTATATACTAAAAGTTATTTTCATTTTAACAGGGTAATTAATTTATTCGTGTCTCAGCCTGAGAACAGGCCTGTTACACACAGGCATTAGGACTGAGGGATGAAGGAAACTCACTTCTTTTAACCAATCCCTACTGGAAAAGTGAAATTTATAATTCTGGAAATTTGACGACTTTCAGGCTGCTCTCACGAACACTGGGATAAAAAAAATATATATATTTGCAAAGATCTAATTAAGACAACAGTAAAACAGCAGATGATGCTGGAGTCCTATGAAAGATAAAGCTTCACCAAGAAGAAATAACTGTGCAGAGCTGTTCAAAATGTTTGAATGACAGCAGCAGTGATAAAAAGCAAACACCTTTATATCTCTTCTGAAGGATATAGAAGATATTTTTAGATGTCTTAAGAAATTTTATTTTTATATACATATTGGCTGACAAGATAGTGCCTCTCATTGGACAGGAAAATCAGGGCTAAGCACACAGAGACACACTCAGTCACAAGGTAGCAAATTACTAATGATAATCTCCTTTTCACAGAAAGTGTTAAGATTTATTAAAAAAATAAACCAACCAAAATATCTGGGTGTGTTCTAAGAGATGACTGGAAAGAACCTTCCAGACCTTCAGGTCCCACCACCAACTGCTGTAAGATTCATATCATACAGCTGTACTTCATCTTGAAGTTCTTCGGTGTTTTTCTCTGATACTGCTCTTAGGAAGTTCTCCAGTAACCTCCCTGGTGGAACAACTACAACTCTTCAATTTCTACCCTCAAGATCTTAATGCTCAATCCATACCTACTCTTTTACATACATCTTCTAGGAAATAAATATAAGACAGTTGTAATCTTTTATTTCCTCTTTGATGCCCCCTCAAGAAAATAATTTTCTCAGCATTTGCTCTGCCGAACTAAATAAGCACTTGGATCATCTTCATATTACTTTTTTCATTCCTAATCTAGCCTCAGTTTCTTTCTTTAAAAATTAATTTTTAAAACTATCTGTATTATTTAAAATAAAGAATTACTACAGCATTTATATTCCTCTGTATGTTCTAGAAATGCACCCACGGTCCAGGTCACAACTTGCCTTTTCAGAGCTACATCACATTGCCAATGCACAGACATTCTGTGACCAATTTGTATGCTCCAATACTCCTCTTTGTTGTTTCCATTTGATGAGTCCTCAGCTGATAGCAGAAATTCTTGTCAGTAGGCTCCAGGAGCAGAACCTTGCCTATTATTCAGCTGATTCTCATTCATTTTCTGCTTTAGTAATAGCCAAAGTTCTAAAGTTCTTTCTTAATATTCCTTGCAAGTTCTAACTCAGCTGTGATTTAAACAGTTTTTATTCCTGCTCTACATCCAAAAAAAAAAAAACTTGATTTGCTGATTAGTGTTTTTTAATTCTTAACTGTTCTCTTCTATTCCTTGTAGGTGTCAATGTATCTCTAAAACCCTTCTTAAGATAACTATTTAGGTCTGGTGTTATTTCTGAAAGTCTTTTCCTTGCTCAGATATAACTTCCTGGTACTTTAAATAAATTTATCCTCAATTTCAGATACCCTCTTCATTCAAATTCCCAAGTAGTTCAGACAGTCTGAGTTATCACTGCAGTTTCTTCATCTTATCTAAGCTCACTATTCAAGTCAAGCATTTTACTTGAAGACATACTTTTGTTTGTCTTGACATTTAATCTAAGCGGAAACAACTTAATCAAAACAACTTGATCAAAATTACGACTGGCTTAACTGTACTTTCTTTTTTATTTACCCAAACTAAACACAAAATAGTAAAAAATTCTCTTCAAAGGGTTGTTAATGTATCTTTACATGTTTGCTGAGTGCAAAACACTTAAGTTGGACCTTGAAGGTCCTTGAAATTCCCTTTGCTGTATGAGAACTAAAATTCTTTCAGTACTGGCATATTCTCTCCCATTCCTTATAGTCCCACTGATCATAAACTCATTAAAGCTGCACCACCATGAAGAAAAAGAAAACATGCTTTTATCTTTACCTGAGTAGATAGTATCTTCTCCCAAGTTACAGAAAATGTGGGATGAATAAACAAGTTGTAGAGAGAAGTGATCTTAAGTCTCTTTTCTGTATAAACACTTCACTTCTAGGAACAAGCTCCCAACAGGTAATGAATAGGCCACATCCAATAAACTTCAATACCATTACTCATTTACAGAACTTGTTGTCTTTTTGACATTTTGTTTAATCCTACCTCAAGATACCTGGGTTCCTTCACCAGCAGGATTCTGAAGCAAGAGGATCCCTGCCTTAAACATAGTTAAGGATTCCATTCCAGGGAACAAGCAACCACAAGCTTGTTACTTAATAATTATATTACTAGATCTAGTCCTAAGCGACTTAAAAATGGTTACTGTAGCTCTAACACATCCTATGACCAAAGCAAATAATTTTAGATTGATCTGATTGTTTTTCAAAAAGAAGCAAAGGGGAAAGAAAATTATTTGTTAAATGATGGATATTCTCTACAGGCTTTAGGTTTCTTATAGAAATATGACAAGCTTTACAAACCAGATTTGGACCTTTAACTGCAAATATAAACTATTATCTTTAAGGAAAATGGAATGAAATGTCATTTTCTTACAATTTACTTTGCAATAAAAAAAGCTTTTTAATAGTAAGTTAAATTGAGAATCAGGATCTGTTTATTAAAGGACAATAAAATGCAAAAGGATGAAAATTTCCATATAGTGAAATACTATATGCTTTATGGTTATTGTAATTTTTAGTATTGCTAAAGTTCTTCCAACAATGAATCCTACAGTGAAGAGTGAAGCAAGCCAATGTTGGTCATTTGGCCTGCCCCAGCAAAAACATACCAGAAAGATTAAATTTCCTATTGTGTTCAGTATCGAGGCCTAAAAGTTGTACCCCTACAGTTTCCGTTTCTCCACTCATTTATCCTAATGCTCCCTCTTTGGACATTTTCTAAGATACTTTCCTCCAGCACAGATGCTCAAATAAAAGATATGCAGGTCTTGGAGATGACCCTAGATGATGGTGACAGCCAAAGGACTAGGGATTACAGAACTGGGTTAATGCCTGGCGTAGTCATCACTGCACTACTGAATATCTGGAGAAAATGTAATTCTTTCTGTTAAAGAAGATGTATTTTGGCAAAGAAAGCAACGCTGCAGGTGTAAGAGTCAAATCATCCATTTTCCTAGTGTTCTGGTCTTGTGTGGCAAGATTCTGGTGCAGAAGGAGGGGGCTGCAGGGGTGGCTTCTACATTAAGGGGTGGCTTCTATTTGAAGGGGCTAGAAGCTCTACCTAGGTCTGACAGAGCCAATACCAGCCAGGCTTCAAGGACGGACCCACAACTGGCCAAGCCCAAGCCAATCAGCAATGGTCACTGCACTTCTGTGAATCACATTTAAGAGGGGAAAAAACATGCAAGAAGTTGCTTTTTGCCATCAGAGAAGGGAGTGAGATGTAAGAAACTGTGCAAGTACCAAGGCCAGTGAAGAAGGGGGTGGGGGATAGGGCGGGGGGGGGAGTTGACACTCCAAGTGCTGAAGAGATTCCCCTGCAGCCTGTGGAGAAGACCATGCTGCAGCCCATGAAAGGTGACAAGGAACAGAGAACCCACCTGCAGCCCATAGAGGACCTCACACTGGAGCAGGTGGAGACACATGAAGAACACTGACTGCATGGGAAGCCCACATTAGAGCAAGTTCCTGGCAGAACCTGCAGCCCATGGAGAGACCCATGCCAAAGAAGGTTTGCTGGGGGGACTTGTGACTCCATGAGGGACCAGGCTGGGCAGCCTGGCCCTGGAGGTTGGCACCACATAAAACACAGCTGGTGAGGAGCTGAAGCCCCATGGGAAAAGACCCATGTTGGAGAAGTTCATGGTGGACTGTCTCCCACAGGTGAGACCCCACGCTGGAGCAGGGGAAGAGTGTGAGGAATACCCTGCCCCACTAAGAAAGAAAACAGCTTGTGAGGAGCTGACCAAAACCATTCCCCAGTCTGCCCCTTGGGCCACCTGGGGGTTGAGAAGGCAGAGAAATAATGAATAAGGCTGAGACCATGAAGAAGGGAGGGGTGAGAGGTGTTTTAAGATCTGGTTGTACTTCTCGTTATCTCACTCTGGTTCACTGCGTATATGTGTGTGTGTAATAAATTAGATGTTTGATCTTTTTAATTCCGTGTTGAGTCTCTTTTGCTTGTGATGCTAATTGTGGCATGATCTCTCCCTGTCCTTATCTTGACTCCTAAGCCTCTCAGTATATATTTTCTCCCCTGTCCAGATGTAAAGGGGAGTGATAGACCAGCTTTGGTGGGTGTCCAGCCTCCAGACAGGGTCAAACCACCACATCTAGGCAACTAAGGTTATTTTTCTCCTATTTATCAGCACTTTTGGCATGAAAACAATATATCCCTGCTATTGCTATTGGCATATACCACCACTTGTTTGAAGTTCTCATGGAACTGGATATGCTGTCCATGTGCCATGGACGTGAAAACAGTATGTGCCACCATCTATGCACAAATCAGTGCACCACTGCTGTGTGTTTCAATGTTCACTGACGCACAGCCTTCGGCCTTCACCATAGTCTTCCTGTTACATCATCCTTGTCTCACAACAGCAAGAAATACTAGTTTCTGCTTTACTGTGTGTCAGTTCGGCACCAATTCTTGCCCTGCTCACCATAATCTCAAGGAGCTACCCCAGTAAAAAGTACTTTTAACATATATATATATATATATACACTGCCTTGAAATTCATCTTGTGCATGTATCCCAAAGCCACAGCACAAACAAATCCATTAATCTTTATAGTGATCACTTTACTCACTCTTAACCTTTCACAGGCTAGCTGCCCTGTCCTTATCCTATGAGAAACTTCTCCATAAGACAATCAGAAAAGCTAGCCACACAGCTGAATGACGCATTCCCCTTCCTCAACAAAACCAAATATGCTGAACAGAATTAGCAAAATACAATCGTACAGTCAGTAGCAAGGATTTACATTTCCACGTTCTATTTGCTGTTTCTGTGACATAAGCCATTCGGTACCTTCTACATCTTTCCACAGTGCCATAGTTATTGTTACTTCTTCTCAAGCAGGGGATTCCATTTAACTCAATTAGTCCAACCGTACAACTTAGTTTAGCAAAAGAGATGACAAAATTTCAATCATGCCTTCATTTTTTCAATATTCTTTCATGTTAGAAGGTGAAGCCTTAAATTAGCAGCTAGTAATTTTAAGCTGTACTTTATTTCATAGAATCATAAAATCACTTTAGTTGAAAAAGACCTTTTAGATCATCAAGGCCAACTATTGCCTTCATTCATCTATTTTTCTCATTTCTAAATATCTCTAATAATTAAGTTTATTAGAAAAGGCCTTCAACACTGTATCATTGATAAATCATGTTTTTTCTATATAGTTGAGTTTAAATCTGAGAATCATATCGATCTTGTTTAGAAATAACAGCCTGTGTCTTCTATGAAAAATTACTGTACAATCAAGGCTGAACAAAACAATTACTGTGAGCATCCTATTTGTGAATTTTTTATGTAGACCTTCTTAATGGGTCTGCATTAAGCAAGAAAAAGCAGCAATTAGCACAACATCTCACCAAATGTAATAATCACTAAAATGACCCTAATAATCCTCTCCTCAAAACTAAAACCAGCTTTTCTAACCATAGAGCTGGAAAAAGGTAAGATAGGAAAATGGCTCATCATTTGTTAGTTTTAGGTTTGGCTGTTTGTTCATTTTTGGATTTTTTTTAAAAAAGGACATGAAATTACAGTGTTTAAGCATAAGCAAGTATAAAGTAATTTAGATAGCTGAAATTACTGAAGAGCATAAGGCATTCTGAGTGAATGCTGTTGTCTTGTTTAAAATATTTAAAATATTTGTGTGACACTGCTGTTTGAGAACTTTTCGTATGACTTGGGGTCTAAATAGCAGGAACTGAATAAACCTATATTCTCTCCAAAGAAACACAGGCTAAAAAAATTCTACCATTGCAAGGCAGTCTGTTAAAATGATAACAGGATAGAGAAGAGCAAAAATTAGGAAATAATTCAGGGAAATTAAAGCACTGGGGAAAAAATTATGGTAGTGCACTTCCGCATACATGAGAGCCCAAACGTTATGGTGAGTCCTACGTCATCTCAAATAGCTACCTGAAAACAAAACTTTGTCTTGACATACAGAGAATCTAGCCTGAAATGCAAGAAAAAAATCACAGAAGTTAGGTATCACAGACATAGGAGAAACAGTCAAATGGAGGTTTCAGTGTATCAAACCCCTTCCAAACGAAACTCCCCCTCCCAGCAATCTTTCTTCCCTTCTTAGATTCACACTCCTGTAATAACTCTGGTCCCTTCCTGTGCCTGAGGTGGAGAACTATTATCACCAGCACGTTATCTCCTGATCAAGTCAGAGTACCATCCCCAAAAGCTAAATACTACTGAGATGGAAACACAGCCTATCCAGTCTACCAGCTTTTATTCACCACCGAGGTACAACCAGGGAGAGGCCCAGGATGCTGCTCCCTTTGGCCCAGCCTTCACGGGGCTGTAACGGATTTTTCTCCCACGCAGCCGTGCACGACGTGCAGAAATTCCCTTCAGAGCTTCACAAGTTTACTTGGTATCCCTTCCCGCCCTCCCCCACACCCCACACCCCACACCCCCTCACCCCCGCCCCGGTTTAATTTAAAGCTTCCTCTTCGCTCTTGCTGCCTACTGAAGTAGCCAGGGGCTGCGGCTGACACCCTGCCCGGTGTGACTGCCTGGCCCCGCTGTTTGTCTGTCACAGCGCTCGGGGAGGCCGCTTTTGCTTTTCTTTTTGGTTTTTTTGGCCCGAATTTTTATTGCAAAGTTTTCGTTTCGTTCCCCGATATCCACCACCGCCTCTTCACCGCTGTCACAGCTTGCCGCCGGGGCTAACCCCACCCCGGCTCCATCTCTGCCAGTCAGGAGACGAGAGGACGTGCCACCCTCAGGCCTCGGCACGGCGCAGGCTGGCGCGGTCGCTGCCCTCTCCGGCGACAGCGGGTCTGTCCCCGCAGCCGGCGATGGGCACGGTCTCCCGCGGGGACGAGCGACGCAGCGGCCGCCCAAGACGACTGGCCTGCCCCGCCGTGACTCCCACGGCCGGCCGGGCCGGGCAAGCGCCGCGCTAGAGGAGCGCTTTCCGCCGCCGTTTGTCTCCCGTCTCTTCCCGTTCGCAGGAGCAGCTGCTGCTGCGCAACCCCTTCCCCGCCCGCCCGCTCGCTCGCCCGCCCCGGTGGCGTCGCCTCCTTCTCTCAGCCTCGCACAGTGCGGCCCGGTAAGCTGAGCGGGGCCAGGGCGGAGGGAGGCGCCGCCGCCACCGCCCTTTGGGCCAAGCCGGGCCCTGGGCGGGAGGGGGCCGCGGGGCGCTGCGGACGCGGGCCGAGCGCTGAGGTACGGATACCTGCCTTGGGCCGGGGGCGCGGCGGGGCTGCCCGTCCCGGGCCGAGCCCTGCGCCTGCCTGAGGGGGCGCCGAAGCGCGGCGGCAGCGGCCCCACTTCTCGGAGTTAACTTAGCGGTGATCCGCCGGCTGCCAGCGCCCGAAATGCCCCGGCATCCCACGGCGTGCGGGGCTGCCAGCCTAGCCTTGCCTGAGCGCTCTGGGGCGGCTGCCGAGCTTGCCGCGGCCCCCTCCCGCCGAAGGCGCTGCCGGGAGGCTGTCGGTGCCTGACCCGCTGAGGAGGGGACCGGGAACCGGTGGGGCTGCCGAGGGCGGCTCCTGAGGCTGTGCTGCCTGGTGATTTACGGCCAGGAGCTCACGTTCCGCTGGGTCGTGGGCACCATATTCCCGTTCTTTCAGACCTTTATTTTGTACGGCAGCTGATGTGTGTACATGCTGGATCGTGAAGCAGGCTGTACTGGTCTGCGGGATCCGCTGATCCACGGTTTTCCATGGGCAGGTTAGGTCTGTTCCCTGTCAAAGCGATTTTAACACTCCACTTTCTCTTGCTGTGTCTGGTAGACCCGTTGACTTCAGCAGCAGGTAGTGGGAATTTTTAGCGAGTTAAGCAGTACGTTGCAAGCAATGTTCTTTAGCGTTTTTATGTTAACTGCCTTTTCATTACATGGGCTACTCTTGCCACCAGAGAAAGAATAGCACACACTGGCCGCTGTCTCTCATCAAGCAGTGGACCATGAGATGGAAGCTGATCACATAACAATAGCTGAACTGCTAGAAGAGTTTACAGTTGAGCAGGAGCTGGCACAGGAGCAGATGACAGACACAGCCTTTCATGCATCTTGCTGCTTTGCTTCTCTGGCAACCTGGAGTCAGTCCCTCAAACTTTATTTTCTGTCTTCCCATCTAAGGGTTACTTTTAGTGAGAAACACTTGTTCAGTATACTTTTTCAAGTGTCTCTTTGAGCAGAAATACTTAAGAGATCAGAAGCTTGCAGCAAGTTTTCACTTGCACCTGTATACCTTCTATGATTGTTTCTCTGTTCAGGGAAGTGTCAATTTCTCTCTTTCTGGGAGCAGGAACTTCTGGTATGGACACTTGTTGGCTGTGACAGCTCATCTAGCTTCTCTTTTACATTCGTATTCAAAGCTGCCAGTCATCTACTATTGTTTTAAAACTCCAGGTAACTAGTGCTCAAGTTTCTGTGCCCTAATTTCTTGCTGCAACCTAATTATTATTGTAATCTTCATGACTGCAGTGTTTTGGAGAGGTCACAAGTGGCTTTTCAACAAAAAGGCATTGAGAATCACTTGTCCTACTGTACTCATTTTCTTACTTTTATGCATTTAGTGACAAGGAGCAAGCTAGCTGAAAAGCAATTTAAGACAAGGTTTTCAGCAGAAATTCAGGGGGTTGTGTTTTCCACTTAGAACATTTGAAATAGAGGCACGGGCATTTATTTACTGTTTTCTTTTTGAAGAAGAAATCATCACAGTTTAATAGATTTTACAATTCAGACTGTATAAACAACTTGGATATATCAAAGGGGACTTCCTGCTACTTGAGAGTATGACAGAAGCTAAAGCATCCCCTTCAAGAAGTGATCAATAAATAGAAAGCTGATCAGCTGTGTACCGTTTCTGTGTCTGCTGTGTCTGCTGTTGATTCTTTACCTATTTTTTGTTCTTTTCTTTGTGAATAGTTTCACTAGTATTCTATGGTGTTGCTCATAGATTTTTTTTCCAGACAGAGTGGAAGGAGAGGAGAATATAGAGTTCTTCCTTCTTTCATTAATAGCATATTAATGAGCATGTATGAATCTGAAAATCTTCAGGATCTCATGTTGAAATTACTTGGAAAATAGTTTGCTGCTTAAGGAGTTATTTGATCTTCGGATGTTTTTCTGCCCTTTTAAATACAAGAAACAAAATTTTCAAATGGATCTAAGTGAATTCTAGTTTAGTTTCCATCCTAGTAACGCATTCTCCTCTCTTTTTTTTTTTTTTTTGAAAAATTTACATAATTTGTGCTGGTAAAACTGTTTGAGCTCTGCATCCAGCTCAAAGTACTGCTGTGCAAGAATAGCTGACCCATTTGAAAGAGTTCACAAAGTGGCAGTGACAGCTGGAGATCAAGAAAGCATGATCTGTGAGGAAAGAGGGAAAGAACTAGGTTTATTTAGCTCAAAGACGTTTGAAGGGGTGCTAATATATAAGGGTATAAAGTTGTGAAATACTCTTGCATAGAAGAAAAGGAGCTGTTTTACTCTCCATATTCATAGCAAATAAAGGAAATGGCAAGAAAATTCATCTTAGATGTTAGGGGGAAAGTTACAGTAATGAAGGATAAGAAGATAACTAAATAGTTCATGAAGATTGTGAAACCTCCATGAGAGTTCTGTAAGAGAACATTAGATAAATGGTTTTCAAGAAAGGGATCTGAGACTCTGACGGGAAGGAAGTCTTAAACCTCTGTTCCTGGCTTTTATGGAGCTGAATCACAGAAAAAACAGTTGAGGGATATAAATAAAGAGCCACAGAGGAGCATAGCCTTTTTAGCATTGGTCTACATGCTATTTTTGAGGCAGACATGAGCTCACACAAAGCAACTGCTCTGGAAGCAGTACAGCCACAGCAAACATGGCACAGTGCCAAGCTGAAAAAGCCCACTGAGAGTGACACTCGAGTTTCTGAGTGCTGTATTGGGATGTTTTATCTTTATGTGGCATTTTTTACTGAAAGACAAAACAAGGTGCCATTTAACAGTTTTAGATACTAAACAAGATAAATAAAAACTTAATAAATCATATCCAGAACACTCTGGTCATACTGCATTTAACTTCAAATTCCAGCGATTGTATACTTTTATTTAACTTCCAGCTGAAGTTATGTGCAAATTAAAATAAAAATGAATGCTCATGGGACAAACTAGACATGTCTCATTTGCTGTTTCGTAGAACAATGGGTGTAGAAACCTCTGCAATGTGTTGGGAGTGCATTTGGAGTCCTCTGTAAGAACTGCAAAAGGCACATCCATGCAGAATTTTAATGGACCTACAGAAATTTTCCTTCTTAACTTCTACTGATTCAGAAGAACACGTCAGCCTACTGTAAGACAGCCTTAAAACTATTTGCACTTTTCTGGGGTTTTTTGTTTTGACGTGTAGGTCACTATCAGCATTCTTGGTTACACAAAAAGACAAAAGTGTGCTGTGCAAGTTATTAGTTACATGTTATGCATTCATTTCTCTTAGAAAAGTGTATTTTTAAATAAAAGTTATATGCAGAATTAAGATAAAAACTTCTAAAGTGTATAAATTAAAACCCACACCCTTTTTAGTATGCAATAAAGTAGTGCTAGATCTTGTTCAGGTGAGTGGGATGTTTACATCACTTCAAATGCCAGTGATCCTTAGACAGCCTTTGTTTGCATTACTTGAACCTTGTTTTTCAAATATAGCAAGTGCATTTATCCATCAGTCCTTTATTTGTTGGTTCATAGGTCTATCACCAATTGTTTTATTCCCTGCTCCAGTAGGCATCAGCAGCCTCAAATGAAGGAGCTGTTCAAGAGAGAGAAAAACAGCTTTTTCTGTAACAATTAGCATAAGGGGAACAGAATGTATACAGAGAATTAAATACATACCATTTGAATGCAGGGATGCGGCATATAAGGTGTGCAAGATGGGTATCACTAACTGTAGTATGTTTCAAGAATGTGTTTTAGTAGAAGGGGATGTGGCAGTACCTGAAACGCATGTCTGAGCTAGCCTTATGCAAAAAAAATTTAAGTCCTTCCTGTCTGACCTTTGATTTGGTGTTGTAAGAGCTTTGAGCTGTTGTAAGATGAAATTTGTAAGATTAAATTTGTCCTAGAAGTGTGTTACGAAATTTTGAAGAATAAATTGATTGGAACAGCTTTAAGGTGTTTGAATGATACAAACAAATTCGTAACTGGTAATCAGTCCTTCAGTACCGCATGAAGTCTAATGCTGTATGACAATGGTTGTGAAAGTCTTTCAGAGCCTAAATTCACTTTTTTAATTTGTTTTTTTTTTAAAAATTAATTTATAGAAAGGTCCAGCACTTTTATACATTCCACTTTCAAAATGTGTCTGGCACAGAAAGTAGCAGCACTGATACAGCAAGGTTAATAAAAACTTGAGAGAGGTTTTGCTTAAATCAAGGCATTTCAGTGATTGCATCTTTGACATAAACAAGACAGGTTTCCAATGCCTTTTCTAGAAGTGTCTTTTCCACGACCTTTTTCTTGGCCATCTTAACTTACATTAAAATATGCTAATGGCAACTTAACAAAAATTAATTTTTATTTGTTGTGATATTGCAAGAAAAGATTTTCTGCTTGCCTTAATTTCACTTCCCAAGTTCAGTGTGGATCTTGTTATTACAAGCTGCATGTACACTTGCACAAAGAGCCTATGTATGCAGATGTTTCTTTTCTTCCTTGTTAAACTGATTTCACACTCTTTATGTAGTTTTAAAAAGTAGGAAATCTGCTGAAAAAAGACCTCAGATATAAATGAAAAAGAATGAGTAACCTCTGTGTGCATATTACATAGTTTTTGAGTAATTTAGAGGAAAAGGGAAAGGTAGAAATGGGGAAAATGTAAAATTCTACGTGGCTCAATAAGCCAGTTTGCCCTTCAGACACCCTATATTGAGGACCTTAGAGTTTCTTTAGTTAGTGAGAGCTAAGGAGAACTTCAATTGTTGTAAGAATTGCATAATTAGATGTTGGGACTGTGGAAGAACAGAAATTCTTTCGTACTTGTAAGTTTCATGCCCCAGCTCCCATGTCAGTAAGTGCTATGCACATTACTGAGCGTAGGCTTAACCCTAGCATAATACTTGAGTTGAATGTATAGATTTAAAAGATTTGGTTTTTTTTTTAAATGTAGCTAGCATGAGAGGGTAAAACCAGAAGCAGGTAGAAAAAAGAGTTGGAGGACCTTTGGAGAAGGACCCATGGCAAAAAAGGGAGGGTTTGGAAACAGATTGGAGAAGACCAGAAAGACATTAAAACACAGCAAGGCAGAAGGAGAGAAAAATATTTGTCTTAATTTAGGTCTCTGTTTTACAAGGATGTCAATTTAGGTCTCTGAAAAGCTCTGTTGCACCAGTAGCACTGATCCTCCCACACAAAATAAGTGAAGGGAACAAGCCTCCAGGGCACATTGAGAAAACAGCCTTTGTTTTTTGTGGGTTTATGTTGGCAGTCATCATTGTTAGGTGGCTTCGCATATATGTGTGCGTGTATTTAATGTATAGGATAGCAATGACTTAGATTTATGGACATGATCTGGGAAAACTGGAGTTCCCTTTAGCATAAACATTTAGGAAGTTGGGTTTTGCTTTTTATTTGCTTTTTTCTGTTGTTGCTTTCTAGTTCTGTATGCAACTGGAAACAAAACCACTTGTTTCACTTTGCTATTTAAAATGTCAAGGTGGCATGCTACACAAGGGCAGAGTATGTTTGTAAAGAATGTCTCCTTTATATTGCAGAAAGCATGTGTGGTTTCAAGAGGTGATTGTATCTTTTGTTGTGGTCTTTACAGATAGACATACCAGCCTGAAGAATTCTAAGTTGAAATGAGTAACCAAGAGGCTGATGTGCTACGTTGCTGGAGATGTAGAAAATACATAGCAAATTCTGTTTGCCTTGCAAAATGTCATGGAAGAGAACCATCCCAAGTGAGTACAGCATCTTGAGGGGGTTTGTAACTGTTTCCAGTTGCATTCTTTTTAGATAAAAGAGAAGTATTAGACTTCTGCACTTGTACCCAGTAGTTGAGATAAGTATGAATGTATGGACAATTCCATGATGTAAGCAGTACTGCTACTGCAGCTGAGTAGGCAGCGATCACCTTTACGTTCTGCAACATGAAGGCCAGTTTTCATGATACATTTAACTACTAGCTTGTGTTTTTTCTGTATTTTCCATATAGAACTGGGTACTGGTTTGGACAGTTTTAATGCAGTCATTTTTTGGTTTAATATCTCTTAACAGAGAAATCTTTGCTTTTATGGTGTATTTTAAATACCACCACTGATTTCCATGGTGGTTGTTAACTGTGTGTCAAATACTCCTACATCAGAAACTTTCGCTCCTCATTTTGAAAAAGTGGGGGATTATCTGTGCCCAAAAATAGTTCAGATTTGCCTGGCCTGAGGGGGGGTGATGTGCCAGGCTAAAGTACCACTTAGTAATTTACATAATCTTCATTAAAATAAACAGAAAAATAATCATATGGAATAAAAAAGTCAGACATTTCCTGCTGCTTTATAATGGCAGTTAGTGAGCATTTCCAAATATGCCACAAAGACTGTGCTTACATCCTACAGTCTTGAATCAAAGTGAAAAAGCAGATAGAAGGGAAGGTGTTGATGGTTTTTATTAATGCACTAGAAGTACAATGGCATCCTTTTTTGCACAGGAGAAGGGTATAACCAATAGAGGTAGAAACAAAGTTACAATTTTTTTAAGATCCTGATATAATTTGTATTATTAATAAACCCTGTTTTAGTAACTCTGATTGTAAAGCTTGAGGGTCTGGAATATTTTTCATGCTTTATACTTGCGGATTTTTTATTTAGTGCATGGTTTGAAGGGGTTTTCATTGTGTATGGGTGGGGAAAATTCAACTGCTTTCAGTTCTTAAAAGAAGGAGGTATCTTTGTCCATGCCCCATGGTGGAGCTTATAACTGCTAGTGGAGATCCTTGTCTTTCTTTAATTCTGTAGATAGCAAATAACCCCTCCATAATTTAACACTGCTTCCCAAGCCACTGGGAGGCAGAGATTGTACTATGGTGAGAATAGTGATGATTTCAGTATGTGGGCTTTTCCTGATGAATTTTAGACCTTCAGTCAAAGATATAGCTGAAATCTGAGTAAAAGAAAAATCATAGAACAAATCTTAAAACCAACTGTTGAAGTTACAAATGTAGTATAAACACTTTAAATTTGAATTATTATTCAAGTTGAAGTACAGGTAATATCCACAGATAGGAGGAAGATGACAGCACAGACATTGCAAATTAATCTAAATGTCTACTTGGAGAATTTCTAAAAGCTTCTGTCTTCTGTATATAGCCCACTTTCAATTTTCAGCATAATGAAACTTCTATTCTCATTTCGTAACATAGGAGTCAGTGATTTCCATAGTAATAAATTTTAACAACTGATTTTAAGACTTTTAACATTTACCAGAGATTCCTTAAATTTTTGTCCGTCTTTATAACTTAACTGACATTCTAAACCATATTAAAAGACTTAAATACATTTGTGTCACTTCTGAGCTAAAAAGAGAATTGGTTTTATTTTAGTATCAGTTAGTGAAATCAGGGATTGGAAAAGACCTCGGAAGATCATCTAGTCCAACCTCCCTGACAGAACAGGATCACCTAGATTAGATCACACGGGAACACATCCAAGTGGGTTTTGACTATCTCTAGAGAAGGAGACTCCACAACCTCTCTGGGCAGCCTGTCCCAGTGCTCCATCACCCCCACTGTGAAAAAGTTTCTCCTTATGTTTACATGGAACCTCCTGTGCTCCATCTTGCACCCATTGCCCCTTGTCCTGTCATTGGATGTCACTGAGAAGATCTTGGGTCCATCCTCCCGACTCTCACCTTTTACATATTTATAATGATGTCAGCCCTCAGTCTGCGCTTCTCCAAGCTAAAGAAGCCCAGCTCCCTCAGGCTTTCCTCCTAAGGAAGCTGTTCCACTACCTTAATTATCTTGGTGGCCTTGTGCTGGACTCTTCCAAGGAGTTCCTTGTCCTTGAATGGAGCGGCCCAGAACTGGTACAGTTTTTAAAATTTTGTTTTCAGTTGGTCACATCATTGTAGTAAAATCTCAAAAGTTGGTAAGAGTCCCTGGTACCTCTGCTGTTTATTCAGTATTACAAAATTAATTTAAAACTATTTGTGGCATGGTTATGTAGTACTGAACACAGTCTATATATAAATTAGAACTTAAATTTTCCTGTCTTAACTTGAAAATTATGCCAGCTGATAGTGCTTCTGACATAAATTTCTGAATATACTTGGAAGATTAGCAATTGCATACTTTCTGTTCTTGTAAACAAAATAAAACCACCTCCAGGCGCCTCCATCTCCACAGCGGAGTCTGTCCAATGTCCATAGATTCAGAAATAAAGAATTATTGACAGCTTCTACCTGATTTTTAGTTTAAAGAATGCAGCAACATCTTTGAGTTTTAGAATTTGTTAATAAAGTATTTACTTAATTCAGAAAGCTGACTTCTGTCTCTGAGCAGAAAATGCTTACATCAATGTTGAATATCCATCCAATTATTTTTTTTATCAGACATCACAACCCTCAGCTGCTGCTCAGGAGTCCTGCAACGTATGGCATGTGAACGTAGAAGCCATTCCAGAGTGGGTGAAACATGTCATTGAAAAGGTAGATTTAGTCTTGCTTGCATCTTTATCATTGAACAAAATGTGAAATAAGTAAGGGGAACAGACTTCCTTTTCTGCCAAGTTCAACATACATACAAAGACCTTCTTACTGAGGGAATTTTTCCAAGTAACTTCTATCATTACAGAGGCTTTTTTCTCTTAAATATTACTTAACATATGTGCAAGTGACCAATTTTCTTCATGCCCATTTATAGATTAATGTATTTATGTTTGTAACTGTCATGGGCACCTTGGCATATTTTGTCAATGCTTAAACTTACATTAATTATCTAGGCTTTGGGGTTTGTTTTGTGTTGGTTGTCGTATCTTGCAGTTATAAAGCATATCTTGACAGAGACAATAAGAAGCATGTTTCTCCATAAAACTGGACTGGGTGTTTGTTAAGACATCAGTTGTTGGAGTACGATGGGAAGTCTTTTTTATTTAATACAGTATTATGTCATATGAATGAAAAGTAACAGTTACCTTCTTGCAAATTCAAAGGTCTGATGACAATCTGTTGTCACTGCTCTTGAGTTTTAACTGTGCATTTGAAATTACAAACCATCTCATAACTTTCCTGTTATACTGAATGTTTCAGTTGAGTATTTTCTTTAAGTTATTTTGGTCTAGAAGTTAATGTTGCACAGATAAAATACGCAGAAGCAGTGGTTCTCTGTTGCCCTACAAAGTCTGAGAGGCAAATGATCTCTGCATTCTTTTATGTTTTGACTCCTGGATTTTACTGCATTGCCATTAACTTCTGATCTAAGCCAATCCACCCTGAAAATGATAGACAAAAAAATAGTTGTGATTGTATAACTGAAAATTTAAAAAAACCCTTTTTTTTTAATCTTCCTTCACAGCTTTGCTCTATGTTTTGTTAAACACTAACTAAACTCTTTTAAACATTGATTATCTCTTATAATTCAATAGTGAAGGACAGATGTATCTGTTTCAGAAAGATTAATCTTAAGGGCATGTGTGACTATTAGGGGTAATTTGTAGCAATGCGTTTTGAGAGGAATGGGGTTTTTGGCCCACCCAGATTTATTGCCACATGGCTTGACTCCCATAAAATCAGGCCTGGTTGTTGAGTGAAAATATGTTACGGTACAATTGGAATGCAGTAGGAGAAGAGCAGAAGTCTGAGAACAATGTAACAAACTGCAAGAATGTTAACAACTGCCTTAAAAAGGAACAAAGTGACTGTGTAGATTTAACCAATTATTAGCAAGTGAGACACATGTAAGGCGGGTGAACAGAGCATCTAACCAATAGAAATGTAACTCATGTACTGATATAGAAACCTTTATAAGCTCTGGGTGTTTCAATGAAGGAGCTTAGAACTTGATCACATTGATCTGAGTTGAGCCCAGGGGTGACTGCTGTACCTGCTTTGAAAAATTAACAAATTTGGGATGTTGGCTCAGTAATCAAACAAATGCTACATCTCTTGCTCTTAGTGACCTGCTTACTGATGTAGATAGTGTGTGATATTACTTTGCAAAACAGAGCTGCTATTGATTTCTTACTTTTGGCACATGGTCATGGATGTAAAGATTTTGAAGGTTTGTGTTGTAGGAGTTTATCAGACCACTCGGAATCAATCCACAAAAGCATAGCAAAGTAGAAACAACAAATGATGAAGTTAAAATATGAGTATAGTTGGCCGGATGGATGGTTTAACACCTGGGGAATTGCTAGCTGATTCAGAGATGTTATTAAGGCTGGACTTGTCATCCTACTGATAATATTGTCTATGCTCATAATAGTGCTTTGTTTGGTTCAATTGCTTAAAAAACTGATTAACAAAGCCCTCACCTTGGCTGTTTTGCTTGCGCAGAAAGGAAAAGAGGGAATTGTGGGCGCCTGGCTAGCTGGTCCAGGCAAGAGTTACATCTCCTTGCTGCTTCCAAAACAACCATGGGAAAGCTTTGCTTCTTGCTGAACACTGAGACAAAGTAAATCACTGATCAGGCGCTAAAGCAACTGTAACAAGCTCCTGGTACTGAGAAATTCCGCTGTGGTGATACAAACCTGGTAGGGGCAGGTGGCCTTTCCCCCCCACCTTCTCTCACGCTCAGCTAATTGGGGAGCAATTGCGAAACCTCCCTTGAAGACATACATAATCACACTGTTCTGTAGAATAAAGGAATTGATTGCTTTTAACTGCATTGGTGTGCAGTCTCTTCCAAAGTGCCGTTCCACACTTCCACAGACCCTGGCTCTAAAACATTTCCCACAAGCTGGATTTAGGAAAAGGGAAAACTATGACAGTAATTAGGTATTTTCCTGCTTTATAGAATTCCCTAATCTTGAAAGCCTGATCATAAGCATATAAGTTTTTACTGTAGCGTGCATGTCATATTAGTAAAATTGCCTTCTGTATTAATGCTAATAATTTTATTATCTTTAGCTGTAAATAGCTAGCATTCAGCACTTGAAAGCCTAGAGGATCTGGTTGGAGACCTGGAAAAATAAAATCCATAAACTGCCCAAAACAGGCTTTAACACACTTTGCCCAAGATTGCAAAGGAGCAATGCTCCACTGGTGGCAAAGGCAGAGAAAGCAGTTCTCTATGAACACTTCCAATATCTTTGTGTTCATTTTGTCTTTTGATATCCTGGGAACTCTTACCATTCACTTCTAACTTCTCTGGAAAGATTTTGTGGGTTTATAGATAAATGTGTGGGGTTTTTAAAACAAAAATCTGACTTATCCCCAGATCCTCATGGGCTCTGAATAATTTTTTAATCATATGTTATTTTCTCCCGTATGACTCCTAAATCAAAGGCTAAATCATTTTACATAAGCACAAATTCTATTTGCAGGCTGTAAAAACCCACTGCTTCCCAGCCAGTTCTTTTTTGCCATCTGTCCCTGTTCCTAACCAATCTCTTTGGGTTTTCATGCACACATTAGTTTATAGATCATCTTCAGTAATTATGAATAGCTAGTGCTGCTAGTGACCTTTATGGACCTGCATTTTCATATCCCCATCACTAATCACTTGTTCTAGCTGCTTTGGCTAACCCTTCCCAGTTTTTCCTCCTCACACAGTTTTTCCTCCTCACACAGTCCATCATTAAATCTGTGTACCCTCAGCTTCTTTTCAGATCTTGCTGATTTTCCCCCTACCACCTCCTCCACTAGTAGGCTGTTACTTCTTTTACTGAATCAATGCTTCCCCAGTACGCTGCCAAACTCATGCTAAATCAGTTCTGTACTCCCTTGTACTGCACCTCATCTCCCAGTCCCTGCACGTAGAACACAGAGATGTCCTTTTACTTCTCTGCCATCTCTTGCATTCCTCTTTTTGCCAGGCTCCTACCCTTCTTCCCTAACCTTCATGAATCACTCTTCCACTCCATTTGGAGATCCAGGTTACTATTCCATAGTATTCTGAGTACCAGAAAAACTCACAAAAGGTACTAGAAAGTTCTTTTTCCTGAATTTTATTACCTCATCCATGGCATCTGAGAAATGGAGTGTGGGAGACACAGTAAATCTCTGAACCAGTTTAGTTCATCTTTGGGAGCAGCATATGCTCAAGTTGGTCAGCCTTATAAACTGAGACACACCACATGCTCAAGGAATTTTCAGATTTGAAAGTCTTTGGGCATATGTAAACTAAGATTTCTCCAGATTTAAACAGATTCTCATTGGTGCAAGGCAAGGCACATCTTTGTTGCTTTATGAAATTTTAGAATTTTAACCCACGACACAGGAGTAAGTTTCTCAGAGAAGCATTTTCAGAACTGTTTCTAGCATTACATGTAAAAAAAAATACCTTTTTTCCCTCACAAGCTTTTAGGTTTGGGTTGTCGGTTTTGGTTTGTTTGGTTTTTTGGGGTTTTTTTGGTGAAACTGCAGTATTTGTTTTACTGAAAATCTGAAGCTTTCAACATACAAGCAACAGTCATGAAACCATTTTCCCAGACTACTCTGGAAAGACATTTGCAACTGAAAGCAATGCTTAACTAAAAATGTTGGTCAGCTTCTCTATTCATGGCGCAACCCTACTTTAGGCACTCTAGTTAGAAATATGTGACTGGAGTAGATAATGTTTTTCTCATCTGGGCTTTGATCCTATAAACACTTGCATAACTTCAATCCTCAAAAATATTTTGTTGACAGATGAGTATACTTACTGAAAATACTAATAGTTGTGCAAATATGTAGGTGTTTATAGGTCTTTGATACATTTTTTTTGTTTGTTTGAAAAGTGCCTTTAGGATTTAAATAAAATCCATAGAATTACAAATAATGAAAATGACTGTCTCCTTATAGAGTATTAAGGATTTGTCATGGTATCTGCACACAGATTATGTTGTAATACTGCCTACACCAAAATAGAAGTACCATTTCAAGCTTTTGTGGGGTAAGCAAAGTGAAAAGCTGCATTCTCTTTGTCAGAAACCTCCTTCCACTGTACTTAGTATGCAAGAAATGTATCAGCACTCAGAAGACTCAGTTGAGAAACTATGTTTGCCAATTCCAGATTAACATGGTAAATTGATTTCACTACTCTAAAGGATCTAATGTTTTCATTAGTATTGCAGCATTATACTATATATGGACAATTTTTAAATGTATTTATTTCAAAGCCACTACATTTTGCAATGTCTGTTCTGCATTTCTTAGAATTAGTTACCACTGCAGCAAGAGGACTTTTGATGAGAACATTATTTTGGTGGATTATTTTTCTGCTGTGAAGTCTTTTTTATTGTGGGTTGGGTTTTTTTTTTTAAAGTAAACCTTTTATTAAAGGAGAAAAGTAACTCTAGTAATGATTTCTTAATCATTTCTTTACAATGAATGTGTTGGTTTTTTTCTTTCTTCCTTTTCTTGTCAATAGGCACAATGGACAATTGGAAAACTACACTGTCCATCCTGTGAGGCCTGTTTAGGGGGCTTTAACTTTGTTTGCAACACAAAATGTTCCTGTGGGCAGTTAGTGAATGTACATTTCTGCAAAAGTCGGACTGACTATCAGCCAGCTTTCTCTGTTAAATTGGCAAAATCATCAGGAAAACACTTACCTCTCCTCAAAATTCAGTCTGGTTTTAGCAAGAATACGTGCCATGAAGGGGTAACTGCAGCTTTGGAAATCAGAAATCAAAGGCTTTCAGACACGGCCAGAAATAATAATAATGGTACTGGAAGATTAACAGAAGCACTTTGTCTTGAAGTAAGATCTAACAGATTTGAGGTGAAAAGTAAAAAACTTCCCTTAAAGTCCTTAAATAAGAGAAAAAGTCTTTCTGCATCCTATCCTATGAATGACATGTGCCCTGTAAAACCTTTTCACAAAAGATCGCGTAGTTTGGATTTAAATATTGGAGAGAGACTTGTTTTGTCACCTGCATTATATGAAACTTGCTGTATGGGAACAGTTTATCGTGGCCAAAGGGAAAATCTACCTGTTTACATACAAAGTGACTTGCAATTAGAGTCCAGTTGGAAAGATGGTAGTTTTTTTAAGGACCAATATAGTTCCAGTGCTGACAAACTACGAAAAGGATTCCAAGTTACTTCCTTTTCCACATTAGTACGTAGAGAAACAGACAGTGAGTGTGATTTTGAAGATACGGGACAATCTTCTGGGAGTACCATTGCTGATGGGTCACCTTTTGTGATGAACGTTTCTTCACCTCCAAGTGTGGTAGAAGAGGAACAGCACATCACACCTGTTGATCTTGTGCAGCCTACGAGTATGTCCTTCAACCAAAAGCCGAATAAGAGGGAAAGGAACAAGTTGAAAAGCTTAAGAAGAAAACAAAGAAGGCGAGAACAGTGGCTACAGAAGCAAGTAGGTGTTTAAAATTAATTAAGCCAGGTTTTATGTAAAGTTTGACTTCTATAAATAATTCTGACTTTTAAAATTATTTTTTTATTTAATCATGTCTTTTAATACTGGTTTAGCATGGAACTGTCAAAGTCAAGTAACCTGAAACAAGAATTTCTGACCTCTCCCTAGGTACAGTTTGTCTAATTCAACACAATCACATTTTTTTCTGTGTAAAATCAGACCTTGGTGGGTATATGTAACTAGTTTCTGTTGGCCTTCTTACCATTTTCAATGTAATAATACATTGGAAGTGGGGAAAAAGAGCATAAAATTGAATCAGTATGATTAAAGAAAACTTGAACATTCAGTTGTTTCTAAATGAGAAACCCTGGCGTTTCAGGATCTCCTGAGTAGTGGCATTTCGAGTTAATTTTACGGGTAAGAAAAATTATGTTTTAAAATATGTTTCTATTTTTTATTTATTGTAACAATTTTTTTTCTTTGAAGAACTGATTATTGCTATGTAAAATACTAGGTTTTAGTAGGTAACTATTTTGTCTGCAAATCTAACAGAAATGTTACATATTCTTACACAACCATAGTTTCATTCTTCAAACCATATAAAGCAGAACAGAGTTTTTGTTTGCTCTGAAATTCAGTAAAACAAGTAGTGTCTCATCTGCTTTTGAAAGAATATCTCGTATCATAAAATTTCTGCTATAATATATTGTGTGGCCAGCAAGAACAAACATACTCTCTCAGAGAAGTAATATCTGTTCAAGAAAGCATTCCTGCTTCAAGTAGGTATGTCATTGTGTTAATCTTGGAATATTCCATAGCTGAAGTGTAGTGACATGTAAAGCTCATGTCAACTTCTTTTTTCTTGATGCTTTACATTTTCTAGAAGTCAAGTCTAATTTAATATTTATGCTTTGCTGAGAAATGCTAAGCTTATTTGAATGGAATTTGCTTAAGTCAAATACTGTTTTCATTTAATACAATGGGATATATAGAACCAATAGTTCATGTAGGGATCTTTCATTAGTCCTTTGACCTAAATGATTTTCACCCTTAATATTCTGCTGTCTGTGTACAGTTCCACTCAGCTCAGGAACTTCGAGCTCTTCCCTATATACTGTCAACAGAGCCTGTAGAATACAGTACAGAATTGAAGCAGTCCAGTAAATTCATGATTGATACACAGAGGCTGCATTTCTCAATGAAACATAAGAACCAGCTCAAAAGTGAGATAGGTGTGGGATTATAGGATTTTTCAGTATGGTGTGCATATATTCTTTCATCAGTGGGAAGGTTTGTTGTTGTGATTAAATAAAGCTTTAAATTAGCATTGTGATATTTAGAAAATTTGTTCTTATTTCGTAAAATGCTTCTTTGAAACTGAGAGTAAAGAACCTTTCCAAGTTCTGGACATCTTAATAAGGAATACTCGCTTTCTGGTAAGTCTGTAGATTCTTAGGTGTCTGAGTCCCTAAATGGGTTTTAAAATTCCAGGCATCACTCTTTCTTTTAAATGAAATTATGATGATGCAGAAGCAAAATACATATGAGCATTTGCACAGTCATGTTAGTTGCACTCTTTCCAGCCACTTTAATCTTTGTTAGATGTTACAAAAAAACAATATGTCCAAAACCAATATTTTACAAATTTGTGGTAGCTGTGAGAGAAAAACACTTTCCATCTTTTTCTTGTTAAACAATTTTTACGTTTTTTTTAGGTTTCATGTAGCAAAGGATAGAGTTGTTAAATCTGGTATATCTAATCAGTAAGCACCTGGTTTACAAAGTACAGAAAAAATTTTAAAAGTAAGCACATAAATGATTTGGTTTTGTATTGTAGCTTTGAGGGGAAAATATTTTTTGTTTGTTTTGATTTCTTTAACCTAGGTGAAAGTCTGTGATTGTGGCATGGCATATTTAAACAGGCCTGTTCTTTGACTCTGTGACAAGCAGCTCCTGTGAGCAGTACTAGTGCAGTTGTGTTTCCCATCACTGTGATCTTATGAGGAAAATGAGTATCTAGAAAATCACATCCTCCATCCAGTCTGACATGTTGCAAAAGGGGGATGCTCCTCTGCCATGCACTCCTTTTCGTTGCTGCACACCTCTCATCTGCCAGTCTAGGCTTCCTCACTTTTCTTTCAAGTTCCACTTGCTGTCCTTTTTTCTTCAGCGTTCTCACACCCAACATGTGCATTTGGCTGACAGTGGAATAGGAAGCTGCCCTGTGACTGTTTGTAACTATGATTTCCAGCGTGCTTACCAGGCATGATTAAGCAATCAGTAGAACTTCACAAAGAGAAAAAACCATAAACCTCTGAATGTATGCAGTGAAAGTTTTGATAAATGACAATAGGAAGCATTTAATTTAAAAGCTTTTCTGGAGAGCAGTCCCAGAGAACAGGCCTTTCAGACTTTGGAAATGCATAGGCTGCATCTCTAAGTTTATTTTCTAATGTGGTAATTTCACCTGTCAAACGTTTTGTCTTTCCTGCAGTAAGCCAAAAGGCAGAATGAACTCTATTATTAAGCTGAATTATATAAGCCTTGGATTGTGAATGAGGGTGATTCTGTGAGCTCCTGACCCGTACTGGCCCCGGAGGTGAGAGCTGATGCAGGCTGTGGTATAGGTGCAGGACTGAGCTAGCCTGCTAACAGCAGAGGGACCCAAGCTTCCTCTGTACGCCTTGCAAGGGAAAGCAAGCTCTTCATGCCTGAAAGGAGGATATCTGCATTTTGTCCGTGTGTGTGTTAATGCTTATGGGGGATTTTTAGGTTTCTGATATATAACGACTTAAATCTAGGAATTGCCAGTATTAATAATGGTTCTTCTTGTTTATGGCTAAGAAAATTATATATGTTATAAATTCTCTTTCTTGTGTATCTTCTTATAAGCTTGCATTGTCTGAAGCTTGTAATAATGTTCTGAAAGATCTCAGACAAAAATACCATTTGTGGCTCCATCACTTTTATTTCATCTCTCTTCATAATCATTTTACATAGAGGAGGATCATGTAGCTGCCTTCAAAACTGCAGTATCTGCTTAGAAACAATCCTGATCCATCAGAAAAAAATTGGCCTTTTTGCTTCATGACACATCACCAGTTCTTTTGAATCGTTTTTTAAAACTTGAAAGCTTTGTCTTACGAAGAGGAGACTAGGGGTCATTTTACATGAAGTGACTTTGTTCTCATGCTCCTACTGTTAATCTGAGCTCAGGATAAACAGGTAGGTGAGAAACTTCATTGTTTATCCGCTGTCAGGTGCTGTTACATTGGCCTACAGCCTTGAGTTTTCTAGTCCATGCTAATATTCTGTAGCAACTGACAATCTTGTACTAAAGGCATTAGATGTCAAAGGTTTAACGTGTGAACTTAGCTCACTTTGACTATGCTTGTCTCTTTTTCATCTGTACATTGATTTGTAATTCTTTTTTCTTGCACTGTCATGTTTGTATTTAAAGTGTAAATCCTTCAAGTATCATTCACGTGGATTCTTCTGGTTCCTCTTTCTGTGATAACACTCACAACAGGAATTACCCTCGGACTGCGTACAGGTTCCTCAGCTGGCTGGTGGAGGAATGTTTTTAGTGCTTAAAAGCACTTCTTAGTGTCGGTACCGAAGTAAATAAGGGTGAGAAGAAAATGAAATTAAATCCTAGCAGTAGCTACAAGGTCTTGATTGTGACCTTTGTTAGGGAAATACGAGGCCCTGGGAAGTTGCTTAATGTAAGGAAAGTGGAAACACATAGGAAAAGGGGGAGTCCTAATCCCGTACCATGGACTTAGTAAGAAGTAATACTCAGTTGCAGTGACTGACAAGCTGTGAATCCCCAGAACTGAGATTGAGGAATGCATTTAGACTCTGAACAGCTCATACTGTATCTGCACCAGCTTTCTCATTGACTTCCTTGAGTGACTGTAAAAGAATGGAAGATCAAATAGTAATACAAACCCTTCCCGCTTGGGAAAGGTGGAAACTCTGATTTCAGTGTTCAAAACTGTTCTGCACTGGCTAACTTTTCAAAATAGCAACAGTTTTGAAGTTCTATACTTAACTGTTTGAATTTGTGTTTAAAGTGCAATAAAATCTGAAATAAAGAAGTCTGTAGTGCATCTGTGCAATTGCAGAGTTTGCAGTCCATGGCCTGATACATTATGATTTGTTCTTTCTGAAACAGTAGTATTGCAGTGATGGTGCCATAGCATTAATGGTTTACAAGCCACTGAGCAGTAAGGCAGCATGGTGCTACAATCATGTTCTTTGTATGCAAAGAAGAGAAGAAAACCACATTTTTTATACAGAGCCAAGAATTTATTCTTCATATAACTGAAATCTTAGGAGTGTGGATGATGATTATGATTACTGCTAGTCCAGATCTAACTTTTATAGAGTAATATTGCCGTTGAGATTTCCATGCATTCACTTGTTCCTCCCTGGTTCCTGTGGTTCTGCCCATGCTGCAATGCCTGAGGGTCTGCAGGCTGGCAGCAGACCTTGGCTACTGGTAGGGAGGGTATTAATATGATGGTCATGCTGGCGGTTTCTTTACCCCAGAATCCACTTCAGATCATTTCTGTGTGCTGGGTAGCACAAATAGATACCTTTGTTGTTTCTTCACCAGTCTGCATCTTCATGCTATGCCCAAATTATCTTACGTGGTACCTTTTATGTACATAAGATAGACTTTCTTTGTTCTGTTTGTGACCCTTAAAACCAGTTCCATCCAGTCTGTGTTTCTCTAACAGGCCCCTGGGAAGCTGCTGATAGCTGTTGTGTACTCACCCAGTACCCCATCTCCTGTGGTCCTGTGCCTGCATTCTTCCCTATTGTGTCCTGAGGCTCCCTTTCTGAAGGCCTCTGCTATCTTTAGCAAGCCTGTATTTCTTCACACTGCATCATTATATTAGTGTTGCAAATTTCTCATTCTACATGGAATCACAGGTGTCAGTGGTTGTACTGTGCAAAGATAACAAAAGTAAAGCAAATTAGCCACAGGCATCTGGTCAGTTAGTGGAATTGCTGTGACAGCTAAACCAAGTAAAACCACACAGCAGGCAGAGCGAGGGAGGTTCAGCCAGAGTAAGCACGGACAGCCTCAGCCCTCGGGCACCGCAAGTTCCCTACAAAGCTTACGGCTGCTCCTAGCAGCAGCGGCAACGCTGCATTACTGGGCTATGAAGTTATGAGTAGGAAGCAGTATCTTTTTCTTAACTAGCTGGTACAATGAGGGGAGAAACTTCAGGGGTGAGAGGTTTCTAAGCCAAAGCTTGCCTATGCTGTGGTTGAAATGGCTGTTAATACATGATGGCTTTTCTAATCAGTAGATGCAATCTGTCTAATCAAGCCCTGGTGAAAGGCTCCTTCGATGATGTCCCGTTCATCAAAAGTCAGACCTGCATGATGAAATGCCACTCCCCATGGTAAAGTACGTTGGAGCACAGAGTCCAGGCCTGAGATAGATGCATTCTGTCACTGATTGTGTACTAGATTAACAAGAAGATATTAAGAATTGTGGATTCATGCCCAAATACCTGAATTACCTTTTTAAAGTTGCATTTGTGGTTGTCGATCCTGTGAAGTGGTTTCTGAGGGAAACAACACATGAAAGCTACCATTTTCTGGGGTGCATCTGGTGCTCCTGTTGCAAGCCTTTAAAACCCAACCCTTTAGAGTTTAATTACTTTTAGCTGCAGTCTTTTAATGTTATTTGTGATTACAGCTTTTGAGAATGCTGTCCGACCTGATCTCTTCAACTGTTTGATACGTCTTTTACACAGTTTGGACTTAATAACAACCAGTGGCATAAACAGCCTTGCATATTTGCCAGGGATTTGTCAGTAAGAAACTCTGCTTGCCTTGTGTCATGGATTGTGTTGTAAACTACTTAACTCTTCATTCATAGGTTGGAAAAGAGGGAAGATTACTCAGGGAACTACTGGATAAATACAGCATATCAGGATTGTCTCAGCGTGTCTGTATATACTGTAATATTTTCTTAGAATAATCTTGAAGCTAGCATGATATAGCCTAGAACCAAAAATAGCTGGCTGCACTGTGAATATATCCTTCATTTAAGTGAAATTCACACAAATAAGATACTTGTCTGTAAGATTATTTCAGAATATATGGATACTATAGAATAATCTCAGCATAGCAGACGTTCATGAGCATTAAGTGCCCATCTTGCAAAAGGGGTTCATATGCTTCTTCATGTGTCAGGCCACCTTTGGTGGTTAGTATGCTCAGAAGAGACAATGGTTTTCACTGACACTTTTGTGCTTTTCCAGCATCCTTGGTAATGCATCTCTTTTCTGAAGAGACACCCACAAAATCTCCAAATGCAGCCACCTCCACCTGAAATAGTAATGTACTGGTAGTGCTGCAGCCCTAAGGATCAACAGCTGGGGTAATGTGCTATGCCACAGATAAGATCCTAATCTCTTCTCACAGGCATTGTATCTTGCTGGACAAAAGGAACACAGGTGAGAAACTAAGCCCAGTGAAGTGGGTTACGTATTTTATTGTTGACTGCCTGCCAAGAAAAGTGGATTTTCTAATAAATAACATACAGATCACTACTGCTGTTCCAAAGTTGTATTGATTGCAATTCCAAGAAAATATTGATGAACAGCCTAGAACTACAGAAATACTCTGTATGGTTTTTTTCTTTTATAAACTGTATTATGAACTACCATTTCACTTTTTCTAGAAGCTGACAGCAAACTTTGATTGTAACAGTTTATGAGACTTGTTGTACCTCAGCTAAGACAGACAAAGACCTGTCCATGGAGGTAGGTTGCAATAGTGTGCAGTTAGGTGCATCCCATAATTTCTGTGTGGATATTTATTACACAGAGTGAAGAGCAGATTAAATCATGGTTATCTAAGGTGACCCATGGTAGATAAAAATCAAAGCTCAATAATGGTATGAAAAGGAATACAAGAGTATTTTCATATTTATGAGATTTATTGTGTGTTACCAGACTAAAGACCACATCTAATACACAGCAAGGAGAGAGTTTAAGATGGGTCTTTACATAAGAAAAAAAAAGGTATGGTTACACATTTTAGAGAATTATATACCTCAGTACCGGTTTTTTGGCTGGGGTACAGTTACTTTCTTCCTAGTAGCCAGTATGGGCCTGTGGTTTGGATTTGTGCTGAAAACAGGGTTGATAACACAGGAATGTTTTCATCACTGCTGAGCAGTGATTACACAGAGCCAAGGTCTTCTCTGCTTCTCACCCCAGCAGTGAGGAGACTGGGGGTGCACAGGTAATTGGGAGGGAACATAGCTGGGACAGCTGACTCCAAATGACCATAAGGAAAATTCCATACCATATGGCATCATGCTCAGCATATAAAGCTGGAGGAAGAAGAAGGAAGTTGGGTACATGACACGTTTTGGAGTGGCAGCATTAGTCTTCCAAAGTGACAATTACACATGACAGAGCCCTACTTTTCAGTGGATGGCTGAGCACCTGTTTGCCCATAGGAAGTGGGGAATTCAGTCCTTGTCTTGCTTTGCTTGTGTATGGCTTCTGCTTTACCTGTTAAATTGTTTTTATCTCAACCATAGAATCATAGAATCATAGAATGGCAAGGGTTGGAAGGGACCCCAAGGATCATAAAGCTCCAACCCCCCTGCCACAGGCAGGGCCACCAACCTCAGGCCTGGATCTACACAAGGTTGCCCAGGGCCCCATCCAACCTGGCCTTGAACACTTCCAGGGATAGGGCATCCACCACCTCTCTGGGCAGCCTATTCCAGGACCTCACCACTCTTTCCGTAAAAAACTTCCCCCTAATATCCAATCTAAACCTTCCCTCCTTCAGCTTTAAACCATTCCCCCTTGTCCTGCCATTTTCTGCCCTTTTAAAAAGTTGATTCCCCTCCTGTTTGTACGCTCCCTTCAGGTACTGGAAGGCTGCAATGAGGTCCCCCCGCAGCTTTCTCTTCTCCAGGCTGAACAAGCCCAGCTCCCTCAGCCTCTCTTTGTAGGGCAGGTGCTCCAGCCCTCTAATCATCCTTGTGGCCCTCCTCTGAACCCTCTCCAACAGTTCTACATCCTTCTTGTATTGGGGGCCCCAGATCTGGACACAGTGCTCCAGATGGGGCCTCACGAGGGCAGAGTAGAGAGGGACAATCACCTCCCTGTCCCTGCTGGTGACCCCTCTTCTGATACCATAGGCCTTGCGAGCTGCAAGAGCACACTGCTGGCTCATGTTAAGTTTCTCATCCACGGTGACACCCAGGTTCTTCTCAGCAGGGCTACTCTCCAGGAGCTCTTCTCCCAGTCTGTATCTATGTCTGGGATTCTTCCGGCCCAAGTGCAACACCTTACACTTGGCAGTGTTGAACCTCATTAGCTTCACCCAGGCCCACCTTTCCAGCCTGTCAAGATCCCTCTGGATGGCTTCCTTTCCTTCTGTTGTGTCAACCACACCACTCAGCTTGGTGTCATCCACAAACTTGCTGAGGGTGCACTCAATTCCATCATCCATGTCATTGATAAAGATGTTAAAGAGAACCGGTCCCAAGACAGACCCCTGGGGGACGCCGCTTGTCACTGGCCTCCACCTGGACATAGACCCATTGACCACCACCCTTTGGCTACGGTCTGTCAACCAGTTTCTTATCCACTGGATGGTCCACCCATCAAATCCACATCTCTCCAGTTTAGAGATAAGGATGTGGTGGGGGACCCAGGAGTCTTCTCATTTTCACCCTTCTGATTCTCTCCCCCCATGCCTCTGGGGGCATGAGCAAGAGGTTGGCATGGGGGTTAGCTGCCTGCTGGGATTAAACCATGACACCTAGGCCTTTAGACCTTCATTTAAACAAATTGTTACTGACACAGTGACTAAGAATGTTAGTAACTTTGATATTTCTAATTGCTTTTCATGGTACATATAAACTGAGGTAAATTAACTGCTGCTTGCATGGAGACTGAAGGTTCTTCAAATTAAAAAAAAATCAGGAAAAACAAATTCATAATTATATCTTTTAAAGAATTATTTCTTCATACTTTGTAATGGGCAGTGTATCCATGGTGTCTCATCCATGACCCCCTTTAAATTTTGTGGTATCCAATTTGTAAACATTTTTTTTTCCTCATGGCTGCATTTGGGAGAAAATAATCGTATTTGAAAATAATTTTTTTCTTTACATTTCTTCAGCTATTTTAGATAAAGCTATAAGCAGTCACTGAGAAGTAGAAGTCACTGTACATATCAAAAAGATGTCACACAAACACTTGAGAATATATTTCATACAAGGATTGTTTCTGAAATTGAAAAAGTAGCAAATTATTGAAATTATTGCATATAGTTGTGCAAAAGAGTGAAGACATGTTGTGTGGTAGCTGTATTTCAGAAGTAAATGTAAGGAGCGGTGGCATCTGCTGTTACAGCTGAAGAAGTTAGCAGTCTTTTGGGTATACAAATAGCTTTTTCACAGCCAAAGTACAAGCTTATACAAATAAGTTAAATAAACCGAAAGTTTATTGTATTACAATTCAGTACCCTTATGGCTGTAAACCTGTGAAAATATTTTATTTTTAAAACTAGCTGTTGATAAGATTTTATTTGGTGCAGTGCTTTTCTCTGTTATCACCTGCTTCCCTAATGCTTTATATCAATGCCTAAATTAAAATGATTACACATCAGAAGAGAAAGTTTTCCTCTAGAGGTATTGGCTGAAAACATGCTTCACATCTGTTGCAATTTAGATATACGGGAGACAGAATGTGTGGGGTTGCTTTATGTTTTTAACTTTTTCAAGAGTATGTGGGCTTTTTGTAATGATCCTAGAAATCTGTCAGTTCCCATTATTAGTAATTTGTAAACAGGTTTCTACTTAAAATCATTTCACCTCATTTGAACATTAGGAAATTTGATGTGCTGTTTCTAAAGACTGGAGATTAGAATATGAACAAGAAAACATTTGGAAAAATGAAGAAAAGAAACATTCTGATTCAGTAATTTTTTTAAAATACCATCAGTCAGAAGGAAACATATTCATCTTCACTAAGTAAGGTTTCCTCCTCAAGGTCTTAATAAAAGAAATCCAATGCTTTGACAAAAGGTTAATCAAAGGTAGCTCAAGAAGTTGAAAATTTTAAAGTGATCTTATTTTCCTGTTCTGTACATACATTTTCATCTGTGTATGGAGTGAGGGTATTTTGCACCGCTTTACCAATCAATTTTGTATGACTGGTAGTATTATGTAGAATCAAATAAATATTTGACAGCATGAACACTTACTCAAAGAAATAAATCATTTGATGCTTCTCCCAACTTTTAATCAATTATCTATTTCATTTATATTTTGTTCAACAGCTATATTGAGTTTTGATTGTGATTTAGACTTTACTAAAAGGCACTGCTAATGCAGATTCTGAAGCAAACGGCAAATAATTAGGTGGCACCTGTATAATTAAAATTTGATCTTAGCTAAGGGAGAGCAGTAAGTAGGAAGTGGTTAAGGAATTTCTTCCATAAATGCAAAATATTTTCATTCATGGGTTGGTAAAAGCTGCATAGAAAATTGAAGACATTTTTAACAGAGAAAAAAAAGAGGATAAGAAAAAAAATTCCATGGACTTCTTTAAAAAAGTAAAATGAGATGATCCACATAGGTATAATTCAGAATATCTCCGTTTCCATTTGCAGATTAAACTTAGTATGTCTCAGGAAGAGGAAAGCTAGAATTACAGTGCAACTCTGAAATGCACTTTACTGGAAAAATAAAACTCCAAGTGTGTTCTTACTCCAGTGTTATTCTTGTCATACTAGTTCTCATGCAAAGCAGTCTATGGGTAAAGAAAATAACCACAGAAAACTCTTAAATTCATAAGTAATAGAGCAAAGAACATTCACTGAGATATTAAAAAAGGACTTGATTTTGGACATGGTGAAGTAAGAAAGAAGATTAAATAGTGAAAGACACTGTGCAATGCAGCATGTTACACTCAGTAGGCTCTCTGAATTTGAAAGAGTAGATGAATTTGGGGCATTCTGTTTTTCAGTTGGATATTGCAGAAGGTTTGTTGTTTACAAAAAAAAAATAATACACGTGATTGAACAAAGCATTACACCTGAGATTCTGGAGCAAGGCAAAAAGTCCCTGCTAGTCAATCATAAGGGAAAAACATTCTTCCTTTTTGTGTGTTTCCTCACTTTTTTTACCCTCTACAATTTCTGTTGTGATTTTACCTTCAGATAACTGCTCATATTTAGGAACTATTTGGAAGTCAGGTAAACATAGGAGACCATTACATGCTCCAACATGTGAAATGCTGTACATTAACTCTGCAGAAGGGAAAAATACCTGCCATAAACCAAAAAATCTGTAGAAGCCAAGCCCCATGGTAGCAGACCTGCCAGCATTGGCGCACCCAGAAGCAGCATGTCCTAGATAGGTCCTGCTGTTCTTCAGTTAATTTGCTTGTATGCCTCCAGTCTGATGCAAACCAAATGTACTTAAATTACCATGCTCGTTAAGATCGCAGAGACTTAATCTTCCACCTTATAGAAGCAGATGCTATTAGGTATGTTCTTCCCTGCTAACTGCAGTGTTAGCAAATTTTATATGTTTTAGAGAATTACTTGTTTGTTTTATTGAGAACATTGGAAAAGTAAGATTCTAGAAGAGCAAAGAACAATGCAGGTTTGCATATGGACCACTGTGTATGTTTTTATCATTTGCATTTTTTGAGTGCTCAGTCTCACTACAAATCAGGAAAAGTCATGTGAAAAGCTATGTAAAGAGATTGTGTGAAGATTATATACAAGCAGATCTGGTGCTTCCTCTTGGCTGCATAATGACACAGCTTGTTCTGTTAAGTACTCCCCTTGAGGTGTGTCCAAAATGATCGACATGTTAATTATGTTACAGCAAAGAGAAATACAGATTTTGCTGTACTGGCAAACTGAATTTTGGTTTTATGCATTAGAAAAAATACTGATCCGAAACAGATTTCTTCTGGATGATCAGATCTCTTATACAGGGAAATATCTAAACTGAAAAGCAGAACACCGTTTGTATAGTTGCTGTAGCAATGTCGTTTTCCTCTGCAGCACAGCACAACAGACAATCTGGTTTCTAAAAGTAAGCTGTTTTAGGAGGATATAAATAATGCATTAGAATTACTACTAGATGAATCTTTCTGGATTCAGATCTGTTAATCCATGGGTTATATCCATATTTAGGATGGTATTAACCACCTTGTGGATGTCACTTGGATTTCTTTTGTTCTAAAAGTATCCCAATTCCCTTTAGCTTAAGTACAAATGTGTTATTGACTAGTGCTCTGAAACTATTTTTATACAAATGTGTGAGCAGTACTGAATTTTAGAGGCATCTACTGAAAGGTAAAACATGTGAACCATAGCAGTGCAGACAGAACATGATGAGTATCCTGGGATTAGCTTGATCCAGTGTTAGAGAAATATAATCTCAGTTTTTAATGGAGAACCATAATAGGAGATGGATGCTCAGCCAGAGAGCAGAAATGGCCTCCCAGTTGTTCTCTGCATGTTCACTAGACGGAAATTCTGTAAAAGCTGTCTTTGGCAATAGCCATGGAAGATCTTATTGAACTTTATCTCTACTTGCATGCTACACAAATTCTCTGTTTCACTTTATATATATCCCTATTTCATGGTCTTCTGCTACAAAGATACATTTTTCTTTTGCTTCTAACACGGGTTTTGTTCAGCATTTTGAATCTCAACAAATGCAGTGATCTGGTTAGATGAGATAGAATCTGTTTATCTCTCCTAAGTTTCTGTGTTTACTCTTCTTCCTGTGCTTTTGGCAGCAATTTATCTCTTTTTGCCCTTCCATACACTACATGTGGTAGGTTATCAGAAGGTTTTGGATCACTGCAGTTGATTTTTGAAGTCTCACATGCGTTTTCTCATAATCTTATCTTCAATTTCTTATTTGCGGTTAAGATAAGTGTTTTTCCTATTTGTCTTTCATAGTCATTTTTCAAATATGGGTGGTCAAGTGTTATGGGAACAGATTCACTGTATTTTTGTATGCAGTATGCTTTTCATCATCACTTCATGCAGGTAGAATTTTCAGTTGTTCAAGTAGTTCTTCCTAAAAGCAGACTGAGTGGGATTTTGAGGACAGCAGAAGAAAGCAATTCTTAGATCTCAAAATGGATACTGTGAAAAGTGTTTGTCAGTATTTTCCTAGGCATTTAAAGTGGGTATGGAACGTGAACTAAAATGGCAAATTTCAATGCTGTAGGTATTGAAACCCTAGCAGCGAGACCCCCTCAGCCAGTGAACTGTGACCCAAATGTAGTTCTTGTGTCACATTCAGCACTCATACGTGCCCCAGATACTAGTTTCTAAGGGTCCCATTGTATATACAGAAGAGACCTGACACAGAGCTAGCTGGAAATTCACTGACAAACCCTGAGTCTTGAGTCCAAGGGTGAGACTTCTTAGCCTAATAAACTAGAGTGAATAGGATTTTTTTTCCTTCAGCTGTCATTTGTCCTGCTCCTGCTGTGTTGGAGAGGACGGTGGTTGTAGGTGGAAAGAAGAGCAACAAAAGGTAGTGGAGCAGAAGTGCAAATATGTGTACCTTCCCTGCTTCTACTGTGCTTTGTTTAGGCACTGGACTATAAAGAACGGGGAGTGAGGTGAAGCAGCAGACTGGCTGAAGCTATGAGTCCTTACATGGACACAAGCAAAGTCTAAGAAGTAGGAAATAAAAGTGATGCATGTCAACTCAGGCTTATATTTAGATGTTGAAGAAAGAGGCCAGGAACTTGTGGGGGGAAGGGGAACATGCAAAATAAAAAGCATCTTTTATTCACTTGGGTTTATGTTTCAACTTTAAAGAAAGGGAAAAGTTAGTACATGTTAATAAAAATGCAAATCATGGTCATTTCCATTGTTTATCTAAGAACATTCTCTGTATTTTCCTGTGATCTTTGGAATTTCTTTAAAGAATGTCCCCCTAGTTTAGTATAGAACAATAATGTTGAACTTTTTTGTGTTTATGACAGTTTTGTGCTTAGTCTGAAATTTGTTCAGAAAATCACAGAGCTTTTTTAAAATTTTGTTTCTTACCAATGCCAGTAGCTCACTTTTCATGATTCAGAGCCTGTTGGTACAAGATGTATCTTCTATGAGACATTATTCTGGAATCTCACAAGGAGTTCAAGGTACCTGCTACTTTACAGGATGGTCTTCTTTTGCAAGCTTACTAACCAAACTAGATTTTTGCACAAGATCATCAAGGAGGGAGCTGTGCTTACAGAATGTGAAACCTCCCCACAGCCCATAGTTGGAGGCTGGCAGTATTACTACCAGTATTATGGAGACTGCTGGAGGCTCAGCATTTTCCTCTTGTTTTCTAGCCTGTTTGAGGCAAGGGAAGGGCATGTTAGACTCAGTGATCCTTCTGGGTGCCTTCCAACTCAGTATATTCTATGATTCTATGGCTTTGTTGAGGCAGACTGAAGGACACCTGCATGACAAAGAGGTGGACTAGCACAGTGGATTTATAACTGAACTAGAACTTTTCAGGAATTACACTTTGCTTCTGCTAGGATGAGCAACTTTATACTTAGTATTTTTACTAATTATTATTTTTTTAAATATTCTAACAATTCTAATGGAAAATGTGCTGATGTTAGAGTTATGGTCATTTGCAGTCATAGTTTCCTATCAGCAAACTGTTTTTTCTTGATGGATGTTTTGTATGATGGCTATAACAATGTAATTATTCTCTGGGGAAATGTATGAGGCATTACCTAGAGCTGATTTGCTGTGAATGGAATTAAGTCGAGGGCTAATGCATAATCATGGTGTATTGATACCTTCACTCTATAATGTAAATATAAAAACAGATCCATCTTTTATCTTCATAAATTTTTTAAGATGAACTTTTGCATCTTTGGAGCTTTTGTAGCCTTACATGTTTACTGTAGTTAATAATCCCTACTTAAATCATTAATTATTTTAACCTAACAAGTCCACTGATACATTGCTTTGCAGTACAATCAGGGACTTTGTATTTTGGCTCAGCAAAATTTTTGTATTGCTACTGAAACTAATGGGTTTAAGGTTTATTTTGAGAAGAACTACTTTTTCAGCAGCAGAATCAGAAACATTACTCAAAACTTTAAGAATTCTGTCAGTAAATGATGAAAAAATCTGACACCCCAGTTCTAGCTCTCTGTTCCTAGGTGCTAAGAACGGCCTGCCTATCTAGTGTTGTACAACCCTCTTTTTACAAGACACTGAGACTCGGGTTAAAAAAATGGGTACAAATAGCAAAGGAAGACGATGTATCTGGTGATTTCAGTGTTTCTAAGAAACTCACAGACCTAATTATGTGTGGTACATTTTAATTTCTACTCCATAATGCATAAACAATGAATAGGAACATCCTACCTCGTAGTTGTGGCTGGGTGACCTGTGTTCTAGTAATATTGGGTAACCAAAGTCTGAAGATGTACCCTGAGGTTGAACTTAGTCCTCAGTAGATTCTAGGAAAGACACATTTTCACTCTCATGTTTGGCTTTTTACTTTTGTGCTAAATCTGTCCTGAGTGGTTATGTCAGTACCTCATAAACATAGTTACAATTAACTACTCTCTACAAGTATTTTGAAAACCAATCTGAAATTACAGGAATTAGTATATTTTTTATCATTTGATAGCTGAAAAAATGTCCAGCCAGAACTTTAGTGAGTGGCATTTCAATTTTATCTCTAGAAAAATTTTAATGCCATGACAGAATTTCGGAAAATGAAAAACATGTTCTGAAGAAGAGAATGTGTTCTGGGAATAACAGCATAGCTTTAGCTGTTGCACTGCGTCATTAATAACAATTATATTACATAGTAGCATGCTGTACTCTTGTATTCTATCAAGCAATGAGAGTGCTTTTCCTGATGTTGTTTTTACCTTAGGAATAAAAGATTTCCATGACATGGTTCACTGCATTGATATATTACCAAAAGTTATGCCACAAACTTGTTTCAGTACTGCAGGGTTGCTATAGAAAGCCAGTAATAATAATAATAATAATGCCAAATGCATGGATACCAAAAAGTACACAATGGAAAGTAAAAGGTTTGCCAGATATTAAGGTTAATTCTTACCCTTGATTCATTCAAGGAGGAGTTGGTTCAACTTGACTTCATGGTACTGCATTAGACATTCCTTCCAAAGGCTGTAAAAATTATTTCCTATTATCTTTAGTGTGTTTCAGAAAAGGCTGCTCTGTATCTAAACAGTAGCCATTATCACAGATAATTTGTAGTCCACAAATTATATTACTTCTTGAGGTACATAAGCTTGCTTGTGCTTGTGGCAAATTTGAAGAAAGGACATTGCATTCCGGAACAACAGAAATAAAGTTAAATGTGGTAGAAATGTACCAGTGAACAGTGTGTAGTCACACTAAATGCACGGTGAATGTGCCTAAAAGCACAAAAACTCTTTAGAGCTCCCTGTAAAAACTGCTGTACTGTGGTTTTTTAGATGTTGCTAATTTCATACAAACCCATTTGGTTTGTAAGCATATTTTGTTTAGCATGTAGCTTTTCTGTAGAAGCGATTTATAGCATTTGCAATGAAAGCTTTGGGAGGTAGAGGATCTTAGCATCTTTATTTCATAGAATATCCTGAATTGGAAGGGACCCATAGGGATCATTGAGTCCATTTGTTTCAGAGAACTTCAGAAGAGTTAGATGCTTTTCAGTGTAGATAAACACAATAATCCCTGCCTCAAGGGCATGCATTCAGTAATGATTTAGTGGGATAGAACAGCCAACTACAAGAGTGAAGATCAGTTTAAGTGAAGAATAAAAATTGGAGAAATAAAATTCGATTCACATCATGGAAGCACATGACCAACTGAATTTAATGAACAAAATCAGAAATACATAGTGTACTCTTTACTCACTGTGGCTGATCTAGGTGCTACAGAGACTACAGATTAAACAGTTCAGGAAGGCAACAGTGGAAAAAACAATTTTTGGGGATTTGTGGGAGAAAAAAACATGCTGTGGTGAGGCTAGGAACACTAGCAGACCAGAGGCTGTGAGATCGGATAGATTAGGTATGCTAATTCAATTTTAAATTTGATCTGGTGTGAGGCTAAGCATTTTCCACGTAGAGGTCTTTCTTTAAATATATTGAGCACAGCATAGGTACTTCATCTGGAGAACTGGAAATCCTGGGGTATTTCAAGGGATGGAAATAATGTAAAATACAAATAAAATGGAAAATCCATGGATTTTCCAACCATGCTGAAAAGGCACTTTGATTGTGGCACAGATAATCATTCTGGATCTCACCTGGCTAGTACTGAACATGTGTCCAGTCAGCTTTTCTCACAGACCAAGCTGAATTCTCCAGGTGTTGCTAAGTTCCTTTGCCATTCTCTCCAGCATCACATGATGATTAGTGTGAATACACTGAAGGCTGCATTCAAGTTGAGTCCATGGTTTGCACTGTCAAGAAAGAGCACGATGCAGAACCATCTGAGAGCTTCTCTGTGAATCAGCCTGAATCCAGGCAGGGTCGATCAGGTGACCATACATTCCTGTTTCTGAGTTCATCATGCAGAAGTATCTGAGCAGAGGAATCTCTGATGTGCTAAATTTATTTCTTCACACCATATGAAAGTGGCTAGACTGCTCATTTTTCTAACTGGTGCTGAAAGCTTTCATGTGATGCTGGATCTGCCCTTTGAGGTCTGCTAGATATAAATTACTGTGCAGATAGTTGTCTTTGCATTGTTGACGGTTTATCACAAACCAGCCATCCCAGAAACAGTTTCCCATGCAAAATGCAAGACAGTCTGTGTCACAATGGCAGCAGACAGTGGCTAATGATTTTTCACAAGTTATTTCCAGTGTTACAGTGTTAGAAAAGGTTGAATTTCAAGAAGCAATGATATGTTCACTTTGCAAGGCATTCTGGGTATTCTTGTTTTCTTACATGACCATCTTAGGCAGTTTGAAGACTTTTATATATGTAAATATGTATGTATATATGTAAGTATATGCATGGTGCAGACCAAAAATCATCTCTGATTTGAAAGATCATAATATTACAATGTATTTTTCTCAGTTGGGTTAAAAGCTGTTGCATTGATTGTGGTATTATGGAGCAGTCTGAATTATTAATTTAGTTTCATTTAGCAGGTAAAAGAGTTTTCAGTTGATTATGATATAGAAGATGATATATGCTTTCACACAGCTTTTACCTGCATTTTAAAGATATGAATGAATATTTAATGTTTAGTATGCATAAATTAGTATGCTCAAAACTAAAGCATAATCTGACACTAAAAAAATAACTTGACAAAAGGACAGTTCTGTGAAAACAGTCTTTTTGAAAAAGCAGAAGTATTTAAGTCTCTGGTTCAGGTGATATGTTTCAGGTTTTAAGAGGTGAGTTGTTCGCTGGCTAGCTGTTGCAAATTGCTGTGAAATAAGTAGGGTTTTTTTAAGCTTTAACTGATTGTCACATAACCTTTATCAAGGCTGGTGAAACAAATTCACACTTTACCATTGCTGACTAGAAACACAGTTTCTGTTGGTAACATAGGTTCTTCTCGCCACACTGAAAACTGAGGTTAAAACAGGTATGTTCAAACCTGAGAGAGCAGAGGTAATTTCTGTGTTCTCTAAAGAATTCTCCTGGATTTTTGACCAGAATATAACAATCCCTTGTAAAAAATGTTCCAATTTTAAACTGAAATAAGTTAATTATAATGGTTTCAAATCAAATTTTCCATTGGATTCTGAAAAGAATTCCAGCCCCATTTCAAGGAACTGTATTAGATTGGCATATGACAATTACAATGTGTACAGCTACATGTTTTTTAAAATCAATAGTTGAGGGGTTTTTTCCATTATAAAGTTCAAGATCCTGACCTGCAATTTCATTTAATACAAGTGAAGAGCTAAATGGTGGTATCTGTTCTGTAAATAAGTGTAAGGAGAAAAATGAGACACCAGCATCTGTTTCAAGTTAGAGTGTGTACATTTTAAATTTCTATAAAATTGTCCATTTGAGATGCAGACCTAGAATTGGGTATGATTCAGATTGTCAGATTATGTGCTTTTCTTGTAGACACAGAAAATTAAATGTTCTTGTGTGTTTGTGTTTGTGTTGGTAAAAAATGAGAGCAAACTCATAGACTAAAAACTTTTGTCAAAGGCAATGTCTGAGGTCCTTTCTTTTCAAAGAATCATTCCTATCTTAGCAGAGGTAGGAAATATTTATTTCTTTATACCACTGGATTTGATTTTTTTATCTGTACTGCTCTTAGGCTCTTAGACACCAAGCATTGGAAATCCACCACACCTGGATATGAGATAGGCAGAATGTTTTGGCATTAATTTCTCGGATTCTGATTACTAGGTCATCTTTACACTCTCAGTAGTAACTTAATCATAGAGTCATAGAATGGCAAGGGTTGGAAGGGACCCCAAGGATCATAAAGCTCCAACCCCCCTGCCACAGGCAGGGACACCAACCTCAGGCCTGGATCTACACAAGGTTGCCCAGGGCCCCATCCAACCTGGCCTTGAACACTTCCAGGGATGGGGCATCCACTACCTCTCTGGGCAGCCTGTTCCAGGACCTCACCACTCTTTCCGTAAAAAACTTCCCCCTAATATCCAATCTAAATCTTCCCTTCTTCAGCTTTAAACCATTCCCCCTTGTCCTGCCATTATCTGCCCTTTTAAAAAGTTGATTCCCCTCCTGTTTGTATGACTAGATCTGCTGCCAGGAATGTTTTTCTCACACAGGTTTTACTGGGAAAAACAGGTATAGACTTCTAGAGCAGTTCATAGTTTCATTCCCAGTATTATCTGTCATGGATTTCCTTCTTAGTTTGCTACATTGTTGGTTTTGCTTTTGTCTTTTGGTGTAAATCTTAGAACTTGTTTCAGGATGTTGGAATGGGATCTGTGGCTGTGAAGAAGGCAGTCTGTGGACCTCCTGTCTTACTACCTAGACTTTTAAAATACTGAGCTTAGTGATTCAGGGAGTATTTTGGTCCTATTTTGCTTAATTCTAAAACCTTTTAGCAACTGCAGATCATATTTCCACCCTGCACTAGTCTGACTAGATCTAGGTCAGGCACTTGGACACAGAGCATACATTCCTAATTGCTGAAAGAATGCCAAGGAGTTATCCACTGACCTGAGGCCTCATGGCCATGGTCCTGTCACTCTACTTACAGCTTACTCCCCTCAAAGCACACTAGTGATGTGTATCCTGCAAATCACTTGACTCTGGGTCAGAGCCCCATATGGTGCCCTGCAATTTAAAGATAAAACCCAAAGGATGTCTCCCTTTCCAGGCCAAAGTGGCAATATATGCTACAGCATACCAGTAAGGTACTTACAGCATGAAACTGTGAGTAGGTATTGCATGTCTAAGAGGATGCTAAGATGATTTTAGTCAAGATGAAAAACCTGAAGTTGTATAAAAGGAAGATATGCCATTCTGCCTTATCCCATATAATACAGTTCCTCCTAGAATTTAGAAATTTTTTGTTGTTGTTAATTATTCTTGATTACTATCTGTACCCCGTCCTGTAAGCTAGTCCTGGCACAATTAACATATCTATTCAGAATATAGTGCTTCTAAGCACTTGTCACATGTGTAAGATGCAGTATTATTTTGTAGACTCAAAGAATGGTTGGATGGGCTAGGCCAGAGGTAACCTCCCCAAGCGACCAGCACAGGTGAGCTGAGTTAGCCCAGGCTGTTTCCACACCACCTGACATCACTCCCCCATAAAAGGGGCTAGTTGGGGAGGGGCACTTTAGACAACTGGTATAAACTTATACAGAAACAGAAAACATTTCTTCAAATAGATTGTAGATCACAGAATCACAGACTGGTTTGGATTGGAAGAGAACTCAAAGACCATCTAGCTCCAGCCCCCCTGCCATGGGCAGGGACACCACCCACTGGATCAGGTTGCCCAAACCCCCATCCAACCTGGCCCTGAACACTGCCAGGGAGGGGGCAATGACAGCTTCTCTAGGAAGCCTGTGTCAGAGCCTCACCACCCTCACAGGAAGTAATTTCTTCCTAGTATCTCATCTAAATCTACCCTCTTTCAATTTAAACGTGTTATTTCTCATCCTATCCATTTGTCTCTGATAAACAGTCCCTCTCCAGGTTTCCTGTAGGCCTCTTCATGTATGGGAAGGCTCCTGTCAGGTCTCCCTGGAGCTTTCCCTGTGCAGGCAGAACAAGTCCAACTCTCCCAGCCTGACTTCATGGAAAAGATGCTCCAGCCCTCTCATTATCTTCATGGCCCACTCTGGACTCACTCCAGCAGGTCCATGTCTTTCTTTTACTCGGGTCCCCAGAGCTGAATGCAGTACTCCAGGTGGGGTCTCATGAGAGCAGAGTAGAAGAGGAGAATCCCAACCCTTGACCTGTTGGCCACACTTCTTTTGATTCAGCCCAGGGCACAGTTGGCTTTCTGGGCTGCAAGCATGCATTGCTGACTTATAATCAGTTTTTCTGTCACCCATGCCCCCAGTGGGGCTGCCCTCAATCCAGTCAGTGACCAGCTTGAATCCATGTTTGGGATTTCCCCAAAGTTGCACTTGGCGTTGTTGAACTTTGTGGTGTTAGCACAGAGGCACACCTCTCAGGCCTGTCAGGATCTTTCTGGATGGCATCCCATTCCTCTGGCGTATGAACTTCACCACTCAGTGTCATCTGCAAACTTGCTGAGCGTGCACTCAATCCCATTGTCCTTGTCACTGACAAAGATGTAAAATAATACTGGTCCCAGTATGGACCCATGAGGGAGACCAGTCATCACTGATCTCTACCCACACATCAAGTCCTTGACTGCAACTCCTTGAGTGAAACCATCCAGCCAATTCCTTATCCACCAAGTGGTCCATCTGTCAAATCCATGTCTCAGCTTTGGAGACAAGGATGTTGCACGGGACAGTATCAAATTCTTTCATTTCTTAGAACAGGTAATAACTTAGAAGTACTATTTTGATTTTATAAAGTAAATTTGCATTTTTCAATTAACTTTCTAAGATCTTGCTTAATCTTTCCAAAAGCTAATGTGCATGTTTTCTGTTGGCATTTTAATCCTGGCATTTTGTATTGATTATATAAAGTTTTACCTAGTAAGTGTGTGCATTTTGAAATGCGAGCCCGCATTGTATTGAGATGTTACATGAATTTCAGTTTTGTTTAGCAAACTAATACTCAGTTGATGTATAGTTTCCACTATGCTGAATATTATTTTAGAAATACTTGGAGATAATAAGCATTCTTTATACTTGGGAGGTAAAACATGCTGCTTTCTACCACTTCTGAGAATTACATTTGTAGTATGTAATACGTCAGTTCAGTCTCCGTCTCCCTGCATACGAAAGCACAGTTTAACTCAGTAGTTTTCTATTACAGCTGTACAAACATTGTACAAAAGAACAGTCTTCACAATTTCTTGTCCTTTTTAAAGGTGTGTGATTATGCTTGTGTGATACTGAATTAAACAGCACTTGGCAGGGCCTATGTTGATGTTTTGTGTACTGATTATTTGAGTTAGAGTGAAACAGTTTTTATTACGTGTTAGTATTGGTTTGGGTATCTTAAAATATACTTTTTTAATAATATTTTAATGTGCTTAATATGAAGTGGTCTTTTCTGGCATTTAAAAAAAAGCTGGTAGAACTCAAAAGGTTACGTACAGTAATGTAAGGAATAGTATGAATGTACTGTGATTGCCAGCTGAAGAACTATTAAAAATGTATACATAATTTAATTTAGTACACAGAGCAAAATTTACAATGCTTCCGTATTCTTTAATTGTGTAATTATTCTCCACAATTATGCAACAAGTGATTTGGGTTTTTTTGTGGTTTGGGGGAGTTTTATGGGGTTTTTTTTGCTTGGTTTGGTTTGGTTTTTAAAAACTTTTCTTTTTTAAAGAAAACTATGTTGTGGTCTGTGTGCCTCTTTATTCCTGACAAGATACAGGTTTTGGAAGAATCACCTATTTAGTGGTATTTGCCCAGTACCTTCAGGGCTATGGTGAGCTGACCCCAGCCAGCAGCCAAACACCCACCCAGCCTCTTGCTTGGAGGTGGGGAAGAAGGAAGGCAAGAAGACTGAAGAATTGAGTTAGTGACAGTTAAAATTGTGAATGTAAAAGCTATGTGTTTTCACTCCTTCCTGGGAAGCAGGGCCTCAGCACATACAATGGTTGCTTGCGCAGAGAAACATCATACCCACCAACGTCCCACATTCCTCCTCATCCTTCTCAGGATTTACTGCTGAGTGTGACATCCTGCAGTATCGGTCAGGTGTCTTGGTGAGACCCACTCCCAACCTCAAGCTCACTCCCAGTCTGCTTGCAGCAGCAGGGAGAAAGAAGCACTATCACTGAGCAAGCACTGCTCAGGAATAACCCAAACACGTTATCAATATCTTCTGGTCACAGATAAAAAGCACAGCCACAAGTGTACGGCTATGAAGACCTTTTGTTTGTTTGCTTGTCTCATTGTTAGTTGGTTTTTTTGACACACCTTTTTGCTTTTCACTGCATTTTCTTCCCAGCAGCATCTCTGGTACCCAGCAGTCTGTTTTGTTGATACTTCATACCCCCTCTATCTACTGAATGATCAGTGACTGACTAAAGTTGACAGTGATGGACTTCATAGCTAAGACTGCATTCAGGCTGAAGAAGGGCAGAGTTCGCATCACTGAGTTTTTCTTTCAGGTTGTCTCCACCAGTTAAATTTTATTACTTTTGAAGGTTTATCTGCAGAATGAGGGCTATGAACTTCTTTTTAGTAACAAAATGCTGGGTGCTAGAGGATTTGAACTTGTCATGTGTACTCTAAGTACTTGTGCTGGTTGTACCCTTCACAAAGGCTTTATGTTGGATCACTTGCTTGAGGGCTTTTGCTTGCATCCTTTAAGACCCAGAATAAAATCCTGCCCTCCCACTGAATGCACTGTGAAAGCTATAAAATGGGGAGTATGTAGACCAACTAGTTTTATTCTTTTTAAGATAGGCAGGTATTTGAAAAATGTAAAAGTGAGCTTTGTTGCTCCAAACATGCCCTGCTTTTGCCTGAAGACCTGACATAAATAATACATCTAAAACTGATGACAGTTTATCAGCTACAAACTTACATTAAGGCAGCAACCAGCCCAGCACATTCAAGCTAAACAGCATTGGTTCACTTTGTGTGCTTCACTGTATTAGGCCTTTTGTCTTTGCCTGTTATATTTCCTCATTAGAAAAGACTTTTTCTGTTCTGCTAAACTAGGACATAGGATGCTGCCCACATTATGGAAATTAAAATTAGTATCTAACATTGAAAAGTTTCCAAGACCTCACTTGAGAGTCCTGAGTTATGTGAGATGCTCTTGTGCAAGGTCTGTCCTTGTCTAGTAAGATTATTTTGATGGTTTCTCCTTTTATTCTCCCACTGTTTTACTAGATGCAAAGTAGGAAGCAGTGTCCTTTCTTACTTTCAGTATCGATAATTAAAGATAAAACCTTCTCTAACAAGTTAATAAGTAGGCAGGCAGTATTAGTGGTCTATTGAATTTTACAAGAAGGGGATATATATATTTTTATGTCAAACTAGAATACATTGCTTTGCCATGAAAATAATTTGCAGTTCATTTTGCATTGTTTAGAACAGAATGTGAAATTAGCCTTTCTGATATTCCTTTTTTCTTTTCATATATAATATACATGGAAACATCACAATCTCTTGTGTTTCAGTTTCATTTATGTTTCTACATTTTCCAAAATCCTCTATACCTTCTTAGTGTCAGTCCTGCAAGGTCTTTCAGGCTGTCAGCAATGACATTTTTGAGATGCCTTATCTACTTATGATGAATTGTTTTCTATGTTGGCTACTATAGACCTGAGTATTCATATCTAAGTTGGGTCAAATGCATCAAGTATAGGGCAGTGTCTTCACCTCTGTAAATCCAGGAATCTCAACACTTTTAATGAATGTATATGGTGGTTTTGCTGCATGAGCAGTTAAGCTTTTTAGATAAGGTGTACTAGGGCTAAGATAAATTCAAAAGCTTGAAGATCCATTTTAGATAGGAGAAAATGATCATGTTTAAGGTTTTTTTCTGGACTACTATTTGAAAAAAAATAACCCTTAAACAAGAATCTTGCCTGCATCTAAAGATCAAAAATAGTATTTTATGGTAACATTGCTTTTCTTGAATGATAGATGACTGCTCAGACTTCCTCTGTTCCCCAATTTATATCATAAAATTGGTAGTTACAACCTGTACATTTATATGTAATTTTCTTATGTGGTAGCTATTTACAGTTGTAATGAACTCTTTCTAGCCTGCCTAGTCTTATTAGCTTGTGCTGCAGAACAAAATCCTAGACCTGTTCAGATTCCCTTAATGGTTTCATCCCATTGCTTACCAAAGTGCCAGAACCACTGTGGATTTAAAATGCACTGTTGTGATTACAGAAGAAATTGTGCATTTTATAAATTTAGGCTTGCTGGTTGGTGGAGTTAAATTGTTCTGTTTCCTCTAGTCTTGTCCTATTTTGTTTTTCAGTTTCTGAATAGAAGAAATTAATTATGTCCTATTAACTTATTTTCTTCATATCTTCCTGGATCTTGCATGATAGAGCCCAGCCAGCTTTTGGAATTAGTGAAGAATCTCAGTGGATGTTGTCTCTGATTCTTAACTATGGCTTTGAAGTGTGTTCTTTGTCTGAGAGATTGTCCTAATATCTGAGAATGATTTTTGGTTAACCCTATAATGTAGTGTTTCACCAAAGCAGTAAGTTCTATAACCAAAAAAAAGAAACAAACCCAGCAACGAAGTGCAAAGCTTTTTCCATTTCCCTGAGTGCATGCTTTTCTTAAATTAGTTTTTATTTGGCTGTTGGATGGTTGAGTAGTGAATTCTCCAGATACCACCTAATTGGTTAATTGAATATCAAAATTATTTGCTTCAAATCTTTGTGTGCTCAATATAGTGGCCAGAGGTATGAACATGGTTTTCAAATTCTGTTTCTTATTTTGCATCAACTGTATTTTCGTGGCATGCTAAAATTATGTTTGAGCATTTCTTTCTTACTGTTTTTACAGACACTACAACTGTGCTTGAAAATTTGTTGCTTTCTTTATTTTTAATTAGAAAATTGTGTCTCTGTATGTTTTAGTTGCCCAGAATTTTCTGTAACTCTCAGGGAGGTCAGTAAATTAAATGGGTCTTTGTAAAGGACCTCTGAGAAGAGTGACATAACCAATCTGAATGATGGCTTCAACAAAAGCTGATGAAGATTTCTATGGCAATTTAATTAGCTATAGAGATTGTCCCTATTTTAGAACTGAATTTGTCAGTTGAGTTTTTTTCTAATCTTTTCATAGGTAATTTTTTATTACTGTCATTTACCAAAGTATTTTTGTTCTTTTTGTAAGGAACTTTTATCACTTTAATTATTTGTGCGTGTTAGAATGGGGAGGAAGAAAGTTAGATGGAACTCTAGTTGGAGATGAATGTAAATGAAATGTATTCATCACATAAAATTACCAATAAATTGGAATTTTTCAGTTATAATGTGTTTGAGTAGCTTCAGTTTCTGGAGATGATTTGATTAAAACACTGTCATGAAGTTTCTGTTACAGTGTAACCAATTCACAAGAGTTGAAGCACATTTTCTTCTAACAAAGACATTGTTTTAACAAAAGACTAATTTGTGAGTGAAAATGAGAACACAAAGAGCATTTTTGTACAGACCCCTTCATTTATGAAATACATTGCTGCTTTATATTTTTCTAATAATGTAAAGATAAAATCTGGGTTAGTGTGCAGTATGAATGTAAATGTTACAAGAAAGACACAACATACACCTGAAAGAAAGGACAACCATGGTAGCAGAATCATAACTTATCTCTAGGCACATCTTCTCAGAAGTAAAGAAACATTTGTTTCCACTGTCCGACACAGCTAATCAGTATGTGAATTAATTTCATTAGAGCAAGAGGACCAGTTCAGCCTCCACCTCCCACCAAAAAGGTAACCTTTGTTTTGCTGAGCACTGCAACAGCAGTGCTTTCCCTGACTTGCTTTTGCATCTCACATCCCTTTGAAGAGTGAGATGTGGGAGCCTGTCTTGAGGCATGTGCTTTGTCCCCTTCCCTCTGAGTCACAGAAAATGCATTATGTTTGGTCGTCATCAACATGTAGCAGAGGATCTTGTAAAGAATGAAATGGGTGGAAGAAGCAAGCCAAAAAGCAGGATAGCTACCCTGAATTTTGGAACTTTGATCTCCTCCGCAACCTATTAGGAGCTATCCTGTGGGCTATGCTGTTAGAAGGAAAGGGGGCCTGTGAGAGCTGGGTAACATTTAAACAGCACTTCTTTCAAGCGCAGGACAGGTGCATCCCTTTGAGTAAGAAATCGGGAAAGAGAGGCACAAGACCTGCGTGGATGAGCAGGGAACTCATGAGTAACCTCAAAGGGAAGCAAAAGGTTTATGAACTATAGAAACAGGGTCTGAGCACCTGGGAAGAATATAGGGATGTCATCAGGGCCTGTAGGGACATGACTAGGAAGGCTAAAGCCAATCTGGAAAAGAAACTGGCAAGGGACATAAAGGGCAATAAAAAGTGTTTTTTTCAGGTATGTGAATAGTAAGAGGATGACCAGGGATAATGTAGGTCCCTTGCTGAATAAGGTGGGTGTTCTGGTAATAGGGGATGCTGAGAAGGTGGAGATACTAAATGCCTTCTTTGCCTCGGTCTTCACTCCAAAGGCCCCTCAGGGCCCACAGATCCTGGATGAGAATAGGAGTGTTTGGGGAATGAAGAGCTTCCCTCTAATTGAGGTAGGGGAGGTCCAGGAGCGGCTCAAAGGGATTAATGCACACAAATCCATGGGCCCGGATGGGATGCATCCACATATACTGAGGGAGCTGGTGGAAGTGATTGCGGAGCCGCTCTCTGTCATCTTCAACAGGTCTTGGAGAACAGGAGAAGTACCTGAAGATTGGAGGATAGCCAATATCACTCCAGTCTTTAAAAAGGGCAAGAAGGATGATCCTAGCAACTATAGGCCAGTCAGCCTCACTTCTGTCCCTGGAAAAGTTATGGAACAGCTTGTTCTGGATGCCATCACTAAGCAACTGGAAGAGAAGAAGGTCATGAGGAGTAGTCAGTATGGATTCACCAAGGGAAGATCGTGCTCGACCAATCTCATAGCCTTCTCTGATCTCATCACCGTCTGGGTGGATGGAGGGAGAGCAGTGGATGTCATCTACCTTGACTTCAGCAAGGCTTTCGATACTGTCTCCCATGACATTCTGATAGAAAAGCTGAGAGAGTATGGGATAGATGAGTGGACAGTGAGGTGGGTCGAGAACTGGCTGTCGGACCATGTTCAGAGAGTCGTGATCAATGGAGCAGAATCTGACTGGAGGCCTGTGACTAGTGGTGTTCCCCAGGGCTCGGTGTTGGGTCCAGTCCTGTTTAATATCTTCATTGACGACCTTGATGAGGGAATAGCATCCACCCTCAGCAAGTGCCAATGATACAAAGCTGGGAGAGGTGGCTGACAAGCAGGAACACTGCGCTGCCATTCAGCAAGACCTGGACAGGCTGGAGAGCTGAGCAGGGAGAAACCAGATGAAATTCAACAAAAGCAAGTGTAAAGTCTTGCACCTGGGGAGGAACAACCATTTGTATCAGTACAGGCTGGAGGATGACCTGCTGGAGAAGAGCTCTGTGGAGAAGGACCTGGGGGTCCTGGTAGATGATAGGTTGGCTATGAGTCAGCAGTGTGCCCTGGTGTCTAAGAGAGCCAATGGGATCCTGGGGTGCATCAGGAGGAGTGTGGCCAGCAGGTTGAAGGAGGTGATCCTCCCCCTCTACTCTGCCCTGGTGTAGGTCCCACCTGGAGTATTGTGTCCAGTTCTGGGCTCCCTGATATAAAAAGGACAGGGATCTCCTGGAGAGAGTCCAGAGGAGGGCTACGAAGATGATTAAAGGCCTGGAACATCTATCCTATGAGGAGAGGCTGAGAGAGCTGGAAAGGCTGTTCATCCTGGAGTAAAGAAGACTGAAGGGGGACCTAATCAATGTTTATAAATATCTTAAGTATGGGGTGCAGGGGGAATCAGCCAGCCCCTTTTCTTTGGTCAGTGGAGACAGGACAAGGGGCAATGGCTGCAAATTGGAGCACAGGAAGTTCCGCACCAACATGCGGAGGAACTTTTTCACCGTGAGGGTGACAGAGCCCTGGGACAGGCTGCCCAGGGAGGAGGTGGAGTCTCCTTCTCTGGAGATATTCAAGACCCATCTGGACGCCTATCTGTGCAGTATGGGCTAGGGAGCCTGCTTTGGCAGGGGGGTTGGACCCGATGATCTCTCGAGGTCCCTTCCAACCCCTGCAACTCTGTGATTCTGTAAGCAATGGATCACAGCTTAATAACTAATGGTGAGGCTTCCTCTGGAAGATTCTTGTCCAAGATGTTCTAATCAATAAGTCTAGTTTTACCTCCTCAATACCTCCTGTATCAGAGCACTCTGAAATGCTGAGTGAAAGATAGATTTTGTTATTTTCTCATCCAGTTCAGTCTTTGCAAAACTTTTCTGGCATTTTTATGTCATCTACAGGACTATATTCCCTTTACACAATGACAAGAGAATTTTTTATTTGACTTTTTGTGCAAATGTAGTCAAGTTGCTAATAAAATTTCACCACCAGTGCAAGTAGAAAAGAAAATCTTGTTGCATCAATGTTCTTTGATGGTTTTGTTTAGTTTTTTTTTAAATCCAGAAGTCTAGTCTTGTAGCAGTGTGTTGCTTAAACAGATATTTATGGCATGATAATTAGAGTAGCCTGCATATCATAAAACTGTTTATAACAGCTTTCTGTCAGTTAGAGGTGCCACTTATCATGCCTAGCCCACTGCTAACAGTTTTCTGTACAAGAGAAGGGAAAGCTTGCAGGGCTTGTCAAAAGATCTTATCATCAGCCTACTGCTTAAAATTCAGAAAGCTTCAATTTGTAGACCGTCTGGACCCTTTCTAAGTTTTAATTTTTAAGCAAGTTATTAGAAAGGAAATGGTGTTTGAGAAGTGATGATCAAGGTTAGTTGGTCTGGGATTTTTGTTATCCATATGCGCTCTCTTACACAGTTACTGATTACTTGGAGGTTACTTTCTTTTTTATATTAATCCTACTTATAGTCACTTATAAACTTTAATAAGGTAATTCTTAAGTCTTGCTGTTTGTGAGTTTGTTGCACCAACATTAATAGTTGCTTCCTATTTTTTTAGTCCAGACAAAGAAATATGAAATAGCAGATGTTCAGCTCTATTTTTCAATTTTAGCATCCTGTCATTCCAAAGAAAAGCTTTAAACTCTGATTTATTTGGGGGAGGAAGGGGAGGGGGAAGGGAGGGAGGGGGTGTGGGAAGCTTTGTGAGAGACTTCATTAGAAGGAAGACCTTAAGTATTAAACTATTGTATAGAGAAAAGATTGAAATAGTCAGAGGTCATTATTCAGACGCCTCAAGGCTTTTGTAGGAAGCCGGAGAAAAAATGTTGCCACCCTAAAATTTAAAATGGTCTTAACCATCTTCATAAATAACTTCTGGAGAAAATGAAATAGGATGCAATATGCTGCTTATTCAGCACAGAAAATTAATGTCTTGCATAAAATGAAGTCTCAGTGTTGTAATACCTGTTCAGGGAATGTAGTTCACTTTGTATGAAAGGAAATATTTATGGAGGTGTAATTTATGAAATCGCTAATTATTACAGGAACATGAATGCATGCATACAAGATTTTTCACTTATACTTAGAAATACAAAATAAATAGTAATTTCTGCTCTGTTTATCAGGCAGAAAAGATTTGGATAACAGCAGCTTAATTCAAGTATCTGGAAAGAGGATTAATTTAGGTATCAGTGTACAGACAGCTGACCGCTTAGAAACCATCTATGTGCCGCACTGTTAGGCTGAGGCACTTAATGGGTAAATTTGAGGGAAAAAAGCTTTTGCACAATTTGGATGACATTGTGTATGATTGAATAAAATGCCAAGGAAAGAATATAGTGCCTATTGCTGACAGCTGCCATTGCAGAATCATAATTTATGATAAAGCTTCTGACAAATTTTCTGATAAAATATCATGAAGAGTAACAGTTGAGGAGAGATTGATTAATCAGATTGAGGATCTAGATATTACGAGTCAGAAAAGCAATACATGGAACAGTTGGATTGCATTTTGCCTTGCAGATCCACTTGGATCTTTTTTAAAGCAGCATAGGATCAAAATTCAATGTCAATCTCCAAAGGCTGCATGAAAAGAAGACACAAAAGAGAATTATTTTTTTCTCCTGCTATATAAAGGCATCCAAAACACAACTTCTCTGTTTTGCTGGTATATTCTTTTGATTTTGCATTATGATATTTACTACAGATTGATTACAAACTGTAGCTTTTACAGAGTCAGAGTAACTGTATAATCAAAATGGAGAAAAAGATCTTGCTTTTTTTTTGGTAACTCCCAATCTTGCTGCATGTTTTTGTTGATGACTCCTAGTGCCTTCTGCTTAATTTTTTTTTCCTTTTCAAAGTGTAATTTACAAATTAAGAGAAAATCTTGAGAAAGGCAGTACAAGTTTTGAGGAATTCAGACACATTTGGACTTCTCAAATTTGTAAAATTTTAAAATCTACCATAATTTTCTTGAAATACTGAAGTAAAAACATAGATTTATGCATGTCAGTGATTTGTTTATTTGCATTTTAAGGAAAAAAACTCTGTATGTTATTTCAAGTCATCCCAGAACTGCGTATTCAGAGATTCAATTCTGATTAAGTTAGGATTATTAAGTGATTTTACTGGGTCTAAAAAAAGAAGGAACGGTGATGAAATCTGATTGCCTTTCCCCTAAGTTTCTCAGATATATTCTCCTTTGAAAATCCTTTTCTTGTCTTTATTTTCCTTCAGTGTAAGTGAATGTTGTATGTACTTCATACGCTGTTTAGAGATTATGCCCATTTATGTAATCAGTAATTAAATTGAATTTTAATAATTTGGTCACTATACTTCAAATAGGTGGCCTGATTGTTCTAAGCAAGATGATCATGCAGTTGAAATTGTGGAAAACTGGGACAGTCATTTAATTGTAGTTGTAGGCTCCTAATTTTAGGATGACTTATTTTAAACCAATTAATCTCACTAGGTGAATCCTTTTTACCAAAATCCGTCACTGTGCATTGATTGTGAAAACATAAGGTACATGCAAATATAAGGAGTCCTGTTTGTGTCTTGATTTTGGGGTGAGAGGTAGGCACGTCCCTGCCCAGCTGAAAGAACACTGTGGGCATGCAACCTGGATGAAGGATGACATGTTTGACAGGTGCCCAGCTGAAGGGTTGGGCATACCATAACATGCATCCAGGTGAATACAGATACAGGCACAGCTAATTTATCTGGGTTAAATACTTCTCCTGAGTCAGTTGTGGTTCTTACCTCAGGCGTCTCCTATCTGATGAACAAAGGGGAAGAACTTTGTCACTTCTGCACCAGCCTGTTATTATTGCATTAATAAAATTTGAGCAACCATGTCGCCACCACAATTAATCACTGAAAACAAAGTCATGTTTATGTGATACTATTAAGGAATTTCTGTAAAATTTTTAAAAAGAAAGAAAGAAAAAAAAAAAGCCTGTTGTGAGACCAGAAAATCCATCTTTCTGTGCAAAACAGTAGTAAATCTTCTGTAGCAGTGTATGGCACCCAGAAACTCCGTACATCTGAAGTTTGTCTCTGATAGTAGGCAAAGCTATGCAAGTTTGCTGTGGACTGTCTGAGACAACTATTAATTTGGAGCTAGCAAATCCCAGGAGCAATGAGTCTTTCATAGGAAACTTAAACTCTCTAGGTTGATGTTGTATGTAAAGTTGTGTTCCAGAAGTGGAGACATGTTGAGTTACAAACAGTCTGTAAATGCCATTCAAAGCAGGAGTGGATGTCCATCTCTGACCAGCACACTTGTCATGTCATGTATTCTGCTTTCTGCTGTATGGTGCTGGGGTAGAGACCTATTTTAATGGTAGGAGAAGGTGTTCTGCACAAAAGGGTCTTTTGAATGCTGTTAACTCAGATTGTGTCACTGTATGCTTTATGTTCATGCTGAACGACAAGAAGAATTTCAAATGCATTGTTAGATATACTATATTTATGCAGAGCTGCCAAAATGCATCAGCTCTATTCCAGATACTCTTTTACAGACTTTTAAAAAAAATATTTTCCCTAGTAGAGTAACAGTATATGCATTCACGCAAATCCTAGAAGTAGAATGGAAAATTATATGTCTGCTATTTCAGTGCTGCAAATCTGTTTCTTAAAATTAAAAGGTAAAATATTTTTACAGATACAACATTAATATTTCAACAGAAATATTTTATTGATTATCAAGCTCTTTATATGAATTGTCAGGACTCTTGTCTTTCTTACCATGTACCAGAACACCTAATAGTTTGTACTAGAGAGCAGTTGTACTCTCATTGTACTAGAGGTGGACTCTTCAGGTGTAGATAGCAACTGCTTTGATCTAACTAACAGAAAGCAATCTTTGTGCATGGTGCTTTTTTACTTCTTCACGACTAATTTTACCTTCTAGGCCAAATATGTCTGTAAACCTCAGTAATGTGTTTAGCACACAGGTCACTGGCAGTTCTACATTATTTGAGTGTGCAAAATGCAAAGATCTGTAAAACCGAAAGGAAGAACAGTATTCTCATTTTCTTTTTCCTTAGAACTTCTGGGTTTTTTTATTTAAAAAAAAAAAACGGCTCTAAAAAGAGACAATGTTTCCTTTACATTGCATTCATACCATAAGGGTCAAAATATCTCTTAGATAGCCATTGCATTAAGGCTCTAGTAGATTCACAGAAGTTTCTGCAGACCTCTACAAATGGATTTTCCTCCTCTTTCTGAGGGTTGAAATACTTGTTAGAAAAAAGGGAATGATTATTAATATTTGCTTTATTGTTAGATGTAGTGGCACTAATAGCTGTGCCTGGATGCTCTACTCTGCACATTTATTTTTGGCATGAAGTTTAATTTGCCAACTTAGCTCACATCATTCTCTTCTATGCCTGAATAAATAATATGCGTATTTTATAAAGTGCAAAAATAAAAAACTAAGATAGACTTGTGACATGGCACTTATTTCTTATATATGAGTTTAAGGTTGGTATAAAAATCGAAGTAAAAAGATAATCTTGATTCAAGTACTTTTAGTAATATTTATTCCAGTGGCCTATCTCTGAATTCATCTTGATAATTGTTATAGTTTTGTGTGGCTGGGTTCTGGTGGAGGAGGGGGCTGCAGGGGTGGCTTCTGCAAGAAGCAGCCAGAAGCTCTCTGCAGCCCCACAGAGCAAACACCAGCCAGCTCAAGGCCGGAGTCATCACTGACCATGGCCGAGTCCATCAGTGATGGTCACAGCGCCTCTGGGAATCACATTTAGGAGAAAAAAAAACACAAGCAGCTACTTTTTGCCACCAGAGAAGAGAGTGAGAAGATGTGAGAAACGGTGCAGGCTCCAAGGTCAGTGAAGAACAGGGGTGGAAGAGGCACGGAAGGCACTGGAGAGGAAGATTCCCCTGCATCCCATGGAGAAGACCATAGTGGAGCAGGTTGTCCCCCCGGAAGATGGCAGGGAGCAGAGACCCCACTGGCAGCCCATAGAGAGGCCCCACACTGGAGCAGGTGGAGATATATGGAATACATTGTGACCCACACTGGAGCAAGACCCTGCCAGCACTTGCAGCCCATGGAGAGAGACAGAGACACCAAGATGAGTGAGAGAGAGATCCATGCCAGAGCAGGTTTGCTGTGGGGTGGCTTGTGACTCTGTGGAGGACCATGCTGGAGCAGTCTGGGCCTGAGAGACTTAGAGACGTTCTGTTATTTATGACTGCACCCTGCAGAAGTGACCCATGTAGGGGCAGGTGGCCCCATGGGAAAGGACTCATGTTGGAGAAGTTCATGGAGAACTGTCTCCCATGCGTGGGAGTGCAGTAGGGGAAGGGTTTGAGGAATTTCCCCCTCCCCCAGCTAAAGAAAACAACTTGTGAGGAACTGACTGAAATCCCAATTCCCCCAGTCCCTGCCCCTCCCTGTGTCACAGTTGGGGGCAAGAAGGGAGAAATCATGACTAAAGTGCAGCCTGCTAAGTTGGTAGGGCCGGGGGGAAGTGCTTGAAGATCTGGTCGCACTTCTCAGATTCTGACTTTGGTGTCACAATCTATGTAGTGTAATAAATGAGTGTAATACTATGTATTGGGTTTGTTTTGCCCATGATGCAAATTGCAGAATGATCTCTCCCTGTCCTTATCTCAACTCCAAAGCCTCTCAACATATATTTTCTCCCCTGTCCAACTGAAAAGGGGAGTGATAGAGTGACTTTGGCAGGTATCTGGCCTCCAGCCAGGGTCAAACCACCACAACCATTTTAATAGGAATAATACTTTATGATAAGTCAATGAAGTCATTGTCATGGTCTTCAAGAGATCTTCTTAAAAGCTGTGGTTACAGATTTTATTGAAGAATAAATATGATTCTCTTAGGAGAAATTTCTGAGAGGGCAATAATATCTAGAGCTGCCAGTTTAGATATGTATTCCAAAAGCGTAAAGGATCAATCACTGCACAGGAGGTGTTGCACAGATTAACCAAATTGCAAAACAAAAAATTACTTGAATTTCAGATCCACCCTGTAAGTGGTGGGAGGTTTATCACATTGATAATCCATCTAAATTTTTATTATTCTCAGTTAAAATTTATGGCTTATTTTCAGTTTGCAGTGTTAATTGCATCCATAAGATGTGGCGTCTTATTATTCTTCTTTTTTTGTTAGATATTTAAGAATTGAGGTTCCTGAATTATTTTGCCTGCTGTTGCAAGATGTATATGTATATAGGCTTTTATATGTTTTTGTTGTGCCCTCTCTGGTTTTCAATGGCAGTTTTAAAGTTTGGATTTTCAAAATTGGATACATTATTCCAGAGGTGATCTCAGTAGCAGCCTGTACTGAACTTCAGCCGAGCCTCTGAAAGCGGTCTATGAAGGCAGTGAGAGAAGTTCTTTTTGGGCAAGCACAAGCTATATTCTGCTAGTGATTTTTTTTTATAGCCACATCTAGCCTGTGGTTATGAAGGTGCCCTGGCATTCAATGCTTCAATCATTTTTTGACCTTACAAGGCTCCAGGGTATTTGCATTTTTTTCATTTCTCTATGCATTCCATTGGAGAGGCCTCTGCTCTGGTGATGATGTGAATGGCCTCACCAAAGAGACATCACGTGGATAATAATTATTCCTTAATGTAGTCACAAGGAATAGTTTCCAGTACAGCTGTTCCAGGCAGTGTTTGTAAGCACTGAAGCAAAGTCTTCTGTCCTCACATAACGGTTGCTTAGCTCCTAGTTCCTAGTTATCCCCAGTGCTTCCCTCTGGGCCTTAAAAAAAATCATCTCCTTTCTGATCTCCCTTTTTATGCTTCAGCAATATCTTCAAATCTAACTTTTCCAGGACAGCATATGAGAAGAATTCTTTTTTTTTTATTTCAGCATACACAATACAGTATCTTTTAACTCTTGAATTGTGAATTCTCAAAGATCCGTTGACCCTGTGAGGCTTTGTCAGTGCCTTTCTTCCTTCCTCCAAACTTTTACTGCATCAAAACAAAACACTACTAGTGCCAGTTTATGCATTAGTGTTTGCTATTAACAGGTATTAATTGCTCTCTCTATACATCTCATCTTAAGGCTATCGGCTTCCTGTTTTAATCTCCAGTATCTTTTCTGTATGCTATCCGCTAATGCATGCATTTTAATTTGTGGCTTACAGACTTGGACTTTCTTATGACTCACCAACGATGTGTGCAAAGGCAATTACCTAATCAAGTCCAAACAGCACTGTGCAGAACTTCATGGATTTATCACAGCTCAGTAGGTTGGGAGTAGCACAGAGTAGGCATGTACGAGAAATTTCAATGCATGTTAGAGAAAACAAATTCAGCTAACCAGACCACTTGTGATGGGTTCCACTTGTGAAGTGCTCAGATGCTAAAATAATAGACTAGATAATTATCTTAGACAGAAGTATGATAAACTCATAGAGTTGTTGACCTGGCTCTATTTGTAGCATGTGCAATCTTTGGGGACAGTAAATACTGAAAGTCTAATACTTAACTTTCTTAACAATAGCCTGTGCATAATGCAATAAAGTTTAACTCAGTAAGAAATTTAACTTGCCTGTGTTGTTAACTATGAGATCACCCAGGATTAAAGAAAAGATTGTAGTAATACTACTGTAGCCATCATTTCCTAAAGCAAGTTGAGATTGATATGTTAGCATGTGTCCCTATATTTGATTAAACAACTCAAATAAAACACACTTGATTAAGCAAACTGCTAGAATGTGGGAAAAAAATTCAGACTTTGGAGGGCCAAAAAGTCTTTTCAGGTCTCATGAATAAAAATTACCTCAGAACAACCTTTGTTAACTGAAATAGGTAAGGAAGGGAATTAGAGTATTAGAGAAACAGAAAGACAGTTACTTTATTTTCCCTGGAACATGGAAGAGATCTACATCTAACTAGATGTTAGAATGCAAATATCTTTTGAAAATACTCTGATATTCACTTTCATTATTTATTCTGTTTGTTTATTGTTGTCTCTTTAGACACCCCATGTACAAAAGGTATAGGTGTCCTATCAGTGGTTGTCTTAGAAGCATTGGTCTGTAAAGCAGTTAATCACAGGAGATTAATAACTCCTGCCTAAAGCTACTTCTAAATGATACAGAATTTAAAAAAAAATTAAAAAAAATCACTGTCACCTTTAAATAAAAGTTCTCTGGAAGAGGAATGAAGAAAATGTCCTTCAGCTGTTTCCCCTTGAGTAATTTATCCAACCCAAATGCAGCAGAGCGGGCTTGAACAGAGGACGTGGCAGTAGGTAGCTCCAGGCAGATGCTTAGGTTGCTTTGCTCTGCTTGAAGTTTTTGGCTTGCCTTTGTTTCTGAAATGTTGTATGGGGAGAAATTTACAGTGCAGAGGGTTCAGGCTGACTTATTGATTTGTGCAGATATTTAAGCCATGGGCATTGGCACCTCTGCCCTGTTGCAATTTATGTGTTTCAAGCTTAGGTTTGCCAGACACCTAAAATGCCCTTCTTCATTCGTCATACCAGTGAACAAAAACAGAGTGCTCAGAGGCATACAAACTCTGGTGGACCTTATGGCCTGTTTTGGAAGAACTTATGCTTGTTTAGTTATGAAAGATTTTTGATAGGGTTTTGTCTGCGGTTTAAAATTGGACTTGAATTTTTTTTCTGAGTTTGCTTTTGAAACTCTCTAAAAAGTCACCAGTTTAGTCTGCAGAAATTAGGCTACATAAATTCTGTACAGAGCAACAAAACACCTACTGAGTTTCCCATAATGATGGCAATCATTTCAGTCTCTCAATCTAGCTGTCAATTTTTATGAAATTTTCAGGAAGCCAGTAGACCTGAGGTCACAACGCTTGTGTCAGATATGGTTACAATTGACTAATGGGTTCAAAAGCTGTTGTGGGAAAACCTGACAGATGGATAGACTTGCGCTGCTGTAAGCAGCATTTCTGTTGGGAATCAGGCTAAACCCACTGACTATTTTTATTTCCTAGCAGCAACAAAGGATTTCTTTTTGATCCATTTCTGTACAAAACAAGATCTGCATTTATTCTTTCAAACTTTTTCAGAACTGGGGTGTATGATTCTGATAATAGAGTATAACTAAAAGTATAAAATTTATTTTAGAGCTGCAAATTATAGTAGATTTATTTATGTATAGCTCATGAATAGCATGGAGCACATTACTGAGCGGCAACTTCCAAGAGAATGAAAAAAATATGCATACTGCACTCTTTCAAAATGAGAGTTAGATAAATGTGCAGAAAATCAGGTCTTCTTTTCAGGTTTTAAGGGGGAAAATGTAGCTTCTCAACACCCCCACACCACTGTTTCCCTTTGAGGTACTGTTTGAGGTACTGTCCATGCAAGAGAACAGTGAAGGAGTTGCCTCCACGAAGACACTCCAATTTTACTCACCTTTACATTAAGCATACATAGCCAGAAACAGTTTTATGGCAAGCAAGGATAGATAACCTTTCCCACCTTAAGAAAATTTTGGGGTGTATTTTCTCAGCCACACACTAATAATGCGTTTGTCTTGCTTCCCCAGTCTCCGTTCCGTGGGACTCTGCATCACCCTTAATGGAATTTTCTGCAACTTTCTGTACTTTTAATGGCCAGCCATTTCCCAGTGCATGTTACTACTCAGGCCAGCAACTCACACTGCTACATGTTTCAATAGCCCTCCCTACTGTGTGGCGCTATGCTGCTTAGCATATCCCTTCCTAGACTATGCAGATAATTCCTCATTCTTAGTACCACAGTGCTGCCACGCACTGTCCTGAAAATGGCCTGTCCCTGCTGAATGGCTTATCCCTGACTGCTTTCACACTGATTTCATTTAAATTGGGAAAGAGAGTCCATGAGAATCTTCTATTTTAACTCTTGGTAGAGGAATATAGCCTTTAGATTCTTCTGATGTCCATTCAGGGCTGTTTATTGACAGAATTATGATGCACTAATAGTAAGTCAAGTCCTCATTGGAGTTGTGGTTGCATTGACAAATCATACACAGGTATCTAAACTTTCATTCTTCTGTTTAAAAAGTGAAATACATGGAAAGCTTTCTCTTCATGTTTGCTTAATTTCAAGGCTTTTAAAAAAATCCCACTTTTTATCATTAGTCTTTGCTGGGTTAATATTTCTGTGGAAGAGCATTGTGTATTTATTTCCAAGTTTTATTTCAAGCAGTTACCTTTGCAAGATAATGATGTGAAGTATAGAACTGATATAATTCTGCAAGAAAAACATTCTAGTTCATGCTTATAAAGCTCTCAAACACTGAAGCTCTGACACAAGCTGGAACGCATAGGCACTGCTTAATTGCAAAGGCAAAATAATGCCCATTTAAATTATGGTGGATTAGCTTCTTGGATAAGGAAGTTGCTCTGATTTTAGTTTTCTGGTAATAAATGATACTGTATAACTAGATAGGTCCTTTGAGAAGAGCACAAAGCTGTAGAAAGGACAGCTCTTCCTCAGATCCACTAAGCAAACTAGAGTTGATTTTGCGCATTAGAATAATTTTAATCTTTCTAATTGCAGTTGCCTCTCAGATTCTCCTATCTATGCATCTTACTGTGATTGCTAACCTATCTCAGAACCAACCATTACCCTGGCCATTTTGCCGCTAGCTCCCTCATTTACTTAATTGCCTCATGCAAGACGTTTAACTTGCAGCCAATGAGACAGGCAGCTCCTCTGCACTCATTGTGTATTTCACCTCTGACCAATGCTCATCAAAACTAGTCAGTGAAAGCTTGTTTCCCCCCCAGCCCTGCCACCTTTTGGTTTTGTGCTAGCTTTCATTTATGATTTCATCCTTACATAGAGTGATAGAATCAGCGTCATTTAGTGGGAAAAGACCTGTAAGATCATTGAGACCAACTGTTAACCTAGGACTGCCAAATCCACATGGCTGGGATGGAAAGGGTTGCTATTTCCGCAGTGTATCAGTGTTTCTTAATTTCGGTTGAAGTAATCTCTGTCATGTATTATGCTCAGACTACTTTCCTCACTTTCTGTGCAATTTGTTTTCCATGTTTTGTTGAAGAAATGATGTTATGAGGCCTCCTTCATTCTAAAATTACCTAGCTGTAATCAACTCTCAAGTACCTTTTGCCATTCTGTTCTGGTGCGGGTGGACTGTTTTGTTAAGTGTAGAGACAGTCTGGGATAAACAGTGTTATTAGCTGTAATACAGTGCTGTTTATACAGTCTCTCCTACAGCATGGAGATAAAAGTCATAGCTGTTACTGCCTGGGTCTAGCTTCTATATGTGCTTGAGAAGCTAGGAGCTAGTCCCAGCCAGACCTGCACTTTTTGCTTGTCGGTACAGCCTAGTTGCCTCCATGGTGAATTTCATTACACACTGAAGTCTTCTGGGCCTATCTGAAGTGTGGCGTGGAGAAAATCAAGCTGGAGTACTTAGTGCTGAGGTAAGTGCTACAAGATCCACAGAGCTATTGATGCTTAGGATTGCACAAGAGCTTACAACTGTTTGTGTCATAGCAGGCCATAACTTTTAAGCCTTCTTGGCACACGGTATTCTGGAAACTGTGATGTGAAAGCTGAACAGGACTGGCAGGATAAGTGCTTATCCAGAACTGATAAATTCTGGGTAAATACTCCTGCATTACCCACTCTGCTAGGGCTTATGAAGTATTTACAGTGTTTAGTGTCCTGGGCAGAAGAGGACTGATTATAATGAGAGAAACCAGAAACCCAAACCAGTGAGCCATACATGTAATCATCTCTGAAACAGATCTAGAGACTCCCATCTCTACTGTAGGCACAAAATGACAATTCTCACTAATACTTGGTATGCCAGTATCAGACAAGCCATGTCTGCCATGGTTTGTGAATGTCAAAAGTGACCTGTGTAATATGCAGGTGATTGGTATGCAAGTTATATGCAAATCAAGCAGCTGCTCTAGCACAGAGTAGTATTTATTGGGCAGAAGTGCATCAACAGACGTGCTTAATGTCAGTAAGGGGTGTCTGGAAGGACTTTCAGGATGAGCATTGGAGAACTAGAAAAGAGGTAGGTACGGCACAGTGGTTGAAGCAGGTGGCATGAGGGCTTTAAATATTGATACTGGAGCTTGCCAGAAGTCATTGGTACTACAAGGCAGCTTAAAATTAAGATACTTGAAGTGAGTGTTTAGTAGGATTAGATAGTAATTTATGAAGCAAGAATGGGGAGTTTAGAACAAGGGGTATGAGAGAAGAGTTTTGACACTCAACAGCATATTGACACCCTCCTCTCGGTTCTTTCCTGATGCAGGTCTGTTGCATATTGGGCTATGTTGGGTTCTGTTAGCTGTGAAACAAAGAGGATGGATAGAGGGGCTAGAGCAGTCAGTGGCGCTTGTGGGGCTCCCAAGAGCAAACCAGGAGCCTGGCACTACAGAGAGGTTGTTACATTCATGTGGCATGTATACCATTTGGGAGGTGAACTATGTCCACCTACACATATATCAGTGCAAGGAAATTTAGCACATATGTACTGGAAAAACAAAGCAGTTACCAAAGCAGTTCAGGGTTCCTACCCCTAGGCTTTCTACTCTAAGGTTTAGATTCTGTATTGTAGTAATAAAGTTATGGATTGTGTCTCATTATTGCTGAAACATGCTATTCACAAATTAACATTTGAAGGCAGAACGAACCATAGGTTATTTTTAGAGGTATTTGGTTTGTTTTGCCTTTCTTGGCAAAGCAACCAGATATTTTGGTCATAAAGTTACAAATAAATTGTTCAAATTCATTTGAAAAGAAGAAATCTGATCATAGTACAGTTTTACTCAGCCTTTTTAATTTTGTTATTTCCTTCTTTTACTGTCTTACATGATTTTTGTTCTCGTTCCCACAGAGTACTTGTTGTGACATTCCTGTCTTATCACTATGTTTCATCATCTTGTTAAAAGGAACCTGTATTAAAAATTAAGAATATCACCAGTGTGTACTAACTTCTCAAGTGTTATTTAAAGTCACCTTCCTCCTGATTGGTTGATTCAAAACAATTATGAGCTGAGCTCTGAAAAGATGTTTTCTTTTTTCTTCTTGCAGATTGCAAATGATAACCTGCATACAGACAATGAGCATGAACTCAGAGGAGATAAAGAGAGCTACTTCTGTGCAGTGTGCCTGGATGTTTACTTCAATCCTTACATGTGCTATCCTTGTCACCACATCTTTTGTGAACCTTGCTTAAGGATGCTTGCCAAAGACAATCCAACCAGCACTCCATGTCCGTTGTGCCGCACTACAATTGCCAGAGTCTTTTTCCAAACAGGTATAAAACTGAAAGTTTTTACATTACAGAAAAAATCTTTGTAGCTTTCCTTCCTGTATTTCTGGCTGGAACAAATATGTAGTTAAAAGTATAGTAAACCCCTGCAAACCAAATATAGTCATAAAAAAAAAAAAGAAAAGAAAGAAATAGTAATGTGCAGTGGGCCATATCAAAAATGCACACAGAACCAAATTTGGTCGTGTTAATTGACTGTGAGGTTTTCTTTGCATTTAACTCTCCCTAGGACAGTCCCAGGCAGGCTTTCTTCAGTGGCAGGAAACTGTTCAGGCAGGAAAAAGTTTTAAAACTTTTTGGTTTTTCAAGTGAAGATCTGATATTCTGCATTTCTGTGGCTTCCTCCTGCTTAGTAATCACAAACTCCAAACCTAATAGACATTTCTCAAAATACCCTACCAGAAAAGCATTTTTAAAATTAATAAATGACACCCGAAAAAATGCTTTTTTCTTGGTTTATGGCTTTCATTTAGCTACAAGTGAAAATGAAGGCCAGCAGAACTATCAAATCCTCCTGACTAATTCTGTAGGCTTACACCTTCATCTCTAGTGTTCCTGACTTTTAGCAGCCAGAAGACTTGGTGGGTGAGGGGTATTTGATGTCAGAATGGGTACAGGGATAGAAGAGGGTAAGTAGTGCTGTAGATGAGGTACCTGGAACAGCATGAGTCAGTGTTTTATACCCTGAGCTTAATAAGGTGAATTCAAGCACCATGAATAAAATTGCACTATGATATCTGAAGCTAGACCCTTTACAGCACTTAAAAATGTGCACAGACAGGTCACTAAGTAATGGAAATGACTCAGCCATGCAGGAGTGTTTATTTTTGCATGGTGCAGAGATCTTGCAGTGGTCCTCTTTAAACTGGGAGAGTGCTGAGATAATGACAGGTTGGCTATGCAGATTAAAGTGTAATTTCACATTGATTATCAGAGCTGACCAGCTTCTTTTTGTGGTTGTGCACAGGCTCTTCCTCTGTGCAGGCAAAATTTTGTATCTTTTGAAGGCAGACCAGTTAAAGGAACTGCACAGGCTAAATAACAACTCGTTTGGGTGGAAAAGAGGCATTTTTCAGACAAATTGTTCCAGGATGGTTCACTGGAGAGCTGCTGGTGGCCTGGGATAGGGACTGTCAGCACTACAGCAGAGAAAATGGGGGAAGAGCCGTAGCCTGAGCACTCTCAACAGCCTGCCTGGCTAGTGTGTAGAGGCTTCAAGCTGTTCTCATTTGCTTAATGTTTGATGCTCCTTTGGATGTGATGTACAGATGAAACATGTTTCACCAACAGAGAATTAGTTGTTTTAGTGCTATTTAAAATTTAAAAAAGCTATTTAACATATTTGCTGCAGTAAAACACTGCTTGGAGAGCACAAAGAATACAGATGCTTGTTAAAATGCATTTGCGAAACTTTTCAACACACTTGAAGTACTGTGATTTAAGTGAAATATTACCAAGATCATTTGTAGCCTTTGAACAATTAATATACATATGTAAAAATGACTGATCATAGAATAATAGAATCATAGACTGGTCTGGGTTGGAAGGGACCCCAAGGATCACAGAGTTCCAATGACCCTGCCACAGGCAGGACCACCAACCTCCAGGCCTGGATCTACTCAAGGTTGCCCAGGGCCCCATCCAACCTGGCCTTGAACACCTCCAGGGACGGGGCATCCCCCACCTCTCTGGGAAGCCTGTTCCAGCACTTCACCACTCTCTTTGTAAAGACCTTGCCCTATCATCTAATCTAAACCTTCCCTCCTTTAGTTTTAATCCATTCCCCCTTGTCCTGCCATTGTGTGCCCTTTAAAAAGTTGATTCCCCTCCTGTTTCTCTGCTCCCTTCGGGTACTAAAAGGCTGCGATGAGGTTCCCCCGCAGCCTTCTCTTCTCCAGGCTGAACAAGCCCAGCTCCCTCAGCCTCTCTTTGTAGGGCAGGTGCTCCAGCCCTCTAATCATCCTTGTGGCCCTCCTCTGAACTCTCTCCAACAGTTCTACATCTTTCTTCCAGCCCACATGCAAACCCTACATTTTGCTGTGTTGAACTTCCTTTGCTTCACCCAGGCCCACCTTTCCAGCCTGTCAAGATCCCTCTGGATGGCTTCCTTTCCTTCTGTTGTGTCAACCACACCACTCAGCTTGGTGCCATCTGCAAACTTGCTGAGGGTGCACTCAATCCCATCATCCATATCATTGATAAAGATGTTAAAGAGAACCGGTCCCAAGACAGACCCCTGGGGGACGCCGCTTGTCACCGGCCTCCACCTGGACACAGACCCATTGACCACCACCCTTTGGTTACGGTCTGTTAACCAGTTTCTTATCCACTGGATGGTCCACCCATCAAATCCACATTTCTCCACTTTAGAGATAAGGATGTGGTGGGGGACTGTGTCAAAGGCCTTGCACAAGTCCAGGTAGATGACATCTGTTGCCTTCCCTTTATCCACCAATGCTGTCACTCCATCATAGAAAGTCACCAGATTGGTAAGGCACGACCTTCCCTTGGTGAAGCTGTGCTGGCTGTTCCAGATCACATGCTTATCCCTCATGTGCTCCATCATGTCATCCAGGAGAATGTGTTCCATGATCTTCCCAGGCACAGAGGTGAGGCTCACCAGCCTGTAATTCCCTGGGTCTTCCTTGCTCCCTTTCTTATAAATGGGAGTGACATGACCCTTTTTCCAGTCCCATGGACCTTGCCCAACAGTCATGCCTTTTCAAATATGATGGAGAGCGGCTCAGCAACCACATCAGCCAGCTCCTTCAGGACCCTGGGATGCCTGTCATCCGGCCCCATAGACTTGTAGACATTCAGTCTCATGCGGCGGTCTCGGACTTGCTCTGCCCTTAGAGTTGGGGAGATTTACTCCCCTAGTTCCCACCTAGAGGCTCAGAGATTTGAATGAAGAAGAGGGAGTAGGATTTTTCTCAGTTGTGCCCATTGACAGGAAGAAATTAAAGCACAGGAAATTCCATCAGAACACATGAAAACATCTTCTTCATGTCAAACAGGTTGCTCAGAGTTGGTTGCTCCATCCGCAGAGACACTCAAACCCAAACAGAAGTGTTTCTGGGAACTGTGTGGTAGCTGACCCTGCTTGAACAGGTCAGGCTGGTTGATCTCAAGTCATCCCTTCCAACCTAACACATTCTGTGATAATACTAAAAAGATATGTAGGATTTGTGTAGCTAAAGCTCTACAAATATATAGTCTACTGTAAAAAGAGAGCCATAACAGTATATGAGATGTGTCTAATAATAACAACATCAGATGAGAGAAAACCATATTGCCTTACAGCAGCTATTCAGTATATAGCAATATATGCTTGACTTAGAAATTTAGCAATATATTTGTAAATTTACTGTTTTTATACATATGTTAAAAATACTTTGTAATTTCCTAGTGGGTAACATACTAAGCAGCTTTTAAATCAACCAAGTAATATTGATTACGATATCATAAACACATTAATCAACACAGTAACGACGACAGATAGTGCTAGACAAATGTAAATGGTAGTAAATTATTTTTTTTGTGATCAGATTTATTAAGCCTTTTAAAGGTTTTTCCTAAAATCACTGTTGCTGTAATTTGTGTACACAGCAAAGCAAAGTTTCTTTATGTATCTCTCTAATACAGCCAGGATGTCTTATTTCCCTCACTAATTTATTTTGGATACTTTCTGCACCTTTCCATTTGTTTAACTGCAATTTATTTTATGAGGATGTCTCAAGAAAGAAAACATTTAAGGATATATTCAGAATCATAGAATCACAGAATAGTTTGTGTTAGAAGGGGTCTCAGATACCCCCTACTAATGGGCAGGAATACCCTTGCACTAGACCAGGCTGCCCAAAGCCCCATCCAACCTGGCCTTGAATGTGGTCAGAGAGGGGGCAGCCACAGCTTCTCTGGGAAACCTGTGCCAGGGCCTCACCACCACCTTAACAAAGAATTTTTGTCCTTATATCTCATTACCCACCTTCCTTGACCTTTGGACATGCTACTTTTGACACACCCCAGGATATGGTTGGATTCCTGGGCTGTAGGTACATATTGCTGGCTCATTTTTAGTTTCTCTCCCACCAACACCCTGAAGTCTTTCTCCTCAGGGCTGCTCACAATCCATTCTTTGCACAGGTTATACTTGTGCTTGGATTGCCCCAGGCCATGTACAGGACCTTACTTTTGTCCTTCTTAAATTTCATGAGGTTCATATGGTCCCACCTCTCGAGCCTTTCCAGGTCCTTCTTGACGGCATCTGTTCCCCCGCAGTGTGTCTGCCATACCCCACAGCTTGGTGTTCACTTTTTAGCTTGTACAGTTCACAAACTGAACATAACTGCAACAGAAAGATTATACATAACATGTCAAAAAAAAAAAAGTTGAAGGCTATCAGATCAGTTATTCACCAATTAAGAAGAAAAAGAATGCTTACACCAGATCTACAAACCTGCATGTGACCCACGAGGACACTCCTCTTGGCTGTTGCCTTGATCAGGTGACACTTTTCCAGTTGTTCTCGTGAGAGTGAGTTCTGGTCCAGATAGGTTGCTCTGATGGTGTCCTCCATCATTTCTCATTTTTCTTAAAGGCTTTCTTAAAACCCTTCTGTCAAGATAAACTCACATCTGATCAGATGATTGGCTGCCCAGGATACACCTAAGGCAACAGCTTTAGATCTGATTGCAGCCACCCACTTCAAGTAACTCTCTTTTAAACACCTCTCCTATCAAGGGCAAGGGTGAAAAGGGTGAGCCAGGGATTGGCTTCTTCACTCCCATTCATAAACAGTTTCATTTCTGTTAAGCGTTTCTACATAGGGCCAGATCTGGCCCTTCTGTACCATCAGTCCACCACTTTGCAGAAAGACAGGTCCAGTGTGGTGGTTGTGCACAGAAGGTCCAGGCACATGGAGAAGAGAAAGGGTCACATACATACAGAAAGGCAGGAGGCCTGGCCAGCCTGAAAGGATCTGTCACTAAAAGCCTAACCAAGCAACTTCTAAAGACCAGTGAGAGTTCTCAGCACTGCCTTTTCTGAAAACTGGGAATTAGATGCCTCACCAGAGGCATTCAGTGTTTAAATTTGGACAATAAAGTTGGAAGAACTGAGTCGATTTTTATGGCCCATAGAAGGAAACTAAAATACTCTCTTTAGATGCTGTGAGAGGCAAGCAGACTCTCTCTCATCAGAGGCTAATTCTCTGAATCCAAATAGTGCTTAATTCAAGTATGCTCAAAAGCATATAAAGCTCTTATACAAAAATTAAAAGCTGCTAGTGAAAAATACACAGCTTGTTCCTTTTACATTTAGGAGAGAAAATGGCCTCTTTCCCTTCACTGACAGAGGTTTATGGGTGCAGTAGCACTGTTCTCACATAAAGACATAGAAGAATTTCTGTATTCTGCATACACTGTGTAGCCTCATTCCACCTGTGTTCTAACCCAGAGAAATATAGGATCATTTTTAGTATGAGAACAGCAATTTTTTTTTTGTCCCTTCAGATCTGCTAATGCCTTCTTCTCATGTAGAAAAAGTTACTGCAACCAAAGGGTGTTTGTAATTATTTCCTTCCTTCTGGAGCCTGCATACAGAAAGCCTAGCTTTCTCATATTTACTAGAGAAAAAGATTCAATCCTTTCATAGAAAACTGATTATTGAAGAAGTATATACAATTGCAGTGAACCAGGTAAAGTAATAATTCGTAAGCCTTTTCAAAGATCTGTGAAGGGCCTTTTCTTTCTTTTAACATCCAGGAGGAATTATGGTAGCAGCTGCTATTACAAGTATTTCTCTGGAGCCATGGTGGTTTGAAGGGCCAAAACGGGGGCAGGGGTGGGGGAGTAAGTGTTCCCTGTTAACTACTATCATCTTGGCAACTCTGTTATCAGCAGACCACTTCTTTTCTGTGGTAGGAAAATATGATTAATTTTTTTCCCATTGTTGTATTGCTACATATAGGTTACTTTGACAGTTTTGAGTTGCAGTTCATGTAGATAATTCCTCAGATTATATACCAAGAAGCTGATGATTTCTAGAGATTAATGAACTGTGCCAACTCTTGCAATATGTCTACAGATTTGTTCCTAATTCCCATTAATCCACAGCATGAAAAAATCTCCAAGAAAATTTTCATGTTCTTCGACTTTCCTTGCATTGCTGACTGTTACTGAGTGATAGTGTAAACAAAAAACATATCAACTGAGAATTAATACCACAGTCAGTTTGATAGATGTCATTTTCATTCATAGAGGTCATTATAGTTTTTAAAGTTAAATAGCCTTATTTATGTAGTTCCTTTTGCTAGAATTTGGCATCATCTTTCCTTAATGATTTTTTTAAAAAAAACAATAAACACCATGTTTAAAATTTGTTCTTGCTATATCTGGAAATGCTTGGGTTTATGTGATTTTAAAACAATTTAAAAGATGTTACAGTCAGGAAAAGGATTATACAGTACATATGGCATTTTTATTTTATAGTATAAACATACAGAAATTATTCTATATTTACGGTATTGAAATATACATTTTCCCCTATTAATTATTATAGAGCTGAACAACACTACCAAATCTTTTTTCCCTACGGAATATTTGAAGTTAAAAGAAAATTTTCAAAAATCAAATTCGGCAAAATGGCCTCTACCAAGCTGCAAGAAGGCCTTCAGAGTTTTTGAAGGTAAGTTTTTTTGGTTTTACCTGAACTTCCCTAAACTCAGTCTTGAGTAAAATATTTGAAAATAAGTCTGTAGCTGATACATGCCATAAGAAGTCAGAGATGGATAATTGTTGAAGTAGAGCTGAATTAAATTCTCCTAGGTGACTCATATGCAGTGCTCTAAATCTAAAGATAAACTGCAAATTGTAAAAAGACAATTTATGTATGTACCTTTTTATTTATTCTTATATCTTTAATTTTGTGCGCATTGCCGGGGTAATTATGTGTCATTTACTGCTTGGAGAAATTTTTGTCTGCATAGTGGAATAAAGAAAATTAGTCTGGGAAATATTTTACTGGTTCTGAGTGTGGTCAATAAAGCACTCTTAAAAAAAAAAATCAGAGCCAGTCTATTCTAAAAGAAGTCATGTAAAAAGTCATAATAATACTATATATATTAGACTGTATTGCTTGTTTTATACATATGAAATAGGTTTAGCTTTGTTTTCTCATTATGATATGAAGAAAGCTTAGTCCTCTTGTGGCTACTTTAACATTTTCATGGTTTTTAACTGGTGGTTCACTGAGAAACATTTAAGTTAGATCACTGAAATGTCAGATTCACTTTTTACCCATGTTTCTGTTTTCAGTCCAATGGCCTTTCTTCAACTGGCCCCTTCTACATTTCCTTGCATAGTTACTTTCTGCAGTGCTGAGTCTTGCTAGCGGGTATATTTTTCCTGTTTGTAAGAAACATATAGATTGCTTCTTCAAGTATATGAAACAAATGAAACAGGACATCCTTTTGTATTCCTTTTGTGAGTCTACCAGGCCTTCTACAGGTCAAATTTGATAAATCCTGTCCCTCCACTTATAAAACCGTGTCACACCAGTTCTTGATTTGATACGGAAAATAACAAAAATGCTCCTAGCTATCAAAAAGGAGCAAACCTGAGAGTTTTGAGGACTGGTAGAGCATCTTTGGTATTACTCAGAGGGGAAGCTGTTGGCAGGAAAAACAGAGATGAGTATTTCTCTTCTGTAAGACAAGATCTAGTTCTGACCTTTTATTTGAATAAAAGCTACTGCAGAGTTTATGTCAGTTCAAAGCACAAGTGTATACTTGCTTCCTGGACTGCTTTTTTGGGCTTACATATAAATTGTGCTTGGCAGCATCTAAAATTCCATACTTTATTTTTCTGAACTTTATGTATGTTCCCTGCCTCAGGAAGCTTCCAGAAGAAATTCTGTGGCCCTGTTAGACATGTATATGCTCTTTTTGTCAAGCACATGTCCAGCAGATTCAGTGGTCACTGAGAATAGAACAGCTCTTTTCAAACTTTGTATGGTTCCAGTTTCCCATATAACAAAACCTCTTACACTGTATTATTTTAATACTCCAGGCATAAAAAAGTCTTTAAATGGTGAATCACCCATGAGAGATGCTAGACCTGATAAAATCTGACCTCAGAATTATCTTGGGATGAAGGGAGAGAAGGACAGTTTTTAAGAAGCCTGCACTATATAGAAGATTTATTAATTTGAACAATTTAAACATTCTGAACATTGCAGGATTGCCAGATAAAATCAAGCATCTTTTTCTTTACTTTTTTTCCTAAACTGATACACTGAGCCAAACAGATTTTGTAATCAATATGTGAATCTTCCTTCATATGAGAATTTCTACAAGGAATGTAAAATCATCTAGAAAAGAAAAAAACAAAGCCCAAACATTCATAGCTTTTGAGATTTTGTAAAAAAGGTAAGAAACCTCAGTGCTGGAGCACTTCTGTGCTTTCAAGCTGATGAAAATTGCTTTGGAGAAGTTTGTCCTTACTCTGCACTGTATTTTTTTCCAATTAAAATCAGTAACAAAATTCCTGTTTGTTTCATAAACATTCTATATGGCAATGCTCAGTAAATTATATGCTATATTTGGTCATGGATAGCTTAATTAAAAAATGGAAATGCTATTTAAGAATGAAAGCCAATCTTCTTTTATTATTACTGGATTTTGAATATATGTGAATGTTAACAGGCTAATTTTTAATCTCCTCTAAATTGTCTTCTGGTTTATACGAGGTAAACAAGGATAATACATTAGCTATTGCTTTGATTATTGGGAACTTCTAAAAAATGTAATTGCACAGGAGAAATACTATCTCAAATAATGCTTTCCTTAAATTTTTTTTATTAAAAAAGTATCATAGTTTGAATAGGATAGTTAAATAGGAAATATGTTATCATATATTTACAGTTTAGTAACATTGTAAGTGTAGCCTTTGCATGCCGTTAATTTGGAGTTGCAATCTGTAGACATTGTACAGTTACAGAAGGTTCACAAATCAAGGGTAAGTCTTCAAAAGTCATTTGATACCAAAAATGTGAGCTAAAAGAAGTGATAAAGGTGATTTCAATTGAAAATACAATGCTTATTTTGACAGTGACTTTGGTATAGTCAAGTGCAGGAATTAAGAAAAAAAGAACAACTGAGTGAGACAGTGCACCGAGCTTAAAAGGGTTCTTTCAAAGGTTTTTTGCGTAAATCTGAGGTAGAAATACACTGAAGGAACCAGAGATACAGGCTAGGGTGGTCAAGATAGTGGTGGTAATGGTGTAAAAGGATGCTGGCTGGCTGGCTGCATAGAGAGCAAGATTGTAGGTATGCCTAAAGATAAGTCCATAAGTAGGTGTTCATAGCAAGGGGGATTTTGAAAACTATGAGTTGCAGCTCTTGGTGACTACTTAAAGATATAATTACTGCTAGGTTAATAGGGAATTCCCTCCAATTTTTTTTATGCTAATGATTTTATTTTAAATATTATTATTAAATTGAAAGTGGGAAAGCCTATTTAGAAATAGAGTCATTCTTATTATCTGGGTTTTTTTAATGCTTAATCTAGAAACTATTCCCCGTGTTGCATGCAATGAAATCTGTGCTAGTTCTTCACTGATCTCATCAGTTTAGTGACTTGATAAAAACCTATTGACTTCTGCATTAGTCAAGGATTGCAAAATACTGTGTTTTCAATGTCTGCTAATACCAGTGGAAATTCCCACCATTTCATTCTCTGGACAAAAGGGTGTGCAATTTCCTACATTTTTTTTTTTAATGTTGTGAAAGCTTCTAATAGTACCTGTTGACACATTTTTGTATCTCCCTGTCTTTAAAAGTGGAGTACAACATCTCACAATCTACCTTTTTGATTCAAGATTCTTGTTAATCATTATTTCAGTTAGATAGGCAAACAAAACTTCTCTGTTTAAAAAGAAGAAAATAGTGATGCTGGGTTTCAAGTTCCTGACACTGTGATCTACAGAAAGAGGAAACAAGATAGGTGTTACTGAGAATAGTAGGTGCAGCACTGATTTTAGCTATGAAGAGTAATGCTGGAGTATAACCAGTCTCTCAGAATAATCCTTATACTGGGCTATTTTTCCCAAGTCCTAATGTTCCATCCTTCCTCATAGCACTTTTTTTGTCAGTTAATTTTCTTACTTCCTCATTTCTTTTTTGTAAGTTGTTCATTCCATTGTCATACTACTCAAGACTGCAGTTGTGGGACCGTGCAGTTCTTCTTCACCAGAAGGCTTTCAATTTTTTATCCAGGGTCTGTCAAATTTTTCAGTATAGTTCGTGGAATCACAAAAAGCTAATCTGCACACCAGTATTTCTCACAGATGCATTTACAGTGAGTTTTCTGCATAAAGGTAGACACACATTGCTGGGAAGTGGTGTCTTTGAGTATCCATTATGCCTATAGTACACTAAGACAGGAAACAGAAAATCCAAGCACAGCTGGTTGAGTGTGTCACAGGTCAGCTGCACTGATGGCAACTTAGTCATTTTGCCGATTTGTCAGCACTTGCACCCTAGCATCTGCACCCATTTGCTTTGCCCACAAGTTCAGTCAGTCCCAAAGGTCACTGGTAAGAAACACAAGACTGATATCTTGATTTTGGGGCCCCACTTGGGTCCCACAGAGCAGCTGTGCTCTGACTAGCCTTCAAGCCTCTACTTCTGCACCTCACCAAGCAGAAGTGAATCTGAAAGAAAAACAAACTAAAGTGGAAGGGGAAATTCAGGGTACACGGGTCAGTGCCACAGAGATGTTATAAGCTTCAGCACTGTTATTGCTGCCACTTCCTGTCCCTACTGTTTTGCCAACAGTGCTAGTACAAAACATTTTGTAAGCATCAATAGCCTTGTTTATCTTCTAAGCTGTTAGAAAGAGGTTGTTCTTCAGAGACTTAGTCAGAGCCACAGTCCCATTGAAAAAAATAGTTCATAGTCTTTTCCCCGAAGACTGCATCCAGAGCTAGCCTGTGTAGGCGCGTGATACACCTCTCAGAAATAATGGCTGCTCAGTCGTCCCTTTTGTTACCTCAGTGCATTGAAGGGAATCATAGTGTACCTAATCTGTATGGACAATCAGGATTGCTTGTTTCCATTTAACTGTGGTACCAGGAATATTGATAGCTCTAATTATGCAACACCGATGAGTGTAATAGAATGGCCGTGGCAAAAAGACATATTGTAACCTTTCCCTGTATATTTCTTGACACATCCCTGAGCATGATTGGCATCTTTAGTTCTGCTTAGGCAACCATACTGTGCTTAGAGAACAAATAGGAGAAATTAAGAACAATTTAGACCTTTTACACAGCCATGGCCCCACACCCATACCAGAGGGACCCAAATGAACTTGTAGGGGAGTTAGAGATACTGTGATGTTCACTCTGCAGCTTATGAAGTTCAAAGATCTTTTAAGAAGGCTCTTCTCTGAATATGCTTGGAAAAACACAGCAGTATTCAGCAAAAGAAGGAAAATTCTCTCATCCATTACTAGCTGGTTAAAAGATAACAAAAAAAAAAAAAGGACAGAAATGAATGATTCATTTTTCTCCCTGGAGGGACATTACCAGTCTGGTCCTAGATGGGTATATGGTACAGTTTGTACTACCCAGCGTATTTGTTACTAGAAATGGAGGTGATAACATTTGCTTATATTACTGAAATATTTGGGATAATAAAAATTAAAGCCAAGTGCAAGCAGTGTAGAAGACTGTCAGTACTGAGTGATCTTGAGCAATGTTTACATTGTTTTCCTTTCATTGCACAAGGAGGTAGTAAACTAGAAGGGTACAGAGAATCTAAATAAGAATGTCAGTTTTAAATTACTTCCTGATGAGGAATATGTAAATAGACTAGAATACATCAGCCAAAATAAGAGATGACTTAAAAAAGGGAGAATGATAATTGAAGTCATGAGAGGCATGGCAGAAGTGATTGGGCTGCTGTTATTCACTGTCTTGTAATAAAAGAACTAGAGGGCGTGGAATAAAATTATCATTACCCAAAACAGGGGTTCAAACAATGACAGTTTCTTGAAAGAAAAATGGAGTAAAATGTGTTAAACTCAAAGAGACCACATTTGCCTGCGGAGATCCTTGAGGTGAGGATGTCAGGAAAGTATTATAATATGGGTGTCAGGGTAGGAAGACCTTTAGTCTACTCTTAGCATGCCTGTTCTTATGAGATGTTGTTGTGGTTTAACCCCAGCAGGCAGCTAAGTCCCACACAACCCCTCACTCACTTTCCTAGGGAAGGATGGGGGAGAGAATCAGGAGAGTGAAAGTAGAATATGTAGGTTGAGATAAACACAGTGTAATGGGTAAAAAGCTGCATATGCAGGAATTAATCCATCACTTCCCATGGGCAGGCAGGTGTTCAGCCATCCCCAGGAAAGCAGGGCTTCATCACGCATAATGGTGACTTGGGAAGACAAAAGTCATCACTACGAATAACCCCCTTCCTTCCTCTTCTGCCAAATTTATATCCTGAGCATGATGTCATATGGTATGGAATATCCCTTGGGTTGGTTGGGGTCAGCTGTCACAGCTGTATCCCCTCCCAGCTCCCTGTGTACCCACAGCCTCTTTGCTAGTGGAGTGGGGTGAGAAGCAGAAAAGGCCTTGGCTCTGTGTAAGCACTGCTCAGCAGTAATGAAAACATCTCTGCATTATAAACAGTTTTCAGCACAAACCCAAGCCACAGCCCCACACTAGCTGCTATGAAGAAATTAGCTCTACCCAAGGCAAAACCAGCACAGATGTCATCTGATTTGATAACAGTGGTATCTTCCATTGTAACTTCAATTTAGCTGTTGTAAAAGGATTTTATGTATTTATCATGTAAGATTATGTAAATATATATTACTTGCCATCTAAACACATTTGACAATACAAAACCTTAATTCAACCACCCCAGGAAAACTTCGAATTCCTAGCTTTTTGAAGTGGTAGTTTTTCGTCACAGTCTGTGTAGAGCATAAATTCATCATGGTCTTAATTGTTTATGTTTTGTGTAAGAGTCAACAAAAGCAAGTGTAAAGTCTTGCACCAGGTGTATCAGTACAGGCTGGGGGATGACCTGCTGGAGAAGAGCTCTGTGGAGAAGGACCTGGGGGTCCTGGTTTACGATAGGTTGGCTATGAGTCAGCAGTGTGCCCTTGTGGCTAAGAGAGCCAATGGGATCCTGGGGTGCATCAGGAGGAATGTGGCCAGCAGGTTGAAGGAGGTGATCCTCCCCCTCTACTCTGCCCTGGTGTAGGTCCCACCTGGAGTATTGTGTCCAGTTCTGGGCTCCCTGGTATAAAAATACAGGGATCTCCTGGAGAGAGTCCAGAGAAGGGCTACGAAGATGATTAAGGGCCTGGAACATCTATCCTGTGAGGAAAGGCTGAGAGAGCTGGGGCTGTTCAGCCTGGAGAAAAGAAGACTGAGGGGGGACCTAATCAATGTTTATAAATATCTTAAGTATGGGGTGCAGGGGGAATCAGCCAGCCCCTTTTCAGTGGTCTGTGGAGACAGGACAAGGGGCAAAGGCTGCAAATTGGAGCACAGGAAGTTCCGCACCAACATGCGGAGGAACTTTTTCCCAGTGAGGGTGAGGGAGCTCTGGGACAGGCTGCCCAGGGAGGTGGTGGAGCCTCCTTCTCTGGAGATATTCAAGACTTGTCTGAATGCCTATCTGTGCAGTATGAGCTAGGGAGCCTGCTTTGGCAGGGGGGTTGGACCCGATGATCTCTCAAGGTCTCTTCCAAGCCCTATAATTCTGTGATTCTGCTGAGACTAGTTCAGGTTATGGTGAGTGAGAACAAGTGGGAGCAGAGATACCTTCTGTCTTTATCTCTGTCAGGAATATGCAAGTATCTTTCCATGCATTTTAATGGCAGTGAGGAATGACCCTTGACAGCCATGCCAAACAGGATGGCAAAAAGATCATGACCACTGAGCAATGACCATTAAAATTGGTTGTATTCTCAATTAGCTGTGAACTAATTATGTGTAGTAAAGGTTATGCCAGACATGCTTCCCCAGCACACTCCCTCGATCCACTTAGCATTCAAATACATTGCACAGGGGAGCAGTTTGTAGTGAAGTATCCCCTAAAGAGTTTCAGCTCACACCCTACCTAAAGTTAAGTTTGCCTGGTGTTCAGTCCTTTGATTCAGTGTCTCGTAGAAATCCCATTTAGTTTAAGAGTAACATATAATTTTTGGCTGAGAATAGATTGTAGAGTTATCATGTGGCTTCATCACCGAGTTAAGAGAGAGGAATGTAGGATGAACTTTATATAACTTTTCTTTGTGATAATATACTTTTAATTTCTGTTCAACGTAATGTGAAGGCTTTTCAGAGACCTCTCTCTTCAAACCTTGGTCAGCTTCCTAAAATCTGGTTAAGTACTGACAGCATCAGAAAACTTTCAGTCCAGATAAAACTATGCCATCTTCCTTCAAAAATACCCTCTTTTGCTTTGTGTTTTTCATTCTCTGGAGGAATTAATATTTCTTTTGTTTGCTCAGATGGGAAGTAGGAATTCTTGGCGTTGACATTAGGTAAAGCTGAGTATGAGTTTGTTCGAAGACAATGGCACGGCTCCAAGACAGGTCATTCAGCAGTTTCTCTGAAAGAATTATTGGAGGCATGTTGCCAGACAGCTAGATTTGCAAATAAACTAAATGCTTTGTGTAGATATACACAGCCTTGTCTTATAGAGGGGTGTGGTGAGGCCTGGCATGCATATCTTGTCCTTTTCCTCTGACCTTTACTGTCAGACTGACTCTGTCTTGACAAGTAGAGCCAATTCATGAATTTATTTTCATGAATTTGCATTACTGTTAGCTTACAATGTTCTGTTAAAATTGGCTTAAAATATTAAAGCCTTAAGCACTGAAAGGCTTGTGGACAGCAGGGCATAACAAAACTCTGCAAAGATTTTTCTTAAATTATCTTTAGCACTAAATTAGTCATTTTTTCACAAAACACAGCAATCATACAAGTCAATAAATAAGCATCTGAAGAGAATAGAGCAGTATGACAAGTAGCATTCACACTAGAAATAAACATCAGTATGGGACCCTTTTAAATGGTATTTTGCACTTATTCAGTCATCTTGAGCCTACCTATAAATATTAGTAGCTTTTGCTTTTCCATGTGTTGCATTGCAGCAGTGCGAACAAACGGAGCCTGAAGGGATATAAGCACTTACAGAAGAGTTGTGAGGAAGGATGAAAGTAGGGGGAGGTGATACCATTACAGAGGTATGCTATGAAAAGGTGAAGGCTTTTATGATAATGATTTAGCAAGAGTTGCTGACAACAGAAATACAGTATTTGATCAGCTGCAGAGATGGCTGTTCTGGTTTAGCTGAGATAGAGTTAGTTGCCTTTCTAGTAGCAGGTATAGTGCTGTGTTTGGGATTTAGAATGTGAATAATGCTAACACACTGATGTTTTAGTTGCTGCTAAGTCAAGGTCTTTTCAGCTTCTCACATCCTGCCATGTGCACAGGGAGCTAGGAGAGCACAGCCAGGACAGCTGACCCAGGCTGCACAAAGAGATATTCCCTGACATAAAACATCATGCTCCATATGTAAATGGGGAAGCAAGCCAGGAGGCCAGAGAGACTGGGCATTGTGGTGGTTCACTTTCCTTTTGCATGTGGTGAGCAATTACATCTGTGCATCACTTGGTTTATTATTATTGTTGTCGTTATTGCCATTTGTTTTGGGGGTGTTTTTTTAATCCTATTAAACTGTCTTTATCTCAACTGATGAGTGATTTTTCCATTCTCCTCCCCACCCCTTTGGGTGGGGGAGGGGTGACTGAGCAGCTGCATAGTGCTCAGTTACCAGCTGGGGCTAAACCAGGACAATGACAAATGTAAAGAAAACATAAAATATGATTTTTAGGAATGTTCAGTGATAAAAAGTAGGAACAGAAGAGGGTGTTGATGAATAGAGTTTGAGACTGTAATGAGTAAGAAAGACAATTAGTGAAGAGACAGTATAAGAGAAATGGCAGATACAGTTTAAGAAATAAGAAAATTCATAGAACCAGAATATTCTACATACTTTTTAAAATTAATTTTCCATGTAGATTATTGGTGCACATACCACAGGTTAAATACTTCAGCTTGTTGTTTGAGAAAAAAAAGGGGGGTTGGTGTTGCATTGTCATAACAAGGAGAGATGTCCACAAGTTGAACCTCACTGTTGAGGTACAATTTATCTACATCTGAATTTGAAAAAAAGCAATTATAAATCCCTACCTTAAAGGCAAATGTATGAAAAATACAATAGCTGTAATATGTATGTGATCAATAAACATATAGAATACTTACCTTTCATTTTAAAGGAAGGCAGTTTATGATTCAGAATGGATGTAAACTGTGCATTTAGATCCATGATGTGATCTCACAGGGAGATGATGCAGTTCCGTTTCCTGGTATTTGTCATCAGGACTGTACGGATTGTGGTCAGAACAGGAGTGGTGGAGAGCAGCTGAAGAACCCAGTGCTCCATTTATTCACAGAGCTAGTTTGCACACTGAAAAACAAGGACAGGCATTTCAATTACTGTATGTTCTTTCTATTTCATCACCCTTAATTGAATTTTGATTTAAGTAGAAGGGTAGGTTTTGCTGTAAATCATTTTTAAAAGGTGTTATATGATGTCCTGTCTGTTTATACTATGTGTGTTATAGTTTAGCAGAAAAAAGGAAGAGCAAAGAATCTGGTTGCAGACTGACTATCAAAATTCCTTCATGGCTTCCACATTCACATGACTTCTACATTGTGAAATGTGAGATTAATTACTCTTGGATTAGTATGCATCCTAGCACTTAAACTAGCCAATTAGCTTGTGTTTGTGAGCATTGATAATTATCAACAGATGTTTAGACGGATTATATTCTCTAAGATCATTCTGCACTCCCACAGTCCTCTTGCTTCTTAGTTCATTTACTTCAAGGGAAATTAATAGCCCAACATAGAAAACATAAGCTGGTTGTGTTTTGCTTTGGATTTTTGGGGACTGGACACAGTAGTGGTTGAATAATTCCCATAAAATTTGTAAATAGATTTCATATTTTATAAATTAGTTAGAATGTTAGTTATGCAAAATATTCAATGTAAAATATGCATGCAAGCATTTAATATGGCTTTATGGATTTTGTCATTCATTTTAAAATCTACCTCTTGCTTCCTTTTCCAATTACGTGATTCTTTGGTAAGATACACTAACTAGCTTTATGGTTTATGTCTTAATTGGTAAAAGCTGAACTCTTAGTCTATAAAATAGCAAGAAGTAACTGCCTTCACACATTATTATTTGGTTATTTACTTTATATTCAGAATGCCATTGTTAATTTATGGCAGAGGCATCATATTTGTTTTAGAATTCAGACTAATGGTAGAGACTTGCACAAAACTTCAATAATAAGTAATTCTCACTGAAATCCGGTGAGCTGTATTTTAATGGAAAAAAAATCTCATCTTCATTTCCCATCAAGACTAAAGGTGTCAAATCTCTTTGTGAAGTGTAAATATTTGTAATTTTGACTGAACAAAACTTACAGTATGGAATTAATGAAATTTACAGTACAGAAAAAAACAAATGAAGAGTTTCCTCCTCTTTGTCCTGAAGGCCTGCGAGGTGCTAACTGGAGTGATTAACAATAAATGGTCCAAAGAAATGCTGAATTCAAGTATGGCTTCTATGTCTTGGTTTCAGATATCTTTAGAAAAAGTCAGAGAATAGCTGTAGGTTTTGGTGTGCATCCTAGGGCAAGAATTTGGAATTTGAGAGCTCTCTCTAAGAAAAAAAAAGTTATTTTGAATTCTGAGACTGTGGATCTGAAATATCTGAAGCCGTAGAGTAGAGAGGTTCAACCTTTTCATGCAGGACAGAGAAAAGCTGAACTCTGCATCTAAGAAGGATGGTCATTAGGTTGCAAGGCCTCAGTTTGGGGAAGGAAGAGGATGCTTTGGGGACTTGAGTTTGGTGTAGAGCTGGAGACTGAATTAGAGCTTGGGACATGAGATCAGGAATCAACAGGATATGCTCGCAGGCATTCACACAAGTGCCATCCTCTCATAAACCTTGTAGCAGTATATGCTTTTTTTTTGTTGGAAATGCAGATCTCATAGCTCATTTCAACTAGCAAGTCTTGAAATTCAGCTATTATATTAGCATAACCAGAATATGATGCCTCATTGCTGAGGAGTTGGGTATGATACCTCCTTTGTTAAAGTGATATGAAAAATTATATCCTTGAAGAAAGTACAGAATTCTGGGAAGTTTTGGCCCAATTCTCCACATTGTGATTGAGTCTGCAGATGACAACAGATTGAAAGACCAGTTGGTAGATCCCAACAGGAGCAGGGCTGCTATTCAAGGACACCAAGACAGGCTGGAGAAATGGGCTGAAACAGTAAAGCAGGTGCTTCAGCAGATGAAGTCCCTTTCAGTAGGGCACATAAAAAGAAAACCAGACCAAGGTAGAATATGGAAAATGTGATGTAAAAGAGGACCCACCAAACTATGCTGGATTATTATTGGAATACCACACCAGCCTTTGTAGTTCAGAACATTCATATGTGATTTGGGAAAGCGATACGTATATATGTATATTATATATATATATATATATCTTATAAAGTTTATTAGTGATAGTAAGTTTTTCAGCTCACTGGCAAAAGTAAATATGAATTTGACAGCTAACAGTTCTCTTGATCAGCCACCTCAAGGAGGCAACAGGATGTAGTCTCATCAGGTCTGCAGAGGACAAGAAATTGGAGGGCAGGCTGGTAGACTCAACAGCAGGGCTGCCATTCGGAGAGACCTAGACAGGCTGGAGAAATGTCCTGAAAGGAACCTTGTAAAACTCAACAAGGACAAATGTTGAGTCCTGCACCTGGGAAGGAAGAGTCCAGTCAATGAGACAGGTTAGTCACTGGCAACCTGGTGAGAAGCTCCCTGGAAAGGACCTGGGTGTCCTGATGGAAAGCAAGCTGCTCATGAGTTGGCAGTGTGCCCTGGCAGCAAAGGTGGCCAACAGCATCCTGTGCTTTGTGAACAAGAGCAATGAGGTATGAAGAACAGTAGGTAAGGGAAGTTTTTATCCCCTGCTACTCAGCCTGCCACATTGAAAACAACTACAGTTTTTTACCAATATTGGAAAGACAGCAGTAAATTGGAGCAGGTTCAGAAGAGGGACATCTGGTTGATCAGGGACCTGGAGCACCGGACCTGTGAGGAGAGGCCAAGGGTACTGGTTTGTTCAGTCTGGAGAAGGGTAGACTTTGGGGAAGATCTCCAGGCAGCCTTACCATACCTATCAGGAGACCATGAAGAGGACAGACCAGCTGTGCACAGTGGTGTGTGTCAGGAGAGTGAGCAGTAATGGCTATGAGAGGTCCAGACTGCAAGTAAGAAAAACACTTTAGCAGTGAGGAAACTCATATGCCCACAGAGGCTATGCAATCTCTGTACTAAATATTCACGATGATGAGCTGTAAATTAGCTATTGCCACTTAAGAAAAGAGATCTGGTAATACTGTGATTAGCTCTCTGAAAACATTCAATGCACAGTCAGAAGGTAAGCCTGAAGTACTAGGATCATAACACAATGGAAAACATTATGTCATTGTCTAGATTTGTGATGATCCGACATGTCCAATCTTGCGTATAATTTCAGATCACATAATTTCAACAAAGGTTAAAGCAGAGTGAAGCATAACATGGAAAGGATGATTTGGAGTATAGATGCTTTTCCATACAAAGGATATTTACATGGTTTTTGTTTGGAAATGATACTACACAAGACAGATCTGAGAGTGCTATAAAATTATGAATGGCATAAAGATGTTTTAGGAAAAATTGTTTGCTGTCCCTCAGAGGCATTCTTGCATTAGCCGTAATAGGTAGTGTAAAACATTTGGCACTGAGGGCCAGATGTCCACATTTACATTTTAGGGAACAAGGGCAACTTCTAATCCCAAGAGTGAATGCCTGTTTGTGGTTGAAGCATCTTAATGGAGCACATCAGAGCTCTTACGAGCTCTTCTTCTTCTGGTCTAGTTTCACCTGAAAGGAAATCAGTGTATTTGCTCTAAGACTGTTCCACCAAGAGACACCAAGCAGGTTAAGTGGAGGCAATGTGAGATCTGGTTCAAAATTATGCACAGACAAGTGTAAGGAAAGAAAATCCTACCAGTGCTGTTTTAACATACTGTTCTGAGCACAGCTTCCAAAATGCTGGGGTCCTAAGCTGCTGGCTGCTGCGCAGGCACATATGGGAAGGTGTCAGCTTGTACTTGCCATTTTTCTTACAGTCTTTCAGGTAGCTCTATGTATCTGCTGCAGCTCATAATCAGAAAGAAGAGACTGAGTCAAAATGACCTTGGTACATCTGATTACCTAAGAACACTTGTTCTCGAGTAATTTCATTTCACATGAGCACTTTGAATGTAAATGGTTGTAATAGCTTGCATGTTATTCATTTGGGCACATTTTTAGAGTAAAATTTTCCATCTCTTGTCTTATATACTTTAGTCATACCAAAATGAGGTCAGCTAATTTATATAATAGGGAGGATTTTTTAAATTGTTTGCAGTCTTATTTTCAGCACTGCTAGTACATCAACAGGACGTTGCAAAAACTTTGGCAGGGACACGTGCAACAGATGTGCATATTGATGCTCTGGTGAAAATCCTTTTTGATTTGCACACTTTGGACAGCATAAAAGTGTGATTTGCCCACAACACTGTTTTTTGTTGTCTAGTAATAGGTTTCCACCAACAGACTGACAGACTGCTGGCACTGTGCATGCATATTCATGTGATATGAGCAACACAAGCATGAAGAAAAAAGTTAAGCCAAAGATATGTTTTAACAAATACATGCCTGCGTGGAAATTACTTAGGGACTGTATTCATCAAATAAGATAGGGTTTCTTAAAAAAGGCGTAACTACATTAGAAGTGATTTGAGGTTCCCTCAGCACTTCTGTTTCATAATTTAAAATCCTACCCCATGTTGCTGTGCAGTTTTTGAGGAATTCTACAGCTCTGAGTTTTTATCTACAGATGGCTAGAATCAGACTCAGAGACATGGCTTATTTCACTCTAGTTGGAGAGACAGACATCTGAAAATATTCTTCATGTCAGAGCTTACTAAAGACAGTATGGATCATAGAGTCTGCAGTAACCTTTGTGCATGAACATACAGGGTCTCTAAATGTGATCCTTGGTTTCAGCACTGCACACAAGTTTATTTGATAATACACTTCAGGGAAAATAAATATAGTTATCGTGCTTGCTAGCCTCTGTTAAGTCCTAGAATTCAGATCACATTATAGTTGTGCTATTGCCATTTTCAGCTGAAGCTTAGTCAATTTACAGGTGGTAAAAAGGAGACTAATTCAGCAGTGGAATTCAGTCTGTTCATATAACATATGAACATATGCCGATGATACAAAACTGGGAGGAGTGGCTGACACACAGGAACACTGCGCTGCCATCCAGCGAGACCTGGACAGACTGGAGAGCTGGGCAGGGAGAAATCTAATGAAATTCAACAAAAGCAAGTGTAAAGTCTTGCACCTGGGGAGGAATAACCGACTGTATCAGTACAGGCTGGGGGATGACCTGTTGGAGAAGAGCTCTATGGAGAAGGACCTAGGGGTCCTGGTTGATGACAGGTTGGCTATGAGCCAGCAGTGTGCCCTGGTGGCCAAGAGAGCCAATGGGATCCTGGGATGCATCAGGAAGAGTGTGTCCAGCAGGTCGAAGGAGGTGATCCTCCCCCTCTACTCTGCATTGGTCAGGCCCCACCTGGAATACTGTGTCCAGTTCTGGGCTCCCTGGTATAGAAAAGACAGGGACCTTCTGGAGAGAGTCCAGAGAAGGGCGACAAAGATGATTAGGGGTCTGGAACATCTCCCCTATGAGGAAAGGTTGAGTGAGCTGGGTCTGTTCAGCCTGGAAAAAAGAAGACTTAGGGGGGACCTAATTAGTGTTTACAAGTATCTTAGACATGGGTGGCAGGGGGAATTGGCCAGCCCCTTTTCAGTGGTCAGTGGGGACAGGACTAGGGGCAATGGCTGTAAGCTGGAGCACAGGAAGTTCCGCACCAACATGCGGAAGAACTTTTTCACAGTGAGGGTGACAGAGCAGTGGAATAGGCTGCCCAGGGAGGTGGTGGAGTCTCCTTCTCTGGAGATATTCAAGTCTCGTCTGGACGCCTATCTATGTAATATGAGATAGGGAGCCTGCTTTGGCAGGGGGGTTGGACCCGAAGATCTCTTGAGGTCCCTTCCAACCCCTAAGATTCTGTGATTCTGTGATTCTGTGATAACTGACTGTCAACTTCCCGTCTCTTTACTCACACTCAGGGAAGCCACAGGGATTATGCATGGTGTATAGTAAGCAGTTCCAGGTTGTATGCACAGTTTTAATAGAGCACAAATATTTTTTCTGTGGCTTTCTATAGGAAGAGTGATTAGGGAATACCTAGTTGCCTATACTGAAACTGCTGTTCTTGAATGTGGAAGGACATGATAAAATCTAATCTGTGATAAACTCAGTGCAGGTTTGCTTGAGGTGAGTTGCTCAGGCACACAAATCAAAGATAATGTATGTCCAGGTCATCTAGAAGGCAAAGGCTATGAAGTCAAAACAAATGTGTTTCCATAATTTCCTGAGTACCTGTCTTGATCCAAAAGCAGCCTCCAGTGTTTTGTGTTATGTGTACTTTGAGCATAGAAATAAATAAAAATAAACCATGAGAAAGCAGTCTTGACTAAGACACTCCAGAGAGGATAATACACACTCAAATTCACATGCGAATGGCAAAGTGAATGATACAACATGTCATCATCATTATATAATGATAAAAAGTAATGCCATTTGCAAATTAAATTTTGAATACAGAACTTAACATAAATTAAGTTTCTATTTCACAATAATGTTTAAAAGGTGTTAGAAAAGAAATTAAGAAAAGTACAGGTTTGAAATTGAGATAAGTTTTTAAAAGAGCATTTTTCATCTAAATTACATCTTGTCAGAAAGACGTTTAAAGACAACTAACATTATTCAGAATTTTGATACTGATTTACTAATGTTATTTTTCAGTAATCAAAGATACTATTTTAAATTAACATAATTTTAAATTAACATAATCGACAGCATAACATAAAAAAGAAGGAGGTGCTCATCATACTTTAAACACATACTCAGCATCTTTACCTAGATTTTTAGCTCATGCATTTCCATAAAACTTTGTGGTACTATAATCTAAAACACTTCAAAAGTAAATCCCTGGAAATTTTTACTTTTTTATTCCTATAGTCAGTGTAGCATATTTCACTGTGGGTCAAACCTTAGCCCACTGGGAGTTACTGAAAACCATCATCAAACATCATCACTCTCTTGACTAGTGTGAAGATTTCATGCATAATATCCAAAATAAGATAAATAATGTTAGAGAGATTCTGATGTATATATATCTAGAAACTTAGTATCCATACATGACAAACATAAAAAATTTAATTAAAAATAAAAATAAATGCAATAATATAGTGATATCTGAGTGATTCTCCAAAGGAAGAATTTCTGCATGTCAGTAGTCTAGTCAAATTTCTAAGTAAAGCAGTCATTAAAAAAATATAGGAGAACCAGTGTACTTATGTAATTTGAAGTTAAACGGTCTCTGATGAAGTATTTTGAAATGGATACAAGAGAAAAAATCCCTTTCTGTGGAAGGCATGGAAAGTTGTGCTAAAACTGTTAGGGCAAATATCTACAGTCAATATCTGCCACTTGAAAGGAAAAATATTGCAATTCCAGCAATATTTTGAATTAGGACACTTTTAAAAAAAATATGCATCTCAGTTACCTTGAATAAAGCCTGAGAATCTTAAAATTAGTGACATATGAAGACCAGTTTTACACAATTATTTATATTAGTCAAAACCAGAAGGAACTTCAAGGAAGTTTAATTAAGCAGGTCAAGAAGGCAGCATGGTCGTGAGGCACACTGATGTGCAGTGGTACATGCTGAAGGAGACACTTTATACCCACCTGGAGAGTCCAAAAGCCAATTGTGTCACTGAAGAGGGGAAGAGTCTGGGCAGCTCAGCAAAGACCTTGTTTCTGAAATCAATGAAGGCATCATAAATATGCATCATTTTCAGATGTTACCTGAAAACAGAACAAAAATCCAGACCAGTACAGCTGCGTTCCCTCCTTGTCCTCCATCAGGTTTGGATGGATCTGCTGCCTTTGCACCGCAGCTCCAGCCTCTTTCCTATGCTACAACCTGCTGTCTAACACAGCCGCACACACTCTTCTCTAACTTCGTGTTGGGATATATGCAAGAAATATGCTTCTCTACTATGCAGAGAAGTTGGGGGAGGGATAAAGAGGAAGGACTTTTTGGCAGGACCCCACATTCAGACCATTCTTGAAGTCACTGGATTTCTACTTCCACATGACAGGCTGTGTTTGTGTCTGCTTATATATATATATAAGGTATTATCAGCATACAAATGGTAGTTTAATACTGAATTTTAACCTGGTATGTGTCATACAGAGACATAATATTAAAGCAAGCTATTTATTTAGAAGAGTGTTCTGAAAAAAAAAAATCAAATATTAGAAATGGGAATTCAGATGTATTTGCACTGTTGAACCACGTTTGTATACATACGGATCTGTCTCAATTACTGACGAATTCAGATGAGTAAACATAGGGAATCCAGAGATTAATTACTCAATAGATTGATTACAGTATATGGAGTCTTTCATGTCAAACTCAGTGGAAGAGGGCACCAAAAGAGATATATTCATAGGAATGGATAGCATAAGCAGATCACATTACTTAGGAGAGTGTGCCAAACCCAAACAGAGAAAGGTATTTTTTTCCAGATGTGGAAGACAGAGTTACTTTTTTAGATCTTTCAAAATAAAGCCCACAGAGAGCTTCTTGTCCAACAAAGTGAGGAAACCTAGCCATGAGGTGTGAGATTTCCTGCTTCTATTTGTCCTATTCCCTATCTTCCTTTGGGTGAAGGAGGGTTAACTCTTTTTTTCTCTTTTTTTTTTTTTTTCTCAGTCTGGTTGCTTTTAAAAAGATTTGTATCTCCTAGTCTGTTTTTCAGCAGGTTTTCAAAGACGCTCAGATACTGTAACAAGAAGGCATTTCCCACATGCAGCTCACAGGATGGACTACATGGACTTCGAGGATGATAGCCGCGGATGGCGGTTTGATATGGACATGGTGATAATCTACATTTATTCAGTCAACTGGGTGATAGGATTTATTGTGTTCTGTTTTCTTTGTTATTTCTTTTTCCCTTTTTAGTCTGTAGTAATCACACTTAAGGAAAACAGCAGTCATGTGAACACAATAATGTGAATGGGAAAAACCCGAAGGCGGCACAATGTTTGTTCGATATGTTTTTATCATTCAGAATTGTAATAGACTGCTTCAAGCATGCTGTGAGGCTATCTGATACTTCTGCTGTGTGTGATGAAGTACAAAAGTTTGGTTCCCAATATAATGTGAAATCCAAATCATCCTTCATTCAGTGGGAGTTTGCCTTGATTTTGGTGGAAACAGGATTTACCCCTAATGTATAAAATAATTACTCTGTAGAAACATAGAATGCTGCTTGTTCTTGGGGGGACTTCTGTGAACTACAATAGAATATGATCCATAGAGTCATCTTGGTGCCTGACTCTGTTTGCTCCCTCATTGGTGCTTCAATTCCTCATACATAAAAGCAATAAAGATGCTTCCCATTCACAATCATACCTTTTGGGAACAGGAGACTGTAAGCACTGTGGTGCTGCACCATGCATCATATAGACATTCCTCAGTGCTTTTTCAATGGTATAATCCAAATCCTGGGAAATTTTGACAATGGATAGACCTGTCAGCATTCGGCTGTAGAGATGTGCTGCACTCAGTGCCGGAAATTGTGAGCCTGTTAACCAAAAAGAGAAATGATACTGCACAGTGTCCTCACAGTTCATCTTTTCAGCAAATGGCAATTGGAAGAAATCAACTAACCACCCCAAGATCTGCACATGAAAAGGACCATCTCTGTGCAGATTCCCTGAGTAGCACTGTACCTTGCTTTACCCATACAGGTGAGTGTGTTTGTATCCAGCACGGCAGCTAATGCAGGGCAAGCAGCAGGCCTGCTGACTATGATGGTGTGTAAATACTGGAGAAAGAAGTTCTGTTTCTCCACTGTAAGAAATTGGCGTCATTATTAAATTGCTGCAGCAATTTGAGGATACTCTCAAGTTTGGGCTCACTAGGCCTATGTGTCTCCAGGAAAATCATGCAAAAGGACGTGGTATCTATTTGCACCTTTCATGTGAACAGTTCTAAAGCACTTTATAGTTATTCTGTGTATAGATTGCTGAGTTACAGTACCACACTGCAGCCCGTTCAGCAGTCGTTCCTTACTTGCTGCTTTACACAGTATTTTCAAATGGAAGTGAAAGAGCATCTATTAAATTATAAAAAGGATATTAGAAACTATTGCAGGAGTCAGGAGAATGGTACCAGGTAGTTAAGGGGCTTACTTTTCAGGAAGCTGCAAGGCAGTTTTTATTTCTGAAGGCATGGCCCTGCAAAGTACACTGTGGTTTCATCTAGTGAAGTGTGTGAGTGTATGTATGTAGTCCCTCTGGTATCTGGATTTGTGTGGGAGACCTGTGTCTTTTTCAGTAGGTGGTGTACTCCCCTGTTCTAGCAGAGAACAAGGAGAAATGTGTTGTGGAAGGTGCCATCTGCCACATGTGACAGAATGAATTCAGAGGTTTTATTAATCATGTGCTTATGCTTCTGTACTGGAGCAGAGCCTGCATGGTCAGTCTTTTGCAGGCCATGAAGTGGTCAAGACTAGATACTTTCACTTAACCTGAAAAACATCAGTAAATCAGCTACTGATACTTAGTTTTCTTACTCGCTGCATAAAATAATCTCTTTGAGAATATGTGTGTAGAATTAAACATTAGAAGTCTAACTACATTGATTTTACTAAGTAACTTTTGCTATCTTTTTTTTTAATATATGCAAACTTAAGGGGATATAATAATTGAAATTCACTGTTGCCACATAGTTGTGGTCGTGCATTTTCTGTAATTACAGTATGTCTAGTGACTTTGTCTCTACCTAAAGGTGCTTGGCTGTATTACTGGTGGCATTAGGCATAATGTTTTAAAAGCTTTAAGGCTGTAGTAAAGCACTTGGTGAATTTTTATCTTTATATTTATACAAATAAGTCTTTTAAAAGCTAGAGTTTTTAGGTCATAGGCTTATGTTTTGCTACATGCAGAGGGGTACCTCTGTATGCTCAAATATTAGCAATAATTTTAAGCATTTTTCTTATCTATGCCAGGATGGTGATTCTTACCACAATTTCTGAGTCTCTCTAATCTTACAGATTTACTGGTCCCCATCTCAGCAAAGAGAGGGACTGATTTACCTGTTAAGCCAAAATTGCTCTGACCTTTCCATGACAGAAAAATACTAAAATAAATGATGCCATGAAAAGTTACTTTAAATTAGCTGACATGCTCTGAAATTCCAGTAATAATGTAATTTAATGTGTTTGAACAGGAGATCTGATAAAGCAATATCCTTAAGTAAATACTCCAAAGCATACTGAGACATGAGAAACACAATATAGGTACTAACAAATTATATAAGAAAGAGTTACTTGCATAATTTTTAATGGCATGTTACCATGGTTTTATTCTGGAAAAGGCAACAAAAGAGAGTAAAAAATCTGATGAAATATTGGCTCCTTTTGTACATTTACAGCAAGAATTGATGAATAACAGTGGTTTCCTCTCTTTAGTAGGAGTGACAATTTTCTGTAGCATTTCTAACTGTGCACCTCTGCCTTTCTTCAAGGCCTAAATAATAAAACTGTTTACTGGGCTGTATTGCTTTGCTTTAAATTGATTGCTGTTAATTACAGGGCACAATTGGTTTTAAAATATTACAAATGCACACAGTGAAGACTGTTGCAACTCTGAGAGACATCCTTCATAGGAAAACACCTAAAAGGCATAGGTATTTTTTTTCTTGTCCTTTATTGCTTTTTTGAGATACATACTTTTGTAAAAAGACAGTAACAATTTGAAGTCTTGAGTTTTGTTTTCCTTGAAGTCTGCCTGTAAAATGCTGTTGATATCTGTGGGAGCAAGTGCAGGTTCTTTGTAAGCAACTTTCTGGTTAAATTGATTCTGCTCTGCAAGCTTGTCTTTCTTATCTGAAGTAGCATTAAAATGTTTGCAACAAAATCTGAGTTGTTTGTAGTATTTTGTTGTCACTTCACTTGATTTTGTTTGATGGAATTAAATTTTAATATTTTTTTTCAATCAGTGTCTCCTTTGTTATCCTGTCTCTTCTGTTTTCTGCTTGGGGTGCAGCTAGGGTTTGCTCAATTTTTTACTACTGTGATTGACTCTTTTCCTGCTAGCAGCCTATTATTCATTTCAGTATGTTCCAGGAAACGGTCAGCTTCTTTCAGGAATCATCTTGGGGGAAGGAGTGGATCTTAACACATTCTGATAATGAAAAGTACTCAGTGCTGGTGCTGTTACTCCAGGCAGATTAACTATGGAAGGCAGCAAAAACCCAGGACAAGATTTAAGTTTGCATTTGTCAGGCAGAGGGACTTTGTGGACACTCAGCAGTGTACAGGTACCACTTACCTAGCAGGGAGTGTGTTTGTTGCTCTCCTACTTGTCAAAGGTCTGATCATTAAAAAAATTTAAAAACAATTTACAAAATAATTCCCAATCAGTAGTTTCACAGGGAGCAATTAAGCAGTGTGAAGCACAATGGATCCTCTCACAGCTGTGTACCTGCCCAGAGGAGCTGAGATCTAAATCAAGCCTTGACCAGTGTGCTACATACACACCATATTTCAACAGCAGCATTACAACAGGGTCTGATACTGAGATGGACAAGGATGATGAAGCAGCATTGTAGGTTTATTTTGTCATTTCTAGAGAATGTCATGCTGATAACATGAACCTCTGGTAGGAAGAGTAGATGTAGTTATCATGTGGCAAGTAACATTCTTGATGGCATGTAGTGCTACTTCTGCATCTTTTGTCCTTTGCAGTCCTGACCACTTTGTAACTGCGGGATGCACAGTTCCTTCCAATTCCAGATCTGTGCAAGGGGAGTCACAGGCAGGTAGAAATGGCAGGTAGGACATCAATAGCATTCTGCTGGTGGTCAGCCTTGCATCCAGACAGATGCTGAGAGAAGGGAGAAAAGATAATTTCACTGTGGACTGCTGTGGGCCAAATGTGGAGCAAGACAACCAGCTCTCCTTGAAGATGCCCTTTAGCAGAAGGTGCTAAGATAGTAATAGCAGACAATGAGGTGGATTTAAAACTGGCTGAACAGCCACACTCAGAGGATTTTGAGCAGTGGCACAATGACTACCTGGAGGCAAGTAGCTAGTGGTGAACCCCAGGGGTCAAAACGGGGGTCTTTTCAGCTCTGCAGAAAAGAACCTGGTAGCCCTGGTGGACACCAAGTTGAATATGGACCAGCAATGCACCTTTATATTAAGAAAGCTAATGGCATCCTGGGCTGCATTAGGTGGAGTATGACCAGCAGGAGGAGATGGAGGGAAGTGCTGCTTCTCTATACAGCACTGGCGAGGACACAGCAAGTCTGTATATAGCAGTGATGAGTGCTGTGTGAAGTTCTGGTCCCCTCTCTTCAACAGAGGTATCATGCTACTAAAGAGAGTCCAGTGAAGGCCCATTGAGATGATTAAGGGACTGGAGCATCTCCTGATTGAGTGATTCTGTGAAGTCATCACACAAGACTTGCCAGACTCTGTACTACGAGAAGTGCATCCTTCGGTAATGGGCAAATAAACCAGAAAGTTCTGAGTAAAACATCATGGTTTCCCTTAACAACACTAGGCTCAACATTTATGTCCATTTCTATTCCTTTCTGTACATATCTGTAGTTCTCTGACTCAAAAAATTCATTATAATTTTTTTTTTGTCTTACTCACTGGTATCTTGATTCAATACAACCAATCTCTCTTTGGGTAGAAATTCAAACTTTAAGGAATTATCTTTCCTCCTACTTACTGACATCTGTGCTTGTTGCAGTCCTGTGATGGTAGAATTGAGCAGAGTACCAAGGAAAGAATCACAAGAAATCTAGCTGTATTACTCCAATACAACTAATCTCTACACTCAGATATTCAGAATTTATTATTTAAATTTTTATTTAGATGTTAAGCTCTTTACCCGTAAAGGATTGAATTCAAAGTTCCCAAAGCATCTCCTAATTTGGGGTGCCAGAGTTTGGCATTCCCAATATGAGGCCTTCCTTTTAAAAGGACCCGCTGAGGAACTGAAGAACACCTTTCTCCAAAACAGATTCTTTAGGATTTCTTATGTTGGGACCCAAAGCCTGATAAACCTTAAATACACATAATTATGATAGACTTTGGCAGTGATCCAGATCCCAGCAGAATCAATGGGAGCCATCATGGTAAAGATCTAGTTTTTCATATATAAGTGCAACTGGATTTTTGTCCTATAAACTTTTTCCATTACTGTAAAAGATATTCTGATTGAATTTCTGAAAAGAGGTTTCAGAATTTATTGTGGCACGTGCAAGTTCAAATTTTGCATTTACTTACATTTGATTACCCTATGACTTAAAGTACATCAAGCCTCCAGTGACTGAGACAAATGGATTTCTTTGTTGCTGTAATGTGATTGTGAGACATACTGTCAAAATTAACTTAATAAAATAATTTAGTTAAAAATTAGTTAAATAATAATATATGTCATTTTCTATCAAACACTGTCTTTGGTTGAAATATTTTTATAAGGCACTAAAATGTAGTCCTATTTGAAATTGGTATGCTGTGGAAGTTTAACCATAAAATGTAATCTTTGATATAAGACATTTCACTCTTCATTTGACTATATTTCTACAGTGATTTCTTATGTTAAAAAAAAAAAAAGACCAGACTGAAGGTATTTCTAATTCCATATTGTGATTTCACTAAAATTATTTTATTAGACACAGATCCCACAGGAAAAACTTAATCTCTGATACTCACTGGAGAAAATGTGCCAAATAAGGTGACAAATTTGATCTGAAGAGTGCTTCTGGGCAAGTCAGCAGATTGGCGCTGTAGAACAAAAAGCTCAGGGCTCACACCTTGAGGAAAGGCTCTCAGCAGGACAGATATACATAGGAGATCATGTGGCTTTCCTTGCCCTTTGAATGCTGCACAGGGCACTCTCTGCATACTGGGATGGGGTCTCCAGGGGCACCTCAGGGTAACTTTGAACTCCTTTGAACGCGCACATGTCCCATGCAAGTCCTTGGAGTTATCCAGGACATCTCATGGCACACATTTGTTTTCCTTTTCTTCTTCATTAAATATTGCCAGTTTTCTTAAGGTCTTTTGCTTGACCTTCGATTGCTGAACTCTGCCCAAAAGAACAAGATGATATGCTAATAGTTTTCATTACTTTTTTGCCCTTTGGGGCTGCTCTTCCATTTCAGTTGATGTGCTGAGGCATGACATACACCCTTTAAACGCTGAACTGATCCCCAAGTAATAGTCTGTGACCTAATTTACTTTACAGCCTATAATGAAAATTGTGGCACGCATAAACAGAAGGAAAATGCATATCCTACCAAGAAGTGCACGAAACCCTTGGTAGCACTAGGTAGAAACAAAACCCCAAGATCTTTTCAAAGTGACTTCTGGTTCCCTGTGTTGAAGTTTTCTGTAAGGGATTTTTGCAAGAAACCGACCATGAAGGTGTAAAGTAGGAGATAACCAAAGGACAGCAAAGCAGCTTCTGCCAGGGAGGTACTGGATAGCTGTACTGGGCAGCAGTGGCAAGCACTGGATGCCTTTCAGCCCACTAGACAAAGGAAGGTCTGCATTAACGGCTATTTTACTGACCACTGCCTAGAAAAACAGTTTACTGTTCCCTCAGTTTTGTTCAGATCTAGTAGGAAATGAGAACGGGAACAGAAGAGTGGCTTGTGAATGTATTTGCTCATCATATCTGTGAAGAACAGAAGCCTCCTGAGGTCCCGTCTCAGCCTGCCCGAGTTCCATATGGGCTCTCGGGTGCATTTGCACATTAATCCTTGGGTGGTAAAGTATGCTCCTTCATTGCTCGTGATACATGAAAAGTGTTGCTACTGAAAAAAGCCCTGCAGGATTATTTTAGATTTTAAAAAGCACTACCTTTAATACTGTATCAGCCTGTGTGTACTTACCTAAGTAGTTTCTGAGTTTGAAAAATCCACTCAGCCCCAGTACTACAGCGTCTCTTAACCAGGTACTCCCCTGGCACCCGGCAGCAGTGCTGCCTGCCCTCAGCCATGTTTCTCAGTGTCCGTTCCACTTCACAAGATTTGGAAAGACTTCTTCAGCTTCATGCCCTCAACATCTCAGTACTGATTTACAAGTGAAACAAAACTGTCTGGTAATTTCTAGGCTGATGTTATATCCAAGTGATACATATCACTATGACGCTCAATTATAAATTTGCAGTTTGTTTTTAGGGTGAGAAAACTGCGATAAGTCTATTCTGACTTTTCACTGTATGTCATTTTAACTTAATAATCTATTTCATTTTCCATCAGTTACAACATTCAGCTGAAATATTTTTTACTTTTCCAGTAAGGCATTAAAATGTAATCAGGCAATCACTTAAAATATACTGTACATGTAATCTTTTTTCTTCAAACAAGATGAAGCAGAAGTAAATGCTACCAATAAAAAGGTCACGGTAGTCATTTCATATTGATACAAGTGTTAAAAATTAATTATTTAAAACCCTTTTTACTCTGTCATAAAAAATGAGGATGAAAATGCTAATCATGCAATGTACTGTACTGTTTCTGAGCTGGGGAATGAAACTCGGAGCAGAAGGGAAATCTCACATTGCCTCACTGTATTATCTGTATAAAATAAAAGATGTTAGGTATTGAAATAAAAACCCAGATAACCACCCTGTTACATGAAAAGCAGATGATAATCCTTCAAAGAATCCTATGTAAACCAAATCTCCCTTTAAATAACCCCTGGTGTGGGGGTATTAACTCTTCATGTAGGTAGGTTGCTACCTAAGGAATACTGTTTAGACTTACAATCAAAGTGTGAAAACAACTGAAATTCTCAAAAGCCTGTCCTAAATTCATGTAGATTATAAATCCTCAGGAATGTACATGATTCCCGAATTGATTACCAGCCACATCATGACATCTGATGGTGCCTGAAAGACAACATGTTCCAATTAGAAACATATGAGGTAAGAATGTGTTTGCCTTGCAGATGGCTCTAGCTAGCTAATGTATGCATTTCAGCTGTCAGAAGTTAAACTAGTTCTAAAATAATTTGAATTAGACTTCAGGGGAGGAAGAATATGCCAATTTTCTTTTATACCTTATCAAGCAGAGAATGTTTGCAAGAACTTAATGTTACAGGCAATTTATAGTCCTGTCTGGTTCCATCTTAGGGAACTGGACCCCACTTTTTTAAGACTTGTGAATTAAATGAGTGTAGAATTAGCTGTATGGTCACAGATTTTTACAATGCCTGTGGTGCAATTTTGCATGAACAGCAATTGTATGACCTACAAAATTGCCTGTTAGTTTTGTATTATACTCACCTAGGAGCCAAGTTCCCCAAACTAATTTTTATTTGATGTCTAGACCGGGACTTAAATTCTAAACTACAAAAAGTGACATAATGGCATTAAATTACCAAGCTGTACTGGTATTTTTTTTAATTCTTCTTAAGATGTTAATATAGTGTAACGGTAACGATAGCATACATAGAGATACTCCTCTCTTTCCTTACCTATTATTCCTAAAGTGCCTTATTTTCAGAGCGATTTAAAGGTAAATTTCTCATTAGCTTTTAATCTCTAGAAACAAGTTCTTTGGAACTATTTTCTATGCAGAGTTTGGTAACGTTACTGCTCAGTGTGAAGCGCACATAGAGCTGCTCAGGTGAAAGAGAGTTTTACAAGCACACGATACCTAAATGCAGGTGTCACAGGCTTAATGCAACAAGTTAACACACATTTTGGCAATAGGAGCTGAATTATTATAACTTAAAGAACAGTGAAATTATACATGTAGATACTATCAACTAATTTTTTTTTAAAAAGCTGGTTTATCGGGTACTGCTTCACGAGAAGTTTAACATTACAATTTGTTTGCAATTTCTCTGTGGCCCACTGGTAAGAAGGAGATTTCTGGAAGATTCCCACAACTTTCTATGTACTGCTTAGCGAAGTACACTCAGCGGGAAAAGAAGGAAATGTCTAAACCTTTAAATAGTGCAGATAGCAAGTTGCTTCAGGCAACGTAATATAAATCACAATGTGATTCATTAAACATTTCTCTGGAGTTTTTTACTCACAAAGGAAAGTTTCTGTCATGTTTAAGCTTTTTAATAAATACAAGTAAAGCAATCCATTAGCTGTCGCACAAACCTAAGAGTCAAGAACCCTTGCCATTGTCAGCATCATCAGTGATCAGCAATGTGATCATAACAGTCATACAGCTTTTTTTGTACAAAAAGGATGCTTGTAAAGACTCTTGACCTGTCTCATTGAAAAACACTGTAAGCATAATTCAGCACTGTATTAGAAAAAAATCAAAACGATGATATATGGTGAATATGAAAAAAAAATCTTTTTAAATGTGTTGAGATTACTCACTTTTTGGACATTAATAATGGGTAGATATCAAAAGTAGAGTAAAAAAATATTTCAAGCGTAATGAATGGCACTATATTTAAAAAAACCAAAACCTTCCAAATGCAACAACCGTGATTCATTTATGTTTCTTCCTGAAAGGTAAAGCAGTGAGAACAACCACTGCACAGTAACCAAGTCACAGTGCACCTAAAGTGAGAGTTGCAACAGAAAATGTCAAGTCCTAAAAAAGTAAGTCTTCATAGCGTGTAAGGATGAAGTCCATTTTCAATTATGAGAGTTGTCCACCAGCCCCTTGTTTTTAACCTACTGCTATGGACAAATCCAGTCACTCACTAATCCTTTTCTAGTACCCCTGCAAAAGGCATTCTGCACCTGAAATTGCCGTGCTCTTCTCTGCTTTCAGCACAGGAACCCTCACGTGGACTAGAGCCAGCATGGCTGGCTGCACGCAGTACTGCTTGGCATGAGGAAATCATGCAGATGGCACAGAGTATGGTCAGATGACATTGCAAACTGCCCAGGCACTGCCAGAACAAGCGCTAGGCAACTCTTTAAAAAGTAGAAATTCAGTGACTGTGGTTCCCAAATTATTTCTCCGTTATTCCCACAGAAGAACTGTAACAAAAGATGAATTGGGCCTATACTCTCTGAATGTCCTGAGCACCTGACTGGCCTGTTTCCCCCAGTCACCGTCTGACTCCTGTTCTCCTGCATCTAATCTTCTCTCTTCTAAAGAGAGGGAATTCTATCTAAATCCTATTTTGAATTTCAGTCTCTTTGGTAAATGCGTAACTTGAAAATCTGGGTTTGTTGATAACTTGAGTCCTTTTTAATCATTATCCTTCATGAATACAACTTCTAGAAAACAACTGGGTTTGGACTTCTGGGGGAAAAAAACCACCACAAAAAACAAACAAACAAACAAACAAAAAAAGAACCAAAAAACCCAAACACAAAACAAACCAACAAAACATTTCAATGTTACAAAAGTAGCAACAGCTTGATAAGGCTGCTTTCAAAATATTCCATGAGGTCATGTAAAAATGAAATAAAAGCAGCTAACGCAACTGTCTATTTAAAAGTTCTTCATATTTAATTAATGTAATAGTATATGTGAACATGCTTATGTTTTGGGTCTGCATGACAAGGTTTTGGTAGCATGGGAGGAGGAGCTGCAGAGTGGCTTCTGTTTGAAGCTGCCTCCATGTCAGCCAGAGCCAATGCCAGCTGTCTCAAGGACAGACCCATTGCTGACCAAGGCTGAGCCAGTCAGCACCGAGCATAGTGCCTCTGGGATAACATATATATATATAAGAAAGAAAAAAAAATGCAGCCAGCAGCTTTTTGCTGCAAAAGGAAGGAGTGAGATGTGGGAAACTTTGCAGACACAGACCAGAGAAAGATGGAGAGGAGATGCTCCAGGCACATTCCCCTGCAGCCCTTGGAGGACCTCACACTGGAGCAGGTGGAGACACACAAAGGATGTTGTGACCTGGTGAGTAGCCTTAAATTAAATGCCTTTTATTCCATGTAGAGTCTGTTTTGCCTATGATGGTAATTGCAGAATGATCTCTCCCTGTCCTTGCCTTGACCTGTGACAGTCTCATAGATTTTCTTCCCTGTCCAGCTGAGGGCTGGAGTGACAGAGTGGCTTTGGTGGGCACCTAGCTTCCAGCCATGGACAAACCTTACTGCCTTACAGCCTTACTGGTTTTTTTATTTTACTACATTTAGAATGAAGGAACCATATCAGTACTAAGCATATGAAAACCACTGTAAATACCTGATTAAAAGTCTGGAGATACTTTTCTGAAGTCATAAGGAAAAATTCTAGGCTGATGTATGGATTGAGAGCAGCCCTGAGGAGAAAGACTTGTGAGTAGCAGTGGATGAGAAGCTCAGCATAAACTGGTAATGTCCGCTTGCAGCCCAGAAAGCCAACCATCTCCTGGGCTGCATCAAAAGCAGCATGAGCAGCATGTAGAGAGAGGTGATCCTGCCCCTCTACTCTGCTCTCATGGAATCCCACCTGGAGTACTGTCCAGCACTGGAGCCCCCCACTATATGAAGAACATGGAAATATTGGAGCAAGTCCAGAGGAGGGCCATGAAGATAATGAGCGGGCTGGAGCATCTCTCTTATGCAGACAGGCTGAAAGAGTTGAGCTTGTTCAGCCTGCAGAAGAGAAGGCTCCAGGGAGACCTGACAGCACCCTTCCCGTACCTGAAGGGACCTACAGGGAAGCTGGAGTGGGACTGTTTATAAGGGCATGGAGTGGTAGAAGAAGGAGTAATGGCTTTAAGCTGAAGAAGGGTAGATTTAGATGAGATACAAGGAAGAAACTGTTCACTCTGAGAGTGGTGAGGCCCTGGAACAGGCTGCCCAGAGAAGCTGTGGCTGCCCCCTCCCTACAGTGTTCAAGGCCAGACTGGATGGGGCTTTGGGGAACCTGGTCTAGTGTGTGGTGTCCCTGCTCATGGATGGTGGGTTGGAACTAGATAGGCTTTGAAGTCTCTTCCAACCCAAACCAGTCTGTGATTCTGTGATCTACGATCTATTGAAAGACATGTTTTCCTTTTCTGTATCAATTTGTACCAGTCCTATGAGCATCCTCCTGCAATTATTATTGTAACCTTTGTAAGCATTATTATGATTGTACTAATATTTATATTAGAAACTAGCAGATTTCTGATTTATTTTTAAATGGGTAACTATATTTCTTATTTCATATTTTAAACAAATAAATACATGTCATCAGCTTCAAATAGTGGACTTCAAAATTAATTTAAATTTTCAGAATTCAGTTACTAAATATCTGAACATTGGTTTCTCAATTTTAAAAACCTTTTTAAAAAACCAGGAAAATGCATTTCTCTTTTCAGATAATAGATGAATGCTAAAATGTTCACTATTTCAAATAAGTGTTTATGACAGTGACATTTTTCAACTGCGATGGAAAAAAAAACCAGAACATTTAATGTTGGGCTAGATGATACGGTTGGACTAGATGATCTTGGAGGTCTTTTCCAACCTTAATGATTCTGTGATTAACATAATTATGTGAGGCATTTAGTAAGAGATTGGTATTTGACATTACCAGTTTATAGTGATTCAATGATTCAATGATTCAATAAAAAATATCTGCTGAACAGTCATCAAGACTATTATTGCTTTTTGATTCTGACTTCTCAAGGCTTCAGTAGGAGATGGAAGTTTTAGGTACTGTATTAGCCTTGGTGCTGTTTATTGCATTCAGTCAGAGTTAGACTTGCTGAAGTCCTTGCTGAGAGCCATGGGGAACACGTGCAAAATGTCCTCTCTCGCCATTCAGAGTTTTCATGAGTGTTCATTTTCTGGGAAATCTGACAAATCCTTCCATCTATAGCAAGCACTTCAAATACTGATGTGTTTCTTTCAGCTGTGATGTCTTCAAAGGTTCGTAACAAATTGAAAAAATGTGATAATAAAGTAATAGAGATGCATATTGTAAAAAACAGAATAAAAATTATATCAACTACTAATCATTTAAAAACCTTGAATGTTGCTCTGATTGTATGGTAACTCTTGCGTATTTAATAAACTCCTTAAAATCCAGGGGTTTTTATTATAACCTATAGTTTTGATAAATAATCCAAACTTTTGTGAATGACAAAGACCATGACTGTGGCATCACTGTTTGTTCAGGTTTTTGTAGGATGAAACTTTCATTACCAGATCCCTACTTAGCTTCAACCTAACTACTGCTGGTGTTTGCTGGAGATTTCTTACATGCCAGTTACACACAGAGCTGTTGTAAGATTTTGGGCTCAAATCTGCAGCTTGAAAGAAGATCTGAAGAACCTGCATGTCCTAGCTGTTCCTTCAGAAATACCATGAACACACCATGCAGAGAGTGCACTAGAAGTCCACATTAGTGCCAAGTCTAACGCATAGGGTGGACATGAACTTCTAGTGCCCAGGAGCTTCTCAAAGATTAAAAACACCTGCTGATCCACAGACTAAGAGAAGTACATGTATTGTGTAAAGTAAATATGATGATTGATCATTTTAATAGAAGAAAGTCATCAGTGATTTTGAATGGCATGACAATGAGAGGAAAGAGAGAGAACTGTGAATTATAATTTATTTTTAATTTTTGGTGTGAGGAAAAAGTTAAAATATGATGTAGAATAGGATGATAATGAGGGAGCCAGTATTGGATTCAGGAGGGGAAAATAACTTGGCTTGACCTGTATGCACATGTCAAGGAGCCCATTAATGAGCCCCAGCGCATTGTTCTCTGGAGCCATTTCAAGTAGTGTGGGGACTCTATTAATCTTTGGACAAGGTGTGAATAGGGTAACTCTTCCATGCACCCAGTACACCTGCAGCAGCAGGATGAATAGGGAAAGGGAAGGCACTACTTAGGCCACTTCTATTATCTGTCAAAAGAGACTTGGTACTAGGAGTAGGTCCAACAGAAAAAAAAGTTACATTTTTTCATTGGTTGTTCAAAGAGAGATAAAATGAGAATAAAGCAATTCACACAGATGTATGGAAATAAAGAGGCATATCCGATAAACCTAAGAGAGAATAGTGAGAGAAAAGATTTAGAAGGAAAATGAGGACCTACTGTTTCTCTCTGAACTTTGAGACGACTACTTCCATCATTGTATTATCTTCAGCTCTGAGTTGTAAAATGCTGATAATGTTTCTAGGTTTTGTTCTGTGGCTTTGACCTGGTTTCCTTCATACTTCCCCAAAACAAAGCCATCTATGCCCAATAGAATTTTTGGAGGCTTTACAGACATGAGGTTATAAATTACTTAGGCAAAATTACAAATAGAAGGATTTAGCTAATGTGAATGGTTTGAGACAGGCTTTTTTGTGGTTTTCAGCACCATTCACAGGAGCACATGACCTCTTGTCTGGCTCATGTAATTTAGATCTATGAAATGGTTTCAACTGTCTTCACTTTTCACACCATTCTTAGCACTGACAGTGTGTAACAGGAGCTTAGCCTAGAACGTCAGGCAGACTTCCCTATCCCACCCTGGAAGAGATTTAAATGTATTTGGTATTGCATCTAAATCTAAGGCTTCTCTGTCCCTCCATACAGCTGGTTTAAAAACCATACACCGTATTCTGCATGTCTTGTCTGTGAAGAAACATGTATCATAAATCACTGCAATTTTGCAAGATGAGATGTATGATACAAAAAAATACAAATTATTCAAAGTCTTTTGGGCATAGTAAAAGTTGAAGATGCAAGGAAGTATTAGAACATGCCATAAACTGTTCATTTAAGTGCAAAAATTAAGATAACAATAATTCCTCACTTCTTGAGTATTTTGTATGCCTTTGACTAAAGGCAGTCTGCTTTCTGGATTGCTAAAAGGATTTTCATACTGCATGAAACTGCCTGTAAGAAAAATCCATTTTTTAGCTTTTGCTTCTGCATTTCAAACCTGGGACAGGGGCATAGCTTATTAGTATAAAAATAAGAATATATTTCAGCCTGTAGGGTTCATGAATAGATGGCAAAAGCATCTTACAGGGAAGATCTGTAAATTAGTATTGCAGTCATCTAATTAATTTCTTAGATCAGCATCCATCCCTTCTCCGAAGCATTGTTCTGAAAGAAACAGCTTTATTCGAACATCGCTGAGAAGACCATAAAAAAGCCCTGAAGGGACATACTCTGGCTGTAAAAAATAAACTTAGGTGGGATTTTCTGGACCTGCACAAGAAAATCAGAATTTAAAATCCACATAGACCACTTCAATCTCAGGGATATCAAAGCTGAAGGACATCTTACAATAGCCCTGCTTTTAAAGCTTTTCTCTTTTTTTTTGGCATTGGAGTTATTTTAAATTATTTCCAACTTTTGTAACCATGGAAAACCCAGTACAACAAAACTTCTGGCACTGGTGCCCGGAGGAGACAGATAGATACGATCTTTGGTCTCTCCAGACATTTATGGATGTTTATGAGATGTTTATGAGAGGCTATGAAAGAAAAGGAGATAGATGGTGACAGTGCCAGGATGTATCAGTAGACCTACATCCTGCAAAAAATCATGTTGTCACGGAGTCTTTGTGAGGGTAAAGAGGAGACTTTAGCAGAAAGGCTGTTGTCCCTTGAGAGCCTTATATGCTAAACCCACAGCCTCTGTATGTTCAATCCACCTCCCTATAAGGGGACTAGAAATTCAAAACAGGGTTTGACCCCCTTTAAAAGCCTTTTCTGACTCCTCCATTTTCATGTCCCTTCAGAAAACCATCTCTATATGCCTGCAGGGGTGGTGTCCCCAAAACAATCAGCTGTGAATAATCTGTGAAGCAGCTCGTATCTGAGGAAGTATTACCATATTCATAACTAGCAGCTCTGTGGACTTACATGGTCGGGTTCTCAGAAGCTGTCATAGATCTTTCCTGCTTTTTCTCAATTGCACTCTGGTCAAGTTCCCATAGACTAATGTCCTGATATTTTGCATTTTGTGTATTAGATAGTTTTATCTGCATTATCCAAATTCCCACTAGTCTGGGTGATTAAAATATGACCACAAAAACAAATCTCTGAGAAATAAACAGGCACCTTCTTACACATGACAGTTCTATAAATGCGCACATTTAAATTTCTATTTCAGAATTACTTTGAATTGTAAGGTTGCAAAGGCATCAGTAATAAATCTATTCAATTTCTGGGTTAGGATGAATTTTTTATTCATTGGAAAAGTGAGTTGAAATTGCTCAGAGCTACATTCTTAAATAACTTCCAGATTGAACATGTACATTTTGCATGCAAATAAGACTCAGAGATTGTGGCTACGAATAGCTATACTTAATTTGAATATGCAAAAATAGTGTTTGCATGTGTGAACTTTACTAGAAGAGGAGTAAGAGAATTCAAAAAACAGGCTTGATATCTGTGTTTTCTAATCTGCAGGGTGGCAGGAATATTTACCAAACTAAAGACACAGAAATATCAGAAAATTAACAAATCTGAAAGTGATGGAGTGTCACAGTTTTGCGTAGCTGGGTGCTGGGAGAGAGAGAGGGGTGCAGAAAATGGCTGCTATGAGGAGCTGCTGGAATTCCCTGTGGGCCCAAGTGTAAACACCGGCGAGTTCAAGGCCAAAGTAGTGGCTGACCAGGGCCAAGCCCATTGGAGATGGTCACAACGCCTCTGGGAATTACATTTAGGAGAAAAAATCCCAGAGACAGCTACATTTTGCCACTAGAGAAAAAAGTGAGGAGATGTAACGAGCTGTGCAGACACCAAGGCTGAGGAGGGCAGGGGAGGAGGCACCCCAGGTGCTGGAGAGAAAGATGCCCCTGCAGGCCATGGAGAAATCCATATAAAGGTCCAAGACCCCACCTGTAGTCCATGGAGGGGGGGTCCACAATGGATAGAGCAGATGGACACATAGAGAGGATGCTGTGACCCTACATTGGAGCAAGCCCCTGTCAGCACTTGCAGCCCATGAAAGAGAAGCAGAGACACAGAGATGAGTGAGAGATTTACGCCGGAACAGGTTTGCTGGGGGAAGGCTGGTGACCCTGTGGAGGACTAGGACTGAGACATTGTGATTTACTACTGCCTGCTATAGCAGTGATCCTTGGCAGGGCAGCTGGTGAAGAGATAAAGCCCTGTGGGAAAGGACTCACGCTGGAAAAGTTCATGGACGATCATCTCCCGTGGGTGAGACCCCACAATACAGCAGGGAAAGGGTGTGAGGAATGAATGCCTCCTGCCTCGACCAAGACAGAAACCTACTTGCAAGGAACTGACTGAAGCCCCCATTTTCCCAGTCCCTGCCCTACCCGCCGTGCCATGATGGGGGGGAAGAAGGGAGTGAAATCATGACTAGAGTGAAGTCTGCTAAGAAGGGAGCGGGACAGGGAGAGGAGGGGAGCTAGATGTGTCTTAAGATCAGGAAAAGGAAAACAGCTCATGAACAAGTGACCTAGAACCCCATTTTCCCAGTCCCTGTCCCCCTGTGCCATGATCCGGGGCAAGAAGGGAGTAAGATCATGACTAAAGGGAAGTCTGCTGAGAATGGAGGGGTGGGGGAAGGTGCTACTGAGAACCCCACTGGACCAGTCCCTGCCCTCCCCATGCTACAATGACAGGGAAGAAGGGAGCCAAAACCCTGACTAAAGTCTGTAAGGAGGGTGTGGTGGAGGGAAGGTGTTTTAAGATCTGGTCATGTTGTTTTAAGATTTGGTCACACTCCCGACTCTGGTTTCACCATGTGTGCAGTGTAGTGACAGTTTTCTTTCCTTCACTCTGTGTTGAGTCTGTTTTTCCCATGTCGCTGATGACAGGATGATCTCTCCCTGTCCTTATCTTGACTCCTAAGCCTCTCAATATGTATTTTTCCTTCTGTCCAAATACCAAGGGGAGTGATAGACCAACTTTGGTGGGCATCTGGCCTCCAGCCAGGGCTAAACCACCACATGGAGGATAAAGGGGAAAAGAATCAAATCATAATTCAGTATACTCTCATAATTTAGCAATCAATCAAATTGCACTTTATGGAAATGAAGCTTCATAAGGATGAATAATTCTTAGAAATAATAAATATACCACTACATACATTAACTAAGTATTTCTTAACTGCAAGCTGTTAGACCTCGCTTTCCTTCAGATACTGTCCTTGGTTTTTTTTAATGAGTCTCCTACAGTTCTGTACCCTGATTCTGTGTCTGGATGAAGTCCAAATTCTATTCCTGCTACCTGAGGAAATCTGGAAGTTAAGAAGACAAATACTGGGTAGGAAAAAGGAATAAATCAAATTAATGAACCATTCAGAACAATGCAGTAAGAGCCAGACTCAGAGCAAACAAGACGTTTCTCTTAAAATAGCATGATTAATAAGATCATACTTGTACCAAATATCCTACAGTTATAAAGGTGTTTGAAGCAGCAGCTGTTACTTTTCTTGCCAACAGCCCAGAACTGATCATCTATGTTAAGACACTACCAAATGAAATGTAACTTCATTTTTTTTATCCAACTTTTTACATTTGCATAATATAGTAGTAAAATTAGACGTATTTCTTGTAGAGAAGTAATCATCATACTTTGTACAAGTATGGCACAAGGTTTGTGATACCATTATCATCACTAAGTGGAACTGAGACATTTCAAGTGTCTTAAGACACTAATATTTTCATACACAGGTAGAACTCTACAGTGATACATTGTACTCTATCTGTAAAACTTGTTTAAAAAAATGCTTCCAACAGTTGCCTCCCTGGAATTGAGACTACAAGCTGTAGATCTACAACAGGAAGGATCGCAAAAAACATTATTCATATAAAATCCTCAGTTTAAACAAAGGGTATATGTGAAGAAGAGAAATATATTCTCAATTGCTTATCTGATTGTGGGGTGGCAATAACTGGAAAAGTATGTTGCTTTCAAGACTGCAACCAGGATTTCACTCAAGATGTTTTGTCCCATTACAGTACTACTGTACTTAACTAAGCATCATTCTTCACTCTTATCATATTTGCTCCACAAACACAATATACTTGATCCCTGCCTCAGATACCTTACACTTTAAAAAACAAAAAACCTCCCAAAAACCTCCAACCCAAAACCATAGCCAAACAACAGAGAAGTCAAAAACAGGAAAGTCAAAAGAGAAAAGTATTACTTCTGAGTAACAGGTATCACCACTACAAACTAATCTATATATACCAATTTTTAAATTATTTCTGAGACTCTATGTGTGACTGTGTATAATAAACAGTTATTTATGTGATTAATTCACATGTTGAAATGGTGATATTTTCTGTATGTGTACTTATATATGGAGTACCAAGATTTATTTTTCAATTTCTTTTGCTAATTTTAAGTTCCTAATTTCTTCAGAGGTTTCTTTTCCTCTAATATAATTATATCTAAATGCCTTCTTTTGTATTACAAATACTTGGCTTCTGGATTTGTTCTTACTTAGGTATTTTGGAAAGGCTGCTAAAAACTAAATAAAACACATTTCCAAGGATAAGTATTAACAGATTAAAACCATTTTTTATTACCAAAAACATTTTAAATGATGACCCGAAGTAGCTAATGCTACATAATCATGAGCAGTTTCTAGTACTGAATTGGCTATAGTATTTCCTAGACTGCTTTCTGCTCCTCCCACAGCATTTTTTACAACCATCTAGTTCTGTATCAGCTGAACAAAGAATTACTTCTAAAAGATGCTAAATAAGATGATTCACCATATACTTATTTGAAACAAACATGCCTTAAATATAGAATTTTTTTTTAAAAATTGATTTGTTTTACAATTTTCAGTAGAAAAATTAAAAACATGAAAATTGTCCCATAAATCTGAAAAGACAACATATATTTTGGCCTTAATTAATACCCACATTTGTAAAGCCACCTAGCTTCCACACTGTGTCCATGCATACAAAAAGGTTAATAATAGCAACAAAGTCAGAAAACACACCTCTGGGGGTTATGTAAGCAGGAGGAATGCCAGCCTAACGTTTCTTCTTACTGTGGTCGGTATAAATGCAGGTACACCTAATGAACAGCAGAAGTGATGAAGAGCTGCTGTAAGACGATAAACCTGAGACACTCCTGCAAGAGTAATAAATACAGTTCAGTCCATTGCTGCCAATAGAAAGGAAGCTTAGCTGAACAGAAAGTGACTGAATTAAGGGAGTTTGTTCTCATGCAAGGAATCAGTTCTCAAACACAAAGGGTATCTGGGATTTTACTTGTGAGCTTTGAAAAGTCAGAATTATCCTTCTTTAAATTCATGTTGCCTTTGCAGAAGGGAAGGTAAAAGCATTCAAGTGATTGTACTAAGTTTAAATCCTGTAAGAAGACTGAGAAGAATTTAGCCAGAACTTGAAAATACACAGTAACAACTAATAACCATGTGCATCAAGTTAATAGGTTATAGATAGTTGCTTAAATCCATGTTTGGAACCATCATCACCTATGTGCCTTTCCTGAGCAATTTTCTTAATTATTCTAATTCTTGTTCCTGTTAAATATTCTAAGGAAGTTTACTAGTGACCAGCAACACAAAACATTCTGTAGTTTAAAGACAAAAAAAATCGGGGATTGCAATCAACTTCACAGTCAACCTAACTAACAGTCTCAAAGTTTCCCTGTAGTATGTGCTAATTTTTAGCATCCCTTGTGAATACCAACGATCTAATTAAAATTGTCTTGTGATCTCCAGAGTCCCCTCAGGAGCAGAGGATATAGCAGATGCACTTCCACAGCATGGCAAAGGCTCTGTTATAGGAATCCACCTGTGATTGACTGTAAATTGTATCAGTGGTGCATATCAGAGAAAACAGCTTATTTAATTTTAATATGTTGTCAGAAATATTTTATTCACAGTAGGAATGCACTATGCAACTCAATAGCAATAACCACATAAGGGATTCAAGGATAGCGCTGTAGGGATTGGACTGTTAGAGTACTATTACGAACAAGTGCCTGTAACAAAGGAAATTCTTAATTATGGATGCTGATACTTCAATTAGAAAGTCCCAGCATCCATAAAACAGAATGTTATTGAATGCTGCATTCTTTCACTCTGCCATTACTTCTAACTGTTGAATGAGTGGCTATGTCAAAGATAAATTAATTGCTATTATTCTGTGTAACATTCATACAATTCATATGGCACATAATTCATAAAATGTTACTAACTAATTCTCTCAAGAATACAGGAAGTAACACGCAGGTGGATGTCAAAGGGACTACTATGAGCTTTCCTACGTTTTTCATATGCAGCAGTATTTTAGGATCAAACAGTAAATTGCAAGATTTCTGAATGCCATTCATTGGTGAGCTTAAAACTAAGTTCTAATAAGGTGATATCTTTTAACCATAATCAACCCGTGGATACACTAGAGTGACCTTCGATTAAAAATTAAATTGAAACAAAAAAATTGGAGAGGCTTCCTGGCCTGATATTATTGATATGGCCATTGAAAACAGTCATGGGTTGTTTGTTGTTGTTGTTGTTTGTTTTAATTGAACCTAATTCTTTTTTAGCTTTTTATTTTTTAAATGAGTCATTAAGAAAATCACACCCACCTGAAAGCTCTGAGTATACTTATGGCTCACTGATCTTACACATACATTGTTGCCTGGATTTCCCAGAATGTCAGTTCTTTGAAAATTCTACTGACAGGATGAACAAAAGTTTTGTTGGGTTGGGGGGAGAGGAGTTTCTAAAATCAGACTTCCTTAATGCATATTCCATTAATCTTCTTTATTCCATAATCATTGTCATGGTTAACAGGTATCATGGTATTCTCCATGGGTGTTCTGTACAAATCTGACACTTCATTTGCGTCATAGACCGTGATAAGTTCTGTGTCATCTGTTTTAGGTTTTGTAGTTATTTCATTATCAGCTTTGTCATTGTCTCCCACAGCAATCCCCTCGAGAAACTGGATGCTCGTGGGCCTTAGATGGGCATTCTCTTCACTGGATAAAAAATGGCTGGACATCAGGGAGCAAAAAATTGTGAATGGGGTTACATAGAGTTGTGGCCCAGTTGCAAGCAGCATTCCCCAGGGCTCAGTACTGGGGGCCGGTTCTATTTAGAATCATAGAATGGCAAGGGTTGGAAGGGACCCCGAGGATCATAAAGCTCCAACCCCCCTGCCACAGGCAGGGCCACCAACCTCCGGCCTGGATCTACACAAGGTTGCCCAGGGTCCCAACCAACCTGGCCTTGAACACTTCCAGGGATGGGGCATCCACCACCTCTCTGGGCAGCCTGTTCCAGGACCTCACCACTCTCTCTGTAAAAAACTTCCCCCTAATATTCAATCTAAACCTTTCCTCCTTTAGCTTTAAACCATTTAATGTCTTTATTAATGATCTGGTTGAGGAGATCAAGTGCACCCAATGTAAGTTTGCAGATAACAGCACACGGGGGGACTGTTGATGCGCTGGAGGGCAGGAAGGCTCTGTTGACAGCCAGTTGACAGGCTGGATGGGTGGGTTGAGGCCAACTGTGTGAGGTTCAACAAGGAGAAATCACAACAGGTCCTGCATTTGGATCACAACAACCTCAGTCAAAGGTAGAGGCTTGGAGAAGAGTGGGTGAAAACCTGTCCTGAGGAAAAGGATTTGGGGGTTGTCATGATTTAGACCCAGCTGACAGCTGAGCACAATGCAGCTGTTAGCTCACTTCCCCCCGACCCTACACCACCTCCCAGCATGGGAAGACTGGGCAAAGGGAAACCTCATGGGTTGGGATAAGGGCAGTTTGATAGGACAGCACAGTGAGGGGGAAATAATAATAACAAGACTCAAAATATACTAGTGATATGCAATGCAGCTTCTCACCGAACAGCACAACCCAGACCATACATCTCAGACCTGTCCTGTCGTTGGACTAACTCTGAGCCATGCATCCTGGAGCCATGCACCCCTCTTCCACTAGCCCCCCTTTATATTGAGTATGATGTCATGGTATGGTATAAGCCCTTCAGTTAGTTTGGGTCAGCTGTCCTGGGTGTGTCTGTTATCCCTCCTCCCTAGCTTCTTGGGTGACACTGCCTTCTCTTTAGCTGGGCAGTATGAGAAGCTGAAAAGTCCCTGAATCCTAGGCAACAACTAAAACATCAGTGTTTTATAAACTTTATTCTTATTGTAAATCCCAAGCGCAGCACTATGCCAGCTACTAGAAAGAAAATTAACTCTATTCCTGCCGGGACTTGTCTTGGTCGACATGAGCCATCAGTGTGCCCAGGTGGCCAAGAAGGCCACAGCATCCTGGCTTGTATCAGAAATGGACTAGGGAAGTGATCATCCCCTGGACTCAGCACTGGGGAGGCCGCGCCTTGAGTCCTGTGTTCAGTTTTGGGCCCCTCACTGCAAGAAAGACATTGAGGTGCTGCAGTGCATCCAGGGATGCATCAGCCCATCTGTTGAAGGGTCTAAAGCACAACTATTATGAGGAGCAGCTGAGGGAAGTGTTTAGCCTGGAGAAAAGGAGGCTTGGAAGACACAGCTATGTGACAGGGGTTGTAACCAGGTTGATGACTGGTTGGCTATGAGTCAGCAGTGTGCCCCGGTGGCTAAGAGAGCCAATGGGATCCTGGGGTGCATCAGGAGGAGTGTGGCCAGCAGGTCAAAGGAGGTGATCCTCCCCCTCTACTCTGCCCTGGTGTAGGTCCCACCTGGAGTATTGTGTCCAGTTCTGGGCTCCCTGATATAAAAAGGACAGGGATCTCCTGGAGAGAGTCCAGAGAAGGGCTACGAAGATGATTAAGGGCCTGGAACATCTATCCTATGAGGAAAGGCTGAAAGAGCTGGAAAGGCTGTTCAGCCTGGAGAAAAGAAGACTGAGGGGGGACCTAATCAATGTTTATAAATATCTTAAGTATGGGGTGCAGGGGGAATCAGCCAGCCCCTTTTCTTTGGTCAGTGGAGACAGGACAAGGGGCAATGGCTGCAAATTGGAGCATAGGAAGTTCCGCACCAACATGCGGAAGAACTTCTTCACTGTGAGGGTGACAGAGCCCTGGGACAGGCTGCCCAGGGAGGTGGTGGAGTCTCCTTCCCTGGAGATATTCAAGACCCATCTGGACGCCTATCTGTGCAGTATGAGCTAGGGAGCCTGCTTTGGCAGGGGGGTTGGACCCAATGATCTCTCGAGGTCCCTTCCAACCCCTACAATTCTGTGGTTCTGTGATTTACTTCCTAAAAATTGACTAGCCTCTGAGCTTCGTGAAAGAGTAACCAAGAATAGTAAGGACTGAAAAATGACAAGCTGACTTCATCGTTCCACCCAACTAAATCCATGACTGAAAAGACAGATATGTTTCAAAACAGAGTAAAACAAAAAAAAAAAAATCCATAAAGAGAAGGAATCACCTATGTGACATATTTTTTGCTTTTCTTTTTTGCTTCGTGCTGGTTTAGCTACCCTGTAGGACTTCCTCCTTACTTGCATGGGTAGTTGCCAACCAAACTAGCTTGTATTTCCTGGGTTACCACACTTCTGTTTTCAGTAGCCAGTTTTGTTGTCTAGTTCTGAAACTATTTGTCACAATTTAATTTGGGCATCTGAACACTTGCTGCCCACATCAAAAGCAGAGCCTGTTGCAGCTGAAGAGTCAGTTCCTCTGTTTATTAAACACTGTTTCTCTACAAAAGCACAGTTTTTATGGTTTGCCTGGTAATTTCTCAGTAGACTGTAGGCCAAACCAGAGTTCTTCCATAGACTTTAATGGTCTTGAATTGACTTCTCCCCTGAAGTAAGGGTCCTATAGTTGCTACAAGTAGCACTTAGATTGGAGACTAGCCCTTTTTAAAAGAAGTTATTGTTGACTGGTGGTTGTATATTACAGCCCCATACTTTCAAGAGTAGTTTTTCCTTTTATTTCTACAATGTTAGAGGCACACTTTGACCATTTATTCCTGAAGAGGATATTCTACTTGTAGAGAGGAGTTTTGCGAAGAGCCTGCAAAAGTGCCTGCCCTGCATACTATGTATCCTATGAAACTGGGCTCTGCAGAGCACAGACATACTGTGGACTGGAAAAGCCACAGAGGTGCTGCCACTATACAAATGGTGTGTTTATTCTGCTGTGACAAGGGCTACGCTAAGGCTTGCAGAACACTACTTCAGACAGTTCATCAATATAATGTCTTTCTGCCCATTACATCAAGCATTTATGCTGTGTCAACAATGCAGAGACCGCAGGCTGCATTAAAGAACACAAAGTCCTGCCTGGGACAACTTATCAAAAAGAAGACTACTCACAACTGGGAAGAAATCAACATAGAATCGGAATCATAGAATGGTCTGGATTGGAAGGGACCCCAAGGATCATAGAGCTCCAACACCACTGCCACAGGCAGGGACACCAACCTCCAGGCCTGGATCTACACAAGGTTGCCCAGGAACCCATCCAACCTGACCTTGAGCTCCCCCAGGGATGGGGCATCCACCACCTCCCTGGGCAGCCTGTTCCAGCAGCTCAACCCTCTCTCTGTAAAAAAACTTACCCCTAATATCTAATCTAAACCTTTCCTCCTTTAGCTTCAATCCGTTCCCCCTTTTCCTGCCATTGTCTACCCTTTAAAAAGTTGATTCCCCTCCTGCTTATAAGCTCCCTTCAGGTACTGGAAGGCTGCAATGAGGTTCCCCTGCAGTCTTCTCTTCTCCAGGCTGAACAAGCCCAGCTCCCTCAGCCTCTCTTTGTAGGGCAGGTGCTCCAGCCCTCTAATCATCCTTGTGGCCCTCCTCTGAACCCTCTCCAACAGTTCTACATCTTTCTTGTATTGGGGGCCCCAGATCTGGACACAGTACTCCAGATGGGGCCTCACGAGGGCAGAGTAGAGAGGGACAATCACCTCCCTGTCCCTGCTGGCCACCCCTCTTCTGATGGAGCCCAGGATACCACTGGCCTTGCGAGCTGCAAGAGCACACTGCTGGCTCATGTTAAGTTTCTCATCCACTGTGACACCCAGGTCCTTCTCAGCAGGGCTACTCTCAAGAAGCTCTTCTCCCAGTCTGTGTCTATGTCTGGGATTCCTCCAGCCCAAGTGCAACACCTTACACTTGGCAGTGTTGAACCTGCTTAGCTTCACCCAGGCCCACCTTTCCAGCCTGTCAAGATCCCTCTGGATGGCCTCCTTTCCTTCTGTTGTGTTAACCACACCACTCAGCTTGGTCTCATCCACAGGCAAAAAATTCAGTTTACCTGGTATTTACTGCAGACTGAAAATGGGCAGCACAGTTAAAATAAGAATCATGTGGTTTTCGTTTTTTGGCTGGAAATTAAGCTAATGGATTTAAGTAGAGTTAAGTGAATTCAGGGAATTGAACTTTTTATATCTGTTGCAAGGTAAAAAAAACCAACAAACCAGAACACAAAAGGCTAGGTCCACTTGACACAGTCTTATTTCTGTTTGTACATACTGGTAGCTTCCTTTTCATAGCAGAATTAGTAAAGCTTTCATTTGGCATTTCCTGAAAATAACTGAAAATATTTACATATCAAATAGATGATCAATGCTTAGTACATTCCATTCTTTGTAAAATGTCAATAGCAGGTGCTCTCTAAATAGAAAGGGAGGGAAAAACACAAGAAGGCACCAGGACTTGGTCTTTTTCTGTGTCCCACTGATTTGTGTTCTTATTCTGACCTTCACTCCTAAATTACTGCTCTCTCACTGCTTTCCATTTCACTTTATTTCATCATGCATAAACATTCTCAGTTGCTGTTTAGCTTTTCCCACACTGTTTCTTTATGTTAGTATATGTTTATCATTTTCTTGTCCTCCATTTCTTCCTCACTTTTTCATTACTTATCTTTAAAAACTGTACAAATTTCTGGAATATTTAATAGCACTGATACTGCTGTCATTAAATCACTTCCCTAGTGATCTTGTGGGAAGAGCACTTCCAGTAACTGAATGTTAAGAAATGTTGCTTCCAACGATACTGAAAAGTGGAAAATAGGCTGAAGTAGTGACAACTACAGTTGAGGAAAGTCTGTCTGTCTCATGAATTGACAAGTAAAATTCCAAGAAATGACAAAACCTTTAATAAGACTGGGGAAGGTTGCAAAAGTGGAAGTTTTTGCCTCCTGTAGGAATAACTGTAGGTCAATATTTCTTATTAAGCTGACATCATATTTTTGTAATTCCAAGAAGTCACATAAGAATGGAGTTGAAAAAGGCCTGGAGGAGGCTATAATCCAGTTTCACTTGGTCCCAAAGGGCCATGGTCCAGCGCAGGGCCTCAAAGATGATTAGGTGAGTGGAACACCTTCTTTATGAGGAGAGGCTGAGGGAGCTGGGCCTGTTTAGCTTGGAGGAGACTGAGGGGTGACCTTATTAATGTTTATAAATATGTAAAGGGTGAGAGTCAGGAGGATGGAGTCAGGCTCTTCCCACTCATGGCCAGTGATTGGTCAAGGGGCAATGGGTGCAAGCTGGAGCATAGGAAGTTCTATGTGAATATAAGGAGGAACTTTTTCACTGTGAAGGTGATGAAGCACTGGCACAGGCTGCCCAGAGAGGTTGTAGAGTCTCCTTCTCTGGAGACATTCAAAACCCACCTGGATACATTCCTGTGTGATTTAGTCTTGGTGATGATGCTCTGGCAGGGGGATTGGAGTAGATGATCTTTTGAGGTCCCTTCCAACTCCTAATGTTCTGTAATACTGTGATTAACAACACATGCATAATTTCTGGTGGAAGATTGTCTATACTTCTCTGAAAAACCTTCAATTAAAGTCTCCTGTAGAAAACCAATCAAACCCTTCACTAGCCTTAGCATTAAAAAGAATTTTCGATCTAACCTGAATACTCCTGCTGAAATTTACTATATATTTCTATGATTCTGGGGGCTGGGGGTGGGGATAAGAATACCCCTTGCCTTATGCTATAGTGGTTTGCGTACCTGAGAACTGACGCTTTCCCTCAGTCATCTACTTCCAGTATTTTGTACAGAGTTTAAGTGTTCTGGCCCACCTTATAATTCTTTTCTCCCTCCCCCTTCTCTCCAAGTGGCCCACATCTTGCTGGAAGTACTTCATCTGGGGCATATGGGAAACACTGAACAGGTCGGGACTCTCAGCAGGTATCTGCTGATCCCACATTAACAGTAACATGACTGCACCTTAAGCTGTTTTTCAAACTATGTTGTCCTCCTTTAACTTTGGCATTCTCCAGGAAGAAGGGGAAGAAATAGTATGCAAGTAGGTATTTGTCCATAGTGTGTATATATTCTATGCATATATATATATATATATATATATATATATGTAGCATATATCTCATGGGATTTCTCCAGTCCCCTGTGGTTACCCATAGGAAAGAAAGGCAGGACTAGGGATCTGGAAGTCTACCATGTAGTATAGTCTATGTCTACATGTGAATTGTTATGTCATTTTTTAAAGCTCACTTCTATAATAAATCTCCCTCTTATCACAAGTTTTAGCTTCTGCAGAGTAAAGTTTTAATTTTTCTCATATTCAGAGATCTGACATGCTAACTTCAAAACTATAGTTCCGCTTGTCATTTAGAAGAACAGAACACAAAACTGTTCTTTGATCACACAGAAAAAACAGATGGCCATGTGGACAACAGAGAAATGAGTGAGAAACTAAATGGGGAAAGTAAGGACAAAATATAGAGTAGAAGGATAATATGAGACAAGAAGAACAAACAGCAGATGAAAACAGGCCAATAAAAAACCCATACGGCACAAACCATAAAGAAATTAAAGCAAAGAAACAATAGGACAAAGTTAAAAAGAACAGGGGAAAAAAAAAGACAAGAACAAAAACGCAAAACCATGAAAAAACATTGAAACCAAGCACTTATTTCTTTGCCTTTAAACAATAATTCATTCCTATATTTTTAGGAGAGTAGTCATACATTCTCAAATCTTTAGCTCTTTACTGCCAGCACAATAGACTCATGCAGGATTATAAAAACATATTTTAAGACAAGGATATGCTATATCTTTCGAATCTCTGCAGGTCCTCCCACATGCTGTGTCCTTTTCTCAATCTAAGAAAGATTCATTAAAACTTAAGCTGCTTTGCTTTTTTTATTTTTTGCCTTTGAAATACATTGTCAGAAACACTGGTACATTGGTCTTGGTGGATATGTCTCCCTAAACCCTCTTTCATCAGAATTCATGGTAGTGTTTAATAATTTTTTGCTCTTACAAAGCTCGTTAGTTCACTATTACGCAAAGCCCAACTAAGAATTATTAGAAAGGCTGTTTCTTCTTTCTGTCATTTGCAAAGCAGAAAGAAGAAGGAAAATTTAGAGGGGATGGAAGTTGCTAGGTACAGCCTTCATCCTGATCTTTCTCAGGTTCCAGCAATGCAGCTGCTGGAAATGCATAAGCAGAAGGCCACTTTTCTTATTTATGAGTCTCTCCATCGCCTTAATTACCAACCAACAAGGCAAAGCTGCAAGCCTACAGCAGCAAAATAGCATAACCACACCACAATACTAAGCTTTCTTCCCAGGTACATAGAGACAATTAAAACCCTTCAACTCACTACATTTTTCAGAATCATGCATATTATAAAACAACAAAACTGGAAATCCTGGACAGTATTTTCTACCATTCGAAAATACAAGGGGGGGAGGGGCTGAAAGGCAGAACAGCACATAACATGACCCTTCATTTGATTTCATATAGATAATCATATGCTTTATGTTTGTTTGTTTATTTTTCATACTCTTAAATTCCCTAGTGAATTCATTAAAGTTTTCTTTAAAACACTCCCTGCTTTCAGTGAATGTCCTTGGAATGACCTCAGGTAGCACCATAATTCTTAATCTTTTTCTAGATTTTTAAAAAGATAATGCGATATTTGAAGGTATCTTATTTTGGTTTAAAGCCATTACCCCTTGTCCTGTCACCACACTCCCTGATAGTGTCCCTCTCTAGGTTTCCTGTAGGAAAAGGATATTAAGAATGGCCTGATTTCAGTGCAGGTACTCAGAGTAGCAAGGCAGAACAGGAGCTCAGATTTCCCTGCTAAAATCACTGTAAATTTGATTCACCCCACAATGCATTCTCATGTAAAAATTAACTGTGTTGCATTTGCCATGTACCAAAAGTAGATTAAGTCACTGTTTGTGGTGTGCTGTAGTGACACTTACATGGAGACCACATCATTTTCCCTGTGATTTAAGATTTCGTTTAAAGAAAATATGAAAATATGATTATTACAATAACCTTTCAAATGTGAAAATATATTGAACTTGCAGGGTAACAGTCCAGATGATAGCCTGTAAGAGGATGTTCTGTCCAATTCAATAAAACTTTAATTCCAAAGTGAAGTAATGATAATTTTAAAACCCAATGCTGGATCTCTTCCCACGATTTCACAGGAATGTGCAACAACATAATAACTGAAATTGAGGACAAAGTTTGTTTTGGAGGGCTACAGTGTCTCTTTCAAACATGTAGGTAGTGAATAGTTATTAAGGCAGGAAGAAGTGTAATAAAGTAGCCACTGAAGGCTTTTCCAGAAAGACCAAATTTACGTGGCAAACAGAAGAGGTGTCAGAGTACTGACGCTTTCAGTGAGCTGGCTAATTTTGAGTTATATTCGCATCTTACAACAAAAATAACATTTTGTCAAACTGACTAAGCCTGAGTGTCCAGTGTGATTTAGTTTCCAGATGTTAATTAGATCACTAGCTCTGAGACTTATATTTGCGTTATTCCTTGTAAAATTTTGTGGGTTTGCATGGCAAAGTTTCAGGATGGTGGAGAGGGTGAAAGGGGTTGGGGGAAGGCGGGGGGTCGGGGCTGCAGCGGTGGCTTCTGCAAGAAGCAGCCAGAAGCTCTCTGCAGCCCCACAGAGCAAACACCTGCTGGCTCAAGGCCCGACTCCTTGACCCAGGACGAGCCCATCAGCAACAGTCACAGTGCCCACAGTGCCTCTGTGATACCATATTTAAGAGAAAAAAAAACCTGGACACTGTTTGCTGCCAGAGAAGGGAGTGAAAAGATGCAAGAAACTGTGCAGATGCCAAGGTCAGTGAAGAAGGGAAGGAGGAGGTGCTTCATCCACTGTAAAGAAAGATTCCTCTGCAGCCTGTGGAGAAACCCATGGTGGAGCAGGTTATCCCCCTGCAGCCCATGGGAGATGACAGAGAGCAGAGACTCCACCTGCAGCCCATGGAGACACCCCATGCTGGAGCAGGTGGAGACCTATGGAAGATTCTGTGACTCTGTTGGAGCAGACTCCTAGAAGGACCTGCAGCTCGTGGAGAGGCGCACACCAGAGCAGGTTTGCTGGAGGGGCTTGTGACTCTGTGGGGGACCAGGCTGGGGCATTCTGGGCCTGAGAGACTGAGACATTCTGTAATTTATGACTGCACCCTGTAGAAGTGACCCACGCTGGTGTAGAGATGAAGCCCCATGGGAAAGGACTCATATTGGAGAAGTTCATGGAGGAGTGTCTTCTGTGGGTGGGACCCCACCATGCAGCAGAGGAAGGGTGTGAAGAGTGTCCATGTCTGCCCCCTGGCAAGAAGGAAAATAGTTCATGATGAACCCACATCCCTGCCTCCCTCTGTGACACCTGGGAAGGGGGTGGAGCAAGGGAGAGAAATCATGAATAAAGTGAAGTCTGCAAAGAAGAGAGTGGTGGTGGGAGGTGCTTTAAGATTTGGGTTTACTTCTCATTATCCTACTCTGGTTTCATTGTGTGTGTATGTGTAATAAATTAGATTTTCTTTTATTACCTGTTGAGTCTGTTTTGCCCGAGACGCCAACTGTGGACTGATCTCTGCTTGTCCTTATCTCAACTCCTAAGCCTTTCCTGTCCAGCTGAAAGGGGGAGTGACAGAGTGGCTTTGGTGGGTGTCTGGCCTCCAGCCAGGGTCAAACCTCCACAATTGTTTTAATAGGAATAATACTTTGTGATAAGTCAATGAAATCATTGCCATGGTCTTCAAGAGATCTTCATCTCTGTGCTGCATTTACGTTCGTACTCCTGCATTTACATACCGTACTGAAGTTTTACCATCCTTGACTTGCTTTTAAAATCTGAAAATATTTGACCTTCTTTAAATGCTACTGCACCTTTGTTTTTTAAACTCCTAAAAGAGAACAGCAAAAATACTGTAAAAATCATATTTCTTAAAAAACGGCACTAGCAAGATTCCTGAGGTTGGTGTAGTCTGTGCCGCTTGCTATTCCATTTCTGACCACTTGAACCATGGAAACAACGTAGACACAGTGGTAAAACATTTCTCATACAGACTAAAACGGAGTTTTTGTGTAGAACTTTTCTTTCTAATAGCCATGTGGGTCTATAAAACAACTATGGACATGGTAATGACTACAAATTTTGCTATGTATTCCACTTCTATAAAGCATCTGACTTTTTAACATGTTTCTGAAGATATAGTGGAGGGCCTCTATATTGGACCAGGCGTTTTTATATGTGGTTTCAGCATTTATGCATTCTTTTCAGTTTCTCAGAAGACTATACTTGGGTTATTTTAATTAAGTATATGTTCTCTGAATACAGAGAGGAGTGGAATTTAAACATTTAATATAAAAGCACAGACCCCACATGTTTCCCCATAGCATCCATTAAGCAGTATCCAAAACACTGCAGTGCCAAGCATTGCATTTTCTAAGTAGCAAAGCACTGATTCTTCTATACATAGTGATTTCTTAAAATTCCCTTTGGACAGAGCTGTATTCTTTCACTCCTCTGTCTAACAGCTCCTCACAAATCCACAGTGCTTTCTTTTCCTTAGATGTTTCTATTCTACTTTTAACAGTACCAATATTTTTCCTTTAAGAATTTAATCTTCACCATTCCATAAATAGCTTACAGGTTTATTATGTGTAAGACTTTCTTCTAATACTTTACTACCCAATCATTTATTAAGTTGGTCATGGGGCTTCTGATTCATAAGAAATCCAAATAATAGCATAAAAGTTAGGTTTTAATTGTTAGTGTTTATCAGCATTCTAAAATTATTTTGGTTTTTGTGCTTTATGACCTTAAAGAGAATTTTTTCTTGGTGTTTTTACAGATATTTGCAGGGAGATTTGTCAGTGGTCTTTTTCATTGTGTAGCTTTGGTTTTATGCCAGATTATCTGTCATAAAAAACATAATGTTAAGGCAAATTTGTATTTATTTATTTATTACAATAATTCTGTAGAATTATTGTATTGTACTGAATTATTACAATAATTCAGTAGAGCTAAAGGTAAATTATTCCATTGATGCTTTCAAAATGAGAAACTGATGTTAGTCTCATTCTATTCAGAAATAATAATTTCTGTACTCTGAAGATTTTAATTGCTGATGTTGTTCTTTTTAAAAATATGCACTTGGGGTTTTTTTTTCTCATAATAACAAAAGTGCTGATGGCATTAGCATTATGTTAGCAATGAAATAATCTTTTAAAAATTATACTCATAGAGGTGATAGCAAAAAATAAAATCTAGTTGTATACTCCATTTTCTTAGATCCCCTTGTCATTAAATCCTATATTGTGTTGGGCAAATCTGTCTGAATTTGAAAAGGTTTTCTTGCTACATGAAGGCTCCCTTGGGTATTTCCATATAAATCCATGATGGAATTCCACATGTAAATACATGTTATAAAAGAAATACAGAAGGCAGGAATGTATATTTTGGATTACCTGATTTAGAATTACTTTCATTCTCTGATTCAAGGAATACAATAGTTCTTAAATCGCAAAATTCTCCCTGTGATAATCTCTGGCATACTCAGGGCATGACTTAAGTGTCACACACCATCTTTCCCAACACTTATGGGGAAGGTGAACAAAGCAGACTAAGCCATTTTGACATTTTTGCTATCTTAAGCATGTTGTTTCATGCATTCATAACCAGGAGCAACATGCCTATACTGGGCTGACAGCTACAGGCAGACTCACTAATGACTGCACTCCTTTAAAACTTCCAGTGACTGCAAGCAAAATAAGCCTCTCCCTCAGCATCTCCAGTGCTAATACACTGTGTGGACATCAGCTGACTAAGTAAAGTTACAAACTGTTGAGACTGACACAACAGGATTTAGAAGAATGCTCCTACTTTCTCCAGAATCTCATCTAACATACATTGCTGGTCTCTGTTGAACTGTGGCTAAAAATTTCTGTTTGTTTGCTTTGAGGGGTATCTATGCAAATTGTTTTCCAACATTATTTAAAAATATTTTTGACCCCTCTATTTGGGTGTCAAAAAAGCTGTATTGTCTTCTAAAGAGACTAAGCATAATATTTTTCTATACCTTGGTTTTAGACTAACAGACATTAAAAATATACTGTTGTGCCATCTTTGCTACAAAATTATTTGACTTTGTAAGCCCTGCACTGACCTCAAGCTGAGGTGAGGGGTCTGCAAGGAGCTGCTACCCCTGGAGCTCCTCTGAAATCAGGAAGGTTAACACCTTGGGTACCTAAAACTTTTATAGAGTCAGGCCAGAATAATGCCTCCTGTGGCACTCCTTTCCCCAACTCCCCAACCTATAGGAAATTATTAACAAAGAAGAAATGGCCATTGAAGCTGTGAGTCTCAAACACCTTATCGCATTGCTTTTTATGGGGGTTAAACAGTTTTGCTCCATGGGAAGACTGGTACCAAAATTAAGTACATAACCTCCAGACACTGATCTGACCCTGCATTTTCAAGGAATAAATTTGTTTTCTGTTTAAAATGCACCATGTTTACTTAGAAAGAGAGTTAGTTCACTTTCTGTAAAAAAAACATTATAATGACATGTAAAAAAGTCTCCACTGTTATTCTTAGGTTCTCTTTTTCAATAAAACTTTAGAACTTACATTTTATTTTTCTGTCCTAAGGACATCACACAGAATTACTTTATTTTCTTCATTTCTTCAGTACCCATTTCTCCTGTTTCTCGGTTTCCTCTTCTCCCTCTGTATCCCTTTCTACAGAAATGGGCTTTTTTGCCTTCTCTATTCCTTTGCCTTTTTTTTTTTTTTTTTTTGTGTCCAAAGGCATCTCTCACATTTCTCAGCTAATCAGTGTCTCTTTCATAACTTATCTAGTCCATTACATTCTACTCACCCTTGGGAAATACTACCAGAAGCCAATGACCAAAGAAATAAATTAATTAGACAAAAATTACAATAAAATGGAACAAGAGAGACTCCCAAGTAAGAAGTTCATCCCAGTACATTTTTTAGAATTACAATATAGGCTAGGTATAGCAAAGTCTACATAAAAATTGTTATTTCATTGTGAACTGTGGAGCTGCTGAAGAATTTGGCTAACAGACCAAGCACTCTCTGAACTTATTTCAAGGTCACCTACCTATGGTCTTGAGAGGATGCTGTGGGAGGGAGCAACAAGCCCCCTGCTTGCTGCAATGCATTAAATAAACATCAGGAGACCGAGCTAAAGTCCATTTGTGATAGGAACTCTAGTTCAGGTGAAAAGAAAGAATGCATTTCTCTTTTTAGGAAAGCATTGCAACATATATACCTCTGTCTTCTCAAGACACAATTTGGTTCCTAGTGATAGGTCTTTTCAAACTGAGTCTTACTGTTCTCACATCCCATCCTGTGACAGCATTTTGTGGCTTAGCTGGGTGTTCTCTTCCCCAGCAAAGGAACTGGGATACCTATAAAAATCAGCTTCTTGTGCATCCCAAACTGTGTTCTCTGTTACTCCTGCCTCTCCGATATCTTCCTGGGGGTGCCATCCATTTCCTCATGTCCTGTGATG
>JAKCOX010000273.1:330000-339414 GCA_022605575.1 Laterallus jamaicensis coturniculus | reverse complement strand
AACCCTAACCCTAACCCTAACCCTAACCCTAACCCTAACCCTAACCCTAACCCTAACCCTAACCCTAACCCTAACCCTAACCCTAACCCTAACCCTAACCCTAACCCTAACCCTAACCCTAACCCTAACCCTAACCCCTAACCCTAACCCTAACCCTAACCCTAACCCTAACCCTAACCCTAACCCTAACCCCTAACCCCTAACCCTAACCCTAACCCTAACCCTAACCCTAACCCTAACCCTAACCCTAACCCTAACCCTAACCCTAACCCTAACCCTAACCCTAACCCAAACCCTAACCCTAACCCTAACCCTAACCCTAACCCTAACCCTAACCCTAACCCTAACCTAACCCTAACCCTAACCCTAACCCTAACCCTAACCCTAACCCTAACCCTAACCCTAACCCTAACCCTAACCCTAACCCTAACCCTAACCCTAACCCTAACCCTAACCCTAACCCTAACCCTAACCCTAACCCTAACCCTAACCCTAACCCTAACCCTAACCCTAACCCTAACCCTAACCCTAACCCTAACCCTAACCCTAACCCTAACCCTAACCCTAACCCTAACCCTAACCCTAACCCTAACCCTAACCCTAACCCTAACCCTAACCCTAACCCTAACCCTAACCCTAACCCTAACCCTAACCCTAACCCTAACCCTAACCCCTAACCCTAACCCTAACCCTAACCCTAACCCTAACCCTAACCCTAACCCTAACCCTAACCCTAACCCTAACCCTAACCCTAACCCTAACCCTAACCCTAACCCTAACCCTAACCCTAACCCTAACCCTAACCCTAACCCTAACCCTAACCCTAACCCTAACCCTAACCCTAACCCTAACCCTAACCCTAACCCTAACCCTAACCCTAACCCTAACCCTAACCCTAACCCTAACCCCTAACCCTAACCCTAACCCTAACCCTAACCCTAACCCTAACCCTAACCCTAACCCTAACCCTAACCCTAACCCTAACCCTAACCCTAACCCTAACCCTAACCCTAACCCTAACCTAACCCTAACCCTAACCTAACCCTAACCCTAACCCTAACCCTAACCCTAACCCTAACCCTAACCCTAACCCTAACCCTAACCTAACCCTAACCCTAACCCTAACCCTAACCCTAACCCTAACCCTAACCCTAACCCTAACCCTAACCCTAACCCTAACCCTAACCCTAACCCTAACCCTAACCCTAACCCTAACCCTAACCCTAACCCTAACCCTAACCCTAACCCTAACCCTAACCCTAACCCTAACCCTAACCCTAACCCTAACCCTAACCCTAACCCTAACCCTAACCCTAACCCTAACCCTAACCTAACCCTAACCCTAACCCTAACCCTAACCCTAACCCTAACCCTAACCCTAACCCTAACCCTAACCCTAACCCTAACCCTAACCCTAACCCTAACCCTAACCCTAACCCTAACCCTAACCCTAACCCTAACCCTAACCCTAACCCTAACCCTAACCCTAACCCTAACCCTAACCCTAACCCTAACCCTAACCCTAACCCTAACCCTAACCCTAACCCTAACCCTAACCCTAACCCTAACCCTAACCCTAACCCTAACCCTAACCCTAACCCTAACCCTAACCCTAACCCTAACCCTAACCCTAACCCTAACCCTAACCCTAACCCTAACCCTAACCCTAACCCTAACCCTAACCCTAACCCTAACCCTAACCCTAACCCTAACCCTAACCCTAACCCTAACCCTAACCCTAACCCTAACCCTAACCCTAACCCTAACCCTAACCCTAACCCTAACCCTAACCCTAACCCTAACCCTAACCCTAACCCTAACCCTAACCCTAACCCTAACCCTAACCCTAACCCTAACCCTAACCCTAACCCTAACCCTAACCCTAACCCTAACCCTAACCCTAACCCTAACCCTAACCCTAACCCTAACCCTAACCCTAACCCTAACCCTAACCCTAACCCTAACCCTAACCCTAACCCTAACCCTAACCCTAACCCTAACCCTAACCCTAACCCTAACCCTAACCCTAACCCTAACCCTAACCCTAACCCTAACCCTAACCCTAACCCTAACCCTAACCCTAACCCTAACCCTAACCCTAACCCTAACCCTAACCCCTAACCCTAACCCTAACCCTAACCCTAACCCTAACCCTAACCCTAACCCTAACCCTAACCCTAACCCTAACCCTAACCCTAACCCTAACCCTAACCCTAACCCTAACCCTAACCCTAACCCTAACCCTAACCCTAACCCTAACCCTAACCCTAACCCTAACCCTAACCCTAACCCTAACCCTAACCCTAACCCTAACCCTAACCCTAACCCTAACCCTAACCCTAACCCTAACCCTAACCCTAACCCTAACCCTAACCCTAACCCTAACCCTAACCCTAACCCTAACCCTAACCCTAACCCTAACCCTAACCCTAACCCTAACCCTAACCCTAACCCTAACCCTAACCCTAACCCTAACCCTAACCCTAACCCTAACCCTAACCCTAACCCTAACCCTAACCCTAACCCTAACCCTAACCCTAACCCTAACCCTAACCCTAACCCTAACCCTAACCCTAACCCTAACCCTAACCCTAACCCTAACCCTAACCCTAACCCTAACCCTAACCCTAACCCTAACCCTAACCCTAACCCTAACCCTAACCCTAACCCTAACCCTAACCCTAACCCTAACCCTAACCCTAACCCTAACCCTAACCCTAACCCTAACCCTAACCCTAACCCTAACCCTAACCCTAACCCTAACCCTAACCCTAACCCTAACCCTAACCCTAACCCTAACCCTAACCCTAACCCTAACCCTAACCCTAACCCTAACCCTAACCCTAACCCTAACCCTAACCCTAACCCTAACCCTAACCCTAACCCTAACCCTAACCCTAACCCTAACCCTAACCCTAACCCTAACCCTAACCCTAACCCTAACCCTAACCCTAACCCTAACCCTAACCCTAACCCTAACCCTAACCCTAACCCTAACCCTAACCCTAACCCTAACCCTAACCCTAACCCTAACCCTAACCCTAACCCTAACCCTAACCCTAACCCTAACCCTAACCCTAACCCTAACCCTAACCCTAACCCTAACCCTAACCCTAACCCTAACCCTAACCCTAACCCTAACCCTAACCCTAACCCTAACCCTAACCCTAACCCTAACCCTAACCCTAACCCTAACCCTAACCCTAACCCTAACCCTAACCCTAACCCTAACCCTAACCCTAACCCTAACCCTAACCCTAACCCTAACCCTAACCCTAACCCTAACCCTAACCCTAACCCTAACCCTAACCCTAACCCTAACCCTAACCCTAACCCTAACCCTAACCCTAACCCTAACCCTAACCCTAACCCTAACCCTAACCCTAACCCTAACCCTAACCCTAACCCTAACCCTAACCCTAACCCTAACCCTAACCCTAACCCTAACCCTAACCCTAACCCTAACCCTAACCCTAACCCTAACCCTAACCCTAACCCTAACCCTAACCCTAACCCTAACCCTAACCCTAACCCTAACCCTAACCCTAACCCTAACCTAACCCTAACCCTAACCCTAACCCTAACCCTAACCCTAACCCTAACCCTAACCCTAACCCTAACCCTAACCCTAACCCTAACCCTAACCCTAACCCTAACCCTAACCCTAACCCTAACCCTAACCCTAACCCTAACCCTAACCCTAACCCTAACCCTAACCCTAACCCTAACCCTAACCCTAACCCTAACCCTAACCCTAACCCTAACCCTAACCCTAACCCTAACCCTAACCCTAACCCTAACCCTAACCCTAACCCTAACCCTAACCCTAACCCTAACCCTAACCCTAACCCTAACCCTAAACCCTAACCCTAACCCTAACCCTAACCCTAACCCTAACCCTAACCCTAACCCTAACCCTAACCCTAACCCTAACCCTAACCCTAACCCTAACCCTAACCCTAACCCTAACCCTAACCCTAACCCTAACCCTAACCCTAACCCTAACCCTAACCCTAACCCTAACCCTAACCCTAACCCTAACCCTAACCCTAACCCTAACCCTAACCCTAACCCTAACCCTAACCCTAACCCTAACCCTAACCCTAACCCTAACCCTAACCCTAACCCTAACCCTAACCCTAACCCTAACCCTAACCCTAACCCTAACCCTAACCCTAACCCTAACCCTAACCCTAACCCTAACCCTAACCCTAACCCTAACCCTAACCCTAACCCTAACCCTAACCCTAACCCTAACCCTAACCCTAACCCTAACCCTAACCCTAACCCTAACCCTAACCCTAACCCTAACCCTAACCCTAACCCTAACCCTAACCCTAACCCTAACCCTAACCCTAACCCTAACCCTAACCCTAACCCTAACCCTAACCCTAACCCTAACCCTAACCCTAACCCTAACCCTAACCCTAACCCTAACCCTAACCCTAACCCTAACCCTAACCCTAACCCTAACCCTAACCCTAACCCTAACCCTAACCCTAACCCTAACCCTAACCCTAACCCTAACCCTAACCCTAACCCTAACCCTAACCCTAACCCTAACCCTAACCCTAACCCTAACCCTAACCCTAACCCTAACCCTAACCCTAACCCTAACCCTAACCCTAACCCTAACCCTAACCCTAACCCTAACCCTAACCCTAACCCTAACCCTAACCCTAACCCTAACCCTAACCCTAACCCTAACCCTAACCCTAACCCTAACCCTAACCCTAACCCTAACCCTAACCCTAACCCTAACCCTAACCCTAACCCTAACCCTAACCCTAACCCTAACCCTAACCCTAACCCTAACCCTAACCCTAACCCTAACCCTAACCCTAACCCTAACCCTAACCCTAACCCTAACCCTAACCCTAACCCTAACCCTAACCCTAACCCTAACCCTAACCCTAACCCTAACCCTAACCCTAACCCTAACCCTAACCCTAACCCTAACCCTAACCCTAACCCTAACCCTAACCCTAACCCTAACCCTAACCCTAACCCTAACCCTAACCCTAACCCTAACCCTAACCCTAACCCTAACCCTAACCCTAACCCTAACCCTAACCCTAACCCTAACCCTAACCCTAACCCTAACCCTAACCCTAACCCTAACCCTAACCCTAACCCTAACCCTAACCCTAACCCTAACCCTAACCCTAACCCTAACCCTAACCCTAACCCTAACCCTAACCCTAACCCTAACCCTAACCCTAACCCTAACCCTAACCCTAACCCTAACCCTAACCCTAACCCTAACCCTAACCCTAACCCTAACCCTAACCCTAACCCTAACCCTAACCCTAACCCTAACCCTAACCCTAACCCTAACCCTAACCCTAACCCTAACCCTAACCCTAACCCTAACCCTAACCCTAACCCTAACCCTAACCCTAACCCTAACCCTAACCCTAACCCTAACCCTAACCCTAACCCTAACCCTAACCCTAACCCTAACCCTAACCCTAACCCTAACCCTAACCCTAACCCTAACCCTAACCCTAACCCTAACCCTAACCCTAACCCTAACCCTAACCCTAACCCTAACCCTAACCCTAACCCTAACCCTAACCCTAACCCTAACCCTAACCCTAACCCTAACCCTAACCCTAACCCTAACCCTAACCCTAACCCTAACCCTAACCCTAACCCTAACCCTAACCCTAACCCTAACCCTAACCCTAACCCTAACCCTAACCCTAACCCTAACCCTAACCCTAACCCTAACCCTAACCCTAACCCTAACCCTAACCCTAACCCTAACCCTAACCCTAACCCTAACCCTAACCCTAACCCTAACCCTAACCCTAACCCTAACCCTAACCCTAACCCTAACCCTAACCCTAACCCTAACCCTAACCCTAACCCTAACCCTAACCCTAACCCTAACCCTAACCCTAACCCTAACCCTAACCCTAACCCTAACCCTAACCCTAACCCTAACCCTAACCCTAACCCTAACCCTAACCCTAACCCTAACCCTAACCCTAACCCTAACCCTAACCCTAACCCTAACCCTAACCCTAACCCTAACCCTAACCCTAACCCTAACCCTAACCCTAACCCTAACCCTAACCCTAACCCTAACCCTAACCCTAACCCTAACCCTAACCCTAACCCTAACCCTAACCCTAACCCTAACCCTAACCCTAACCCTAACCCTAACCCTAACCCTAACCCTAACCCTAACCCTAACCCTAACCCTAACCCTAACCCTAACCCTAACCCTAACCCTAACCCTAACCCTAACCCTAACCCTAACCCTAACCCTAACCCTAACCCTAACCCTAACCCTAACCCTAACCCTAACCCTAACCCTAACCCTAACCCTAACCCTAACCCTAACCCTAACCCCTAACCCTAACCCTAACCCTAACCCTAACCCTAACCCTAACCCTAACCCTAACCCTAACCCTAACCCTAACCCTAACCCTAACCCTAACCCTAACCCTAACCCTAACCCTAACCCTAACCCTAACCCTAACCCTAACCCTAACCCTAACCCTAACCCTAACCCTAACCCTAACCCTAACCCTAACCCTAACCCTAACCCTAACCCTAACCCTAACCCTAACCCTAACCCTAACCCTAACCCTAACCCAACACCCTAACCCTAACCCTAACCCTAACCCTAACCCTAACCCTAACCCTAACCCTAACCCTAACCCTAACCCTAACCCTAACCCTAACCCTAACCCTAACCCTAACCCTAACCCTAACCCTAACCCTAACCCTAACCCTAACCCTAACCCTAACCCTAACCCTAACCCTAACCCTAACCCTAACCCTAACCCTAACCCTAACCCTAACCCTAACCCTAACCCTAACCCTAACCCTAACCCTAACCCTAACCCTAACCCTAACCCTAACCCTAACCCTAACCCTAACCCTAACCCTAACCCTAACCCTAACCCTAACCCTAACCCTAACCCTAACCCTAACCCTAACCCTAACCCTAACCCTAACCCTAACCCTAACCCTAACCCTAACCCTAACCCTAACCCTAACCCTAACCCTAACCCTAACCCTAACCCTAACCCTAACCCTAACCCTAACCCTAACCCTAACCCTAACCCTAACCCTAACCCTAACCCTAACCCTAACCCTAACCCTAACCCTAACCCTAACCCTAACCCTAACCCTAACCCTAACCCTAACCCTAACCCTAACCCTAACCCTAACCCTAACCCTAACCCTAACCCTAACCCTAACCCTAACCCTAACCCTAACCCTAACCCTAACCCTAACCCTAACCCTAACCCTAACCCTAACCCTAACCCTAACCCTAACCCTAACCCTAACCCTAACCCTAACCCTAACCCTAACCCTAACCCTAACCCTAACCCTAACCCTAACCCTAACCCTAACCCTAACCCTAACCCTAACCCTAACCCTAACCCTAACCCTAACCCTAACCCTAACCCTAACCCTAACCCTAACCCTAACCCTAACCCTAACCCTAACCCTAACCCTAACCCTAACCCTAACCCTAACCCTAACCCTAACCCTAACCCTAACCCTAACCCTAACCCTAACCCTAACCCTAACCCTAACCCTAACCCTAACCCTAACCCTAACCCTAACCCTAACCCTAACCCTAACCCTAACCCTAACCCTAACCCTAACCCTAACCCTAACCCTAACCCTAACCCTAACCCTAACCCTAACCCTAACCCTAACCCTAACCCTAACCCTAACCCTAACCCTAACCCTAACCCTAACCCTAACCCTAACCCTAACCCTAACCCTAACCCTAACCCTAACCCTAACCCTAACCCTAACCCTAACCCTAACCCTAACCCTAACCCTAACCCTAACCCTAACCCTAACCCTAACCCTAACCCTAACCCTAACCCTAACCCTAACCCTAACCCTAACCCTAACCCTAACCCTAACCCTAACCCTAACCCTAACCCTAACCCTAACCCTAACCCTAACCCTAACCCTAACCCTAACCCTAACCCTAACCCTAACCCTAACCCTAACCCTAACCCTAACCCTAACCCTAACCCTAACCCTAACCCTAACCCTAACCCTAACCCTAACCCTCACCCTAACCCTAACCCTAACCCTAACCCTAACCCTAACCCTAACCCTAACCCTAACCCTAACCCTAACCCTAACCCTAACCCTAACCCTAACCCTAACCCTAACCCTAACCCTAACCCTAACCCTAACCCTAACCCTAACCCTAACCCTAACCCTAACCCTAACCCTAACCCTAACCCTAACCCTAACCCTAACCCTAACCCTAACCCTAACCCTAACCCTAACCCTAACCCTAACCCTAACCCTAACCCTAACCCTAACCCTAACCCTAACCCTAACCCTAACCCTAACCCTAACCCTAACCCTAACCCTAACCCTAACCCTAACCCTAACCCTAACCCTAACCCTAACCCTAACCCTAACCCTAACCCTAACCCTAACCCTAACCCTAACCCTAACCCTAACCCTAACCCTAACCCTAACCCTAACCCTAACCCTAACCCTAACCCTAACCCTAACCCTAACCCTAACCCTAACCCTAACCCTAACCCTAACCCTAACCCTAACCCTAACCCTAACCCTAACCCTAACCCTAACCCTAACCCTAACCCTAACCCTAACCCTAACCCTAACCCTAACCCTAACCCTAACCCTAACCCTAACCCTAACCCTAACCCTAACCCTAACCCTAACCCTAACCCTAACCCTAACCCTAACCCTAACCCTAACCCTAACCCTAACCCTAACCCTAACCCTAACCCTAACCCTAACCCTAACCCTAACCCTAACCCTAACCCTAACCCTAACCCTAACCCTAACCCTAACCCTAACCCTAACCCTAACCCTAACCCTAACCCTAACCCTAACCCTAACCCTAACCCTAACCCTAACCCTAACCCTAACCCTAACCCTAACCCTAACCCTAACCCTAACCCTAACCCTAACCCTAACCCTAACCCTAACCCTAACCCTAACCCTAACCCTAACCCTAACCCTAACCCTAACCCTAACCCTAACCCTAACCCTAACCCTAACCCTAACCCTAACCCTAACCCTAACCCTAACCCTAACCCTAACCCTAACCCTAACCCTAACCCTAACCCTAACCCTAACCCTAACCCTAACCCTAACCCTAACCCTAACCCTAACCCTAACCCTAACCTAACCCTAACCCTAACCCTAACCCTAACCCTAACCCTAACCCTAACCCTAACCCTAACCCTAACCCTAACCCTAACCCTAACCCTAACCCTAACCCTAACCCTAACCCTAACCCTAACCCTAACCCTAACCCTAACCCTAACCCTAACCCTAACCCTAACCCTAACCCTAACCCTAACCCTAACCCTAACCCTAACCCTAACCCTAACCCTAACCCTAACCCTAACCCTAACCCTAACCCTAACCCTAACCCTAACC